>VDFB02168118.1:117605946-118205946 GCA_007258455.2 Sequoia sempervirens | reverse complement strand
CATTGCTCTTTAGTGCAAATCCTTGTGATCTCATGTGAATCTCTCTTTCTTGCTAGTGAAAAATGATTGTAAGAATTAGTTTTTGTAGAGAGGGACCAGCTTCTTAAGGACACCAAGTCATAGGAGAGTCTAGATAAATAGGCTACCCAAATCTACCTCAAGCTATTCTAGGTGATTGGAAATGTTTAAAATGTTTAAGGTAGATAAGGAAGAGTACTCTCAGTACTACTACCCTTCTACTAACCTAAATGTTTCAAGAGATCAGGAGAGTCAATTTTTTAGGTTTGTATTGCAACTCATATAACTTACTATGCGAACCCAAGCCTAAGTACTTGCAAGACAAAGACAATAAATACCTTAAGTTAGATTTTGCAAGCATAAACAAAGATTCCCCATGAGATTCATTAACATAGCTCAAATTAGGAAGAAAATAATGAAGAACACAAAATAAATCACAAAATAGAGATTGAATCCTAATTAAGCAAGCAAACTCTTAATCCCATGAGTTAATTGGTGCTAATTTGATGTGGAAATTTGGCCCTTTCCCAATCCCTAAGATGCAAGATTCGAATTTTGAAGAGATTGATGATCCACTTTTGATGAAATGGTGAGAGCTCCAAACAAAATTTGTAATAACCTAGCTAAGAACTCAAGATGGATGAATGGAAATGCTAAGTATTTTAGCATGGTAACTTTGCTTGGATTGTCGATGATAAAATGAGGAGACAAGCTCTTCATTTATATTATTTCAAGATGGATGAATGTCCAAATTTGAGCAATGTGGGACTAACATTCATCCAATGATATGGTGCCACTTGTCAAGCTATGAATGGATGATGTTTGTGCAAGATTTGGGGTTTGTGCCAATAAATGCCAATATTTGAAATTTAAATTTGTTGAAATGACATGTAAGAGGGAAGGGAAAATGCAATAAATGCCACTTGGCTCAAGGAAAAGGACATGTAAGATGAATTTATTGCCTTGTTGGATGTACATGTTGACTTGGAATTTTGAATTCAAATTGAGAGAATATTCCAAAAAGATGCCTTGTGAGGAAAATAGGGATTTAATAAATGAATTAAATCTATTTTCATGTGCAACTTGCATTATCTAGAGGATGTGACATGAGATTAGATTAAATTAATCAAGGGTTAATTAATTTAATGGGAGATTTGATGATGTGACTTATTTGACTTAGATTTATGGATTTATTTAAATCAAATAAGAGAGGAATATGATAGGAGGCTAATTAAATAAAGATTTTGATTTATTTAATTAAAAGGGATGATGTTAGATTAAATCCAATAAGGTTTTAATTTATTTAATTTAATGGATAGACTTTAGGGATTTAATCAAATAAATTGATTATTTAATTAAATAGGGATAATTAGATCAGATAAATTGATTTAATTAATAGGAGATTGAATTGATTAGATAAAATGATTTATTTAATCAAGAGAGGATACTGATGAATTTAATCAGATAGGGGAATTTGATTAAACAGTTAGACTAAGGAATGATTTAGGAAGAAATGATGTTAGTAAGTTAGGATCAGGTGCATGATGTCAATTAGTACATTTTTATGTCTACATTTTGCCCCTCTTTGAAGCAATGCACTTGTTGCATTGGTTCAAAGAATAACCGATCTCGATCAAATCCAAAAAAAAGTTTCAATATTCAAAAGCTTGCCCCACTACTACATGGTAAGAGAATATGCCATTATAATGCCCCCTCGAGAGATCGGATGAAAATTTCAATTTTTTGGGTGACCTCGCGAAAAAAAGTGACAAAGTGGCCGACATGTCTAAAAGGGGGTTCGAGAGGCTAAAAATGTGTCTAAATGCAATAAAATGATAAAAAAAAGCCTCAAATGAATAAAAATAGGTTCGAGGAGCCAAAACCCTACCAGAACAGCCCTAAAGGGTCAAAAACCCCTAATTTTTAAGCTTAAAAGAGGCCCGAAGGGTCATTTTGAAATCATTTTCACACACCTTTGCTAGCAACCTTGAGATTCGAGCTCTGACCTCCTGACAATATAGTGCAATGACAGCTTCCCCTACACATTTTAGACCACATTCAGACCTACCAGTAGCCACCAAACATCAGTGCCCTAGTATGTGGCCCTAACTGACGCTTCATTTTTTCATTTTAATGCATTTATTTCATGTTTTAAGGAGAGCTTGCCTCCAGCAGTGCTATTATAGTGTCGCTCGGTGTTCAAAGTGTACTAATTTTTGCCTTCTTATGTCACAGTGGCACTGTTTAGTGCCGCAGTGGTGCAATTTGGAGTTTAAAAACTCCACCGCTAGGCTCAGGCTTGGCTCGGACTCGGCAGACCAGTTTTGGAAAAGTGCACTGCGGTAGTGCCCTTTTCACCAAAACTACGATGCTAGGGACTAAAGTGTGTAGTGGCGGCGCCATTTGGTTAAATTCTAGGTCCAGCGTCACTTTTTGAGGAAACTCAAACTGTGACACCTTCACAAACTGCACTGCTTGAAGCGAGTTTCAAGCATTACATTAGGATTTTTTTTTAAAATTTTAACACACTGACCTTTACTGATGCAGGACGGGCCCAGGGAGCTCTATTCTCAGGAGCACCGATCACAGGACTTGGTGAGCATTCTCTAGGACTTCAGTGACAAAGATTAGGATCAACTGGGTGTCGTAGGACTATGACACATTGCATACGTGGCACCTGTGCGCACACACCTTGGGATGTTGTTAGTGCTGGTGGAGCGGTGGCATAGCGAGACGTTGACATTTCATCTTCCCACTAGTGAGGCGACCATCACATTGGAGGATGTCTGATGCATATAACGATTACCCATTCATGGCCGGCGGGTGATCTATGACATGGAGGAAGGACACATTTGGTGCACCCGAGTCCTCGCCACTCGAAACATTATCTATTGTGAGGGGCAGATCAAGCTAGAGAGGTACAGAGTTATAGCACCTCCCTTATGCTAGGCAATTACGGTGATCATTTCAGGCTTAGTTGCCCCAGACAGACGAGGGCGGTACTTCAGTCCTATATGGGGATACTGCTGGGAGAGGATGGTCTGGGACAGACCAATTTGGTTTGCATGGGGGCCCATACTTTTGGCTTCACTGTACAAGGATTTGCACGAGTATGTCTATGCAGATGGCAGAGCGCTAGGAGCCGGAGTTACCTTGTTGCATATCTGGTCTTGGGAGCACATTTCTGTGTTACATCCATAAGTGGTTCTAGTTTCGATGGGGGCAGAGGATGCCCTTGTGGCACGATATAGAGGGGGTGTGTCATTCACACATACTGGAGAGCATGGGATCCCCTACTGGAGGCAGGTCATAGATGAGATGCTCATGTTTACTTGGAGACCATACCTCAGTTAGCCTAGATAGGTTGACGATGCAGACCAACTCTTCTACTACCACCAAGATCAGTACATGTAGGGCTAAGAGCATACGATGATAGAGAGATACCTGCCTAGACATGTACAGTGTCAGTTTGGAGAGCCACTGGATTAGCTAGATGATGGCTATGTAGCTATGTTTGCACGCAGCATGACATAGGTGTCATGGGGGCCTGGTATTCCTACTGTAGAGGTAGTTGACAACTTCCAACATTTGGTGGTCTGACCTTGAGCCTATGATCAAGGATTGGTAGATCTGGGCATGACACAGGCATATAGGGATTGGTTCAGGCCTCCTCTCTATTTGACTATTCCAGGTGAGGACCCAGAGGCACACAGGGTTAGAGGTAGGGGGAGAGGATGAGGATGAGGACCTAGGGTCATGATTTGGAAGGATCCACCAGAGATGCCCCTAGTTCTGCTAGGTCACAAGGATGTCCATATGCAAGACTAGCAGCAAAATCCACCAGTTCCACCCCCACGAGCTGAGGGTGAGGATCAAGTCCATGCACAGCCACGAGTACAGCTAATAGGGTAGGAAGACGCACAAGATGCCTTAGTTCTATAGTTGCAGGCATAGGTACAGGCATTGATGGCCGAGAGGGACCAGGCACAGGCTAAGAGAGAGCAGCGACAAGCCACAGAGCTACAGGCAGCTACAAAGCTAGGTCGCAGATAGCAGATTGAGAGCATGACAGCCATGGCCTCTGCCCAGGGTACAGTGCTAGTCTAATCTTACAGAGAGGCTATCTGAGAGATAGAGTATTACCATCGAGCCTACCATGACCATGTACCTAGAGCAGATTGGGTCCCAGAGTACTCAGAGTGGGCTAGCTAGAGACCACCAGAGGGTCATGGTGATAGGGGTGAGGGCAATATCCATGGAGATTGGGCTTGATCTGGATCTTTATAATGTACCTTTTGTGCTTTATGGGCTCATTTTTGATAGCCCGATGGGCATTTTGTACTAATTGACACATATGTATAGTGATCCAATTATTATTATTTGTACTATGATACTTGATATGATATCTATGAGCTGATTTTGATGTGATGAAATGTGTACCCCTATCTATGCATGTATGCTTTATTTCTATATGTTATGGATGTATTTATTTCTAATGATGCTTATGCAATGATTATGACCTATGATATGATGTGCAATGATGTTCCATATGATGATTTATTTTATGCAAATGTGATATGTGAAATGATATATGGTATATGTATGGAAAATGCTTATATGAGATGATCTATGATGTGATGGATGTGATATGATGCAATGGTCGTAATATGATGCTATGGTCATGATATGATGCTAATAAAATGGTTGTATGAGATGCTTAGATTAACAAATGTTATTATCCTAAATGATGATGTATGTAATGATATGTCTAATGACTTTAAATGCTTATGTGCCTATTGCTTATGATTATGTACTAAATGATTATGGAATGATTCTGTAGATGCTTATGTGATGATTTAGATGGTAATGTTATGAGATACCACATCATGGGTGAATACAATGTTATGAATGCACCTATTTAAAATGTAATGTGTATATTTCCTATATGATATGCTTATGCAATATGCTAATGATTTGTGGATGCAGGATTAATGACGGTGATGGTGATGGTGATCAACTGTCATAGTACCTTGTTAGCGTGATTAGTGAGAAAAGAAGTCATTTCAACAAGACACATGATGACACAAATGCAGATGATGATGATGATGATGATGATGATTACTTGCCAAGGAATTGGGATTTTCAAAGGGCCAAAATTTTCTTATGTTTTGATAACACACGTGGTACGATGCATCGAGGTATAGCAAACCAGGATGGCATGGTACCTAGTGTGATGGACTTTGACTCAACAATTAGATAGGAGTATTCTTGTTCACACCTGACATACGGAAACCTTGCTAGGATGTGCTTCAGGAGTTTCAAACACCTCGGACCGAAACATGGAAAGGTAAACCTATCCCTGTAATAGTCAACAAGTTGTCATGGACTTCTTCCGCATATACCTAACAAAGCAAGTATTTGCCAAGGTTATATTGCAAGAGCATCCAACAAGAGCAGCAGACAAAACATAATGATCAATGCCCCATTCCTATTTATCTAAATCCACTATTTTGGGATATTATCGAGATGTCCTTGGAATGAGCGCAAATAAGATAAGTCAAAAGAAAAAGACCAAGTAAACAAACAAACTGATGCTCTTCAATACCACTAACAAAAAAAGGATATGTTTTCTAAGATGATGAATGAAACTTATTGCCAAAAGATAATGCCCATTGTAGGAAGGATTCATCCTAGGCCATGTTAGTGGATGGCAGCACGTCATTTCGTTTATAAGGGATGATTGATATGGGACAAATTCAGATGATGAGTTACCAATACGAAGAGATAACCAACTTGCTTACTTACTGACTTAGATTTTAGACCTGACATTTTGATTTCTGCGTTTAAACTGCTAGACTTTTTTTTGACTGTTTCACCAATAGTTGACAATGACGATCAGTTTATTATGGATGGTGCTTATTGCGGGTGCAGGCGAGATGAGGTGGATGGATTTTTCTAAATATTTGGATGTTTTTGATGTTTTGCAATGTTTTGAGGCTATTTTTTTGTTTTTTTTTAAGTTTTACAAATTTATTGATTTTTGGTTTTCTAATGTTTTTTAGGATTTTCTAAGATTTTGACCAAGATACTAACCTAAAGACCTATCCTAGGGGCCTCGGGGGCTGATCAACAGATTAGCCTTGCCTACGTTATACATGTAGAGACCACGTAGTTCTACTGGCGACTTAGCCGATTTACAAATGAGAAGTCAATTTATTATGATAGACTCCTATAGGACTAACCTAAATGTCTCGGGGGATGATCAAAGATCAACCTTGCCTACATTCAAGCTCAGAGATGACGTAGTTTGACTAGACGACCTTGTTTTTGGATTTTTGAATGACTTTTTGACCTGTTTTTGGATTTTGATATGTTTTGAATGTTCTTGGATTTTCTGATGTTTTGATGTTTTTGGATTTTTTGATTTTGAGGATTTTAAGACCATACACAAATTCAGTCTGATGAGAACATGCCCCTAGCATGTTGTAATAGACTACTTCGATAAAGGCAGGACAAACTGACGTTGAGGATGGGCCAAGTAGTACTCAGAGGGATCATGATATGAACATAGGACCAAGCTATGGTGCGGATGCGAATGGATAAGTGATGGATGGAGATATGGATGCAATGGATGATGGAAGTGAAATGGATGGATGATGATGTAGATCAAGCCATAAATGTCCTGTGGATGGAAAGTGCTTATTTATGCAAGGTGCCTGTTTGCCAGGTTTTCACCAAGGTACTTGTCCAAAGTGCCACCAAAGTGGTTTTCACTAGAGGATGATTTTTCTCTTTACTATTTTTGATCTTTTTTCTAATTTTTTTATATTTTTTGCTTTTTAAATTTTTTTGTTGTTACCAAGATGCCTATTTGCCAAGTTTTTGCTAAAGTAACCATTTTTTCAAGACTTTTTCTAATTTTTTGGATTTTTTGGTTCTATACCTTGAAAGAATTAGGCATAAAACTTTCTAAGATGGGAGCTATTCATGGGATCCTGCAGAGGTTCCCCTTCAGGTTTTGATAGCTAATATGCCCCTGATTTGTAACTTGTCATTATGATGAAAGGTCCTAATCAATTAGGTTCAAACTTGCCTTTGCTACTAGGATTCGGGACATTCTTCTAATTTTATTTTAAGACCAATTCTCCAACTTGGAAACTCCTACTTCTGATCTTCTTGTTGTAGCTTTGTTTGAGTCTATTTTGATAGACTTGCAGATGATTCAAAGCATCTATGCATCTCTCATCTAGTAACTCCAGCTCATTTAGTCTTGACACCTGATAGTCCTCATCAGTGATGAGGTTTTACAATGATATTCTAAGGGATGGGAGTTCGATCGCAATGGGGAGTACGACTTCTAATCCATAGACCAAGGAGAAAGGGGTGGTGCTAGTGGGTGTGCAGATGCTAGTTCGATAAGCCCAGAGGGTGGGATTAAGCTACAAGTGCCAGTCAGGACCTGCATCATTGACTATTTTCTTAAGGATTTTGAGGATGGTTTTGTTCGTGGCTTCTACTTTGCCATTGCCTTGGGGATAGTACGGGGAGGAGAAGCGATGCTATATTTTGAATTTCTCGCACAAGTCATAAACCTCTTGGTTCTTGAATGGTGTCCAATTATCTGAGATAATGGCTTGTGGAACACCGTAACGAAATATGAGATAGTTCAAGATGAATTTTGAGATTTTCTTCCTAGTGATATATGTCATGGGTATGGCTTCCACCCACTTTGTGAAGTACTTAGTTGTAGTTATAATGAATTTATGGCCATTGGATGAGGTGGGTGAGATTTTCCCAATGAGGTCGAGTCCCCATTGTGAAAAGGGCCATGGTGTGACGATCGGGTGAAGCTCTTGAGTTGAAGCATGGATGAGGTCCCCATGTTGTTGACATTGTAAACACCTCTTAGCATGATCATGCGCTTCTCTTTCCATTGTGGGCCAATAATACCCCATCCTCAGCAGTTTCTTGGTGATGGTCATTCCACTTGAATGTGAACCACAAATACCATTATGAACCTCGGTTAGAGTGGTTAATGCCTCCTCAGCATTTAGACAACACAATAAAGTACCCTCTATGCTTCTACGGTATAAGGTATCACTTAGGATGACAAATCTGGATGCCTTTTTGATAAAGGTTTGTTTTAGGCTTGATGGTAGGTCAGTAGGTATGACTCCTATGTGAAGATATGTGTATATGTTATGATACCAAGGATTGCCAGGACCAACGAGTTGACACACATATTGTGATTCCGGGACCTCAAATGTGGGAATGAGAAGTTGCTTGATCAGAAATTCATATTTCAGCACGTTATGAGGGATGTCTACTAGAGACCCAATTGTAGCCATGGCGTTAGCAGCTCTGTTGTTGGTTCTTGGAATCTGCTCAAATGTTATGTCGATGAAGGATTCCTTTAAAGTCCACCAATTTTTTTATGGGGTTAGCTTGTCATCCTTTGTCTGATATTCATTATTAACCTGATTTATGATCAACTAAGAGTCTCCATATACCTTGAGAGCTATGATGTTCTATTGCACTACTATCCCTTGACCTATAGTCAAAGCCCCGTATTCTGCTATGTTATTAGTATAAGGAAATGCCAATTTGTATGACTTCGGTATACAATCCCCTTGTGGGGTGATGAAGAAGACACCAGCTCCTAATCCATGTTGTGTGTATGAACCATCGAAGTATAGTTTCTAGTGGTCTACTACGTTGAGGTTAAAGATGGATTCACCTGGAAATTCAGATACAAGAGGATTCTCTGCATAAATAGGTGCCTCTGCCAGTTGATCTACAATAACTTGACCTTTAATGGATTTTCACTCCACATACTCGATGTCATACTCTGATAATATCATCACCCATTTTTCCATTCTACCTATGAGCATTGCCTTGGATAAGAGATATTTGAGGGGATTAATTTTCGCAATGAGCTTTATCTTGTGTGCCAACATGTAATGTCTGAACTTTTGGGATGCAAACACTACTGCGAGGCAAGCTTTCTCGATTAATGAGTAATTTAGCTCATGGCCAACCATTGTTCTGCTGAAATAGTAGATAGCCCTCTCCATTCTATTTTCATCATGTTGAGCAAGAAGAGATCCTAGGGCTGCTGCTATTGCTAATACATATAAGATCAATGGCTTTCTCGGGATAGGTGGCATTAACACTAGTGGTGTCAGTAGATATTCCTTGATTTTGTTAAATGCCTCTTCACACTTTATATCCCATTTGTATGCTACCCCCTTGTGGAGTAGGTGCGAATATGGGTTCTTCTTGTCTGCCAATTGCGCTATGAACCGTCAGATGGATTGAAGTTAGCCCTAGAGGCCTCCTAGTTGTTTTAATATCTTTGATGCTTCCATCTTGAGGATTGCTTTTACTTTTGCTGAATCCACATCGATACCCCTCATTGAGACTATGTATCCTAGCAGTTTACCTAATTGTATGCCAAAGATGCACTTCTTGGGATTTAGTCTAACTTTGTATTCCTCCAATCTATCAAAGATACCACTTAGGGTTGCTATATGTTCTTGTCTTTTTTTGACTTAGCTAAAATGTTGTTGACATAGTCTTCGATTGTTTTATGAATCATGTCATGGAATATTAGTGTCATGGCCCTTTGATAGGTTGCTCCTGCATTCTTTAGGCTGAATGGCATCATGTTCCAGTAGTAAGTCCCCCATGGACAAGTGAAGGTAGTCTTATGTTGATCTTCTTTCGCTATCATGATCTGGTTATATCCTGAAAAACTGTCCATTAATGATAGCATCTCATGCCCTGCTATCATGTCTACAATCATGTCAATATTGGGAAGCGAGAAATCATCCTTGGGATATGCCTTGTTCAAATCTCTGAAGTCTATGTAGATTTTGATAGCTCCATCAAGTTTTGAAACATGTACCAAATTTGATACCCATTCTGGATAATCAATTAGTCAGATAAATCCTGTATCCAACAACTTTTTGAGCTCCATTTTGACTAATAAGGCTATTTGAGGATGCATCTTTTGATTCTTTTGTTTGACTGGTTTTGCTTCTGGATATACTGCTAAATGATGGACAACAGTCTCTGAATCTAGCCCTAGCATATCAGCATAACTCAATGCGAAGTTTATTTGTCTCTCCTTTAGGAATGCTGCTAAGAGCTCTTGCTCTTCTGATAATAGTGATTCCACATAGAATGTCATATACGGGGTCTCCTCTATTCCTATGTTGACCGGATTGCATTTTTCAGCCAAGATTGCTGACTTCTCTTGATGAATAGCTCTTAGGGGAAGATTGAATCCTTCATCCTTGGTCGCTTCAAAGAGGTTTTCACCATTGAATGCATCCTTTCTTTTTACTATTTTCTTATTAGAGAGTGCCACAGTGTGGTTTTCACTCAAGGACTTGGATATGATTCTTAGTTTCTCACTTTTGCGACTGAAGGATTCAATCATTTCCCCATAATAGGAATGTGTGTCCAACTCCATTATAAAGCCTGCTTTATGATCTCCATCTGGAATGTTATCCCTCAATCCCATGAATTTTGAGAGTGCTTCATCATTTTCAAATGTATCGAGAACTGGTGGTCTTCGTTGGTCATAGTCGATCAGTTGGGGGTAGACTAAATGAATCTCATGATTTTGACTATCTGGTTCAAAGGATATGGTACTAATCATACACAAGGTGGTATCTTCAAATAGCCTAGGTAGATTGGATAAGGTATCTTCATCATCGCTACTAATATAGGGCTCAGTTATAGAATTATGTGTGTCCCTACCTGTGACTAATATAGGGCTCAGTTATAGAATTATGTGTGTCCCTACCTATGACTATTGGTGAGTGTACTTGTACTAGTACTAGCTAAGGAGAAACATTAGCGGCTCTAACTAGAGGACTTCAGCCTCATATGGTTATTCTCGGAGTGGCACATCTAAGACCAAGATTTTTTATGGGCCACGTCTTTGGCATGATAGGTATTATGAGCCCATTGTCATTTTGTCCTAGTCTTTGATTTTGGTCATAGCCCATTGCAAGCATCATGTGTAGGCCTTTGCTTCTTTTGTCCATTGGTAAATTAGCTTCCAGTCTTTCATCTTGATACAACATGTGTGATGGATCTACTTCAATGACCTCATGACCAAGGCCTCCCCATCTTGTGAATTTAGGATAATCCTTAGGATATGTTTGTGATGTGGAAGCTTGATTTTCTTGTGGGCATCCTCGTGATCTAGGAGATTGTGGTAACTCTCCTATCACAAAGGCATTATTAGGTAGTTTGTAACTTCCACAACCATCATCCTGGATGATGAGCTTGATGTCGAAGATGGTGGGAATGGTGGGAATGGTAGGTGTCTCTATCGCAGAAGTGGATGCGAGAGTGGTGGAGTTGATGTATGGTGTGGATGGTCCCTCATCATTTTTTGGCACTTGGGAAATTTTGTAATACTTGGCTTCAAGATTCTTGCAATATGAAAATAGCTCAGGATCTCCATGGATGGTAACCTCTTGTCCATTATGTGTGAATTTCACACATTGGTGGAAGGTTGATGCTACAACTTTCATCACATGAATCTAAGGGCATCCCAAGAGAATATTGTATGACAGTTCGAGGTCCAAGACCTGACATGTGGTTTCCATGAGTGTTGGCCCTACTTGGATAGGGAGCCTAATTGTGCTCTGAGACACTCTTTCTTGGTCATCATATGCTCTAATTGTGATGCCCTTGCCTTTGTCAATGGAATCTTCTAATATTTTTAATTGCTTGATGAGGCTAAGAGAACAAACGTTTAAACCTGCACCTCCTTCCACCAAGACCCTTTTCATTTTTCTCTTGTTTACAATGGCTTCCAAGTGAAGTGTGTGGTTGTGAGATGGTTGGGTGGGGAAGTCTTGGTCAGAAAATGTAAGGAGATTAGGTGTTATGATATTTTTGACCATAGCTTGGAATTGCTTCATATCGAGATCTGCGGGGACAGTGGATGAGGCTAATGCTTCGTCAAGGATCTTTTTATGTGCTAATGATATTTTTAACAACTCCATGATGGAGATGTTTTTTGGCATTCTTTTGAGTTGGTCTACAACATTGTAGCTATACGGAATGACTCTTGATGTAGGGACTCTATTTGGTTGGGATGATCCTACAATGGTGACTTTGTTGCCTCTTGTGGTGACTCCACAATCTTCAGCATGGGTGCCCTTGATGGTGATGACCATGTAGTCCTCATTTAGGAAAGAAATGAATATTTCCTATACATGATTTACACTGCCCTTCCCTTTATAATTTTTATTCCCTTTGTTGCCATGATTTGGCATCAGATTCTTGTAGATTTTAAGATCCTAATTTCCTGTGGGTGTTTCCACATTTATGATTTTCTTGTCAATAAGATCTTGGATGATATTTTTGAGTCTCATGTAGTTGTTCATTGTATGACATTTGATTTTGTAAAATTTGAAAAGTTGGTTCTCGTTATACCATGGAGGTTTGACATCAGGTTCTTGGTAGTTTTTGAATGTAGGAGGTTTGATAAGTTTTTCGTCAATCAATTTTTTCATTATGTCCTCCAATGGTTCCCCCAAAATGGTGTATTTATGTTTTGGATAAGTTTTGCATTGGGGTGGTCCTCTTTGGTCATTAAGGTTATTGATGGTGGGATTATTGGGTTGGTATGTTGTGTGATGAGTGTTTTGGCGTTGTGGTTGGATTTGCAGTGCGGGTGTATTTTGGTGTGGACCACTAATGACCACCTTGGCATCGACGACACCATCATTAGTGATGTTCTTGTTTCTCACCCCTGTACAAGGTTTATCATTGTAATTAGATGATGGGCGGTTGTTTTGCAGTTCATGATATGATGTTGATTCAGTGGGTTGGGTCACAAGGGCTCTTTTGATGCTAAGTGTCTTGGAGATTAATTGCTCATATGTAGTGATTCCCTGAACCTTGAGATGAAATGACAGGCAGCTTTCAAGGTTGGTTATAATTGTGTAGACTTGTTGTTCCTCTAGCATGGTCCACTTGCTCTGATTGGCCTTGGATCACCATCATTGAAGGAATGAGGTGAAAGACTCATTCTTTCCTTGTTTTAGAGTGGAGAGTTCTTCAAGACTGACATCCATTGTAATGTTACATGCGTAATTCCTAATGAATTCATCTCTGATTTCTTGGAATGTTCTAATGCCTGTGGGTAAGCCAGAGAACCATTCTATAGCGGGACCTACCAAGCTCCTAGGGAAAAGCCGCATCAGATACATATCGTCATATGAAACTTCCATACAATGAACCTGGAATTCCCTGATGTGATCTTCAGAGTTTCCCATCCCTCGATATTTATCAAATTTTAGGATTTCAAATCCTTTCGGGAATGGTTTCATGTCTAGGCTCTTATCGAATGGATAGGGACACAAGTTGCTTGGTGTTTTAGTTGTCTACCCCGATTGAAGGTCTAGCACTTGTTACGAGAGCAACCTGAGTTGTGTCATCACATCACTTTGGGGATCAGGGGGTGGGATGAAAGTGTTTTGAGTTGTTTGAATCATTGGTTGGATGGATGGGTTGGTTGGTGCGTTGTTTAATGTTATCTGCATGTTCTGTCGAGCGAAGTAGGTTTCTACTTGCTTTTGTATGAACAATGCCTATTGTTGATCCTGTTATTGTTGTGCTAGGATTTATGCTTGTTGTTGTGCTTGTTGCTACTCCAACAACACTTGTTGTTGTGCTTTCTATTGTTCCCACAATGATTTTTGTTGGGCTTCCAATTCTACTACTTCTTGTTGCTCTTGGTATTGCTTCAATGCTTGTTGATATGCCTACAATTGCACTACTGTGTCAAAATTTGTGCTTGTGCTTGCGCTTGTTGTGCTTGATATTGAGCTTGCACTTGCACTTGAGCTTGTGCTTGTGTGACTTGTTGCTATAATAAGAGTTGTTCTTGCACAACTCTTTGTGCTTGTGTGGCCTGTTGTTGTTGCTGTTGCAATAAAGCTTGGGCTTGTTGTACTTGTTGCGCTTGTATTGCGGCTTGTGCATCTTTGGCAGCTTGCACAGCTTCAGCCACTTGTTGCACGACTTTTTGTTTCTACACTTGTTGGCATCATCTTTGAAAAGCGGCATGTAATGTTGCATCAAATTGGTTTGATGTGGTGAACGTTGGTGGTGGTGGATTTGAAGTGGTGGTAGATGATGATGTTGTGTTGATATTTTGTGTGTTGGATAATGGTATTGATGTGATTGGTCCTTGTGAGACCATGTTTTGTGATGTTAAGGGTGTGTTTGATGGTGTTTCCATTGCTTTTGTGTTTATCATTTGTTGTTACGATTTCAACAATAAATTTTGAGTGTTTGGTGCAATGCTTTGATTGATGGTTGGGATGTAGGTTTGATTGATACTTGGTAGGGGAGGAAGCCCTAAACGAAGGAGTGATGCGGATGATAATGGCAATGGCAGAAGAGGTGGAAATGTAAGGGACGTGAGTTGTTGTGAAAATGTCGTGGTGTCGAATAAGCCCCCTAATCCGAACATATCTCCCTCTTCTTGTGAGTTTGTGAGAAGAGGTGTTTGTGGTGTTGCATGAAAAATTGATGACGATGGATCATGATGGAATGTGAGAGGAACATTCTTGTGTAATGGGTTTTCGGGTATGCTTTGTTCCAAGGTGGTGTTTGTGTCCATGTTTTGATTATTAACAAGGGGATGTGATTGAAGAGAATTGAGGAATGTGTTTCCCTTGTTGACATTTGGTTGGGTTGGAGTAAACGATGTTGTGATTTGTGGAATGTTTTCTGTGACGTTTTGAGATGGGGGTGTAGATGAAATGGGGATGGTGGATGAAATTGGAGGAAATGATGTGTCCACAATAGTACTCACATCAAAATCTGAAGGCAACTTGGCCCCTTTTTTTGCTAGTTCAAGCATTTATAATGAAGGGTTAAGTCTCATCATGATGTTGATGATTCTATGGTTGTTTGGATTTTGGAGAATTTCTACCATTTCCTCACGAGACATTCTGAAAGTGAGGTCCTCTCCTTGATTTTCTTCTTGGGGATGTTGCGATAATGAGAGGGCCAATGGGTTGCTTGATTCTGTTGGATTCATTTCTGCATTGGTTTGGCTAAGGTCACTTGAAGCAGGTGTTTCTTTGTTGGCTTTCATAGTCTTCTTGTATTGAGATCTAGTTAGAACCATAAAATGAGGATCAAGAATATGGGAGATGAAATCTCTTGATTCTTTGGATTGATCTCTATTTTATGTACCAAAGTAAAAGTTTTTTAGGATACTTTTGAGGATCAAAGGTGATGATATGATGATGATGTTATGGATGAATGATATGGATGCTTTTGACTTTTGATCAATCTTGAATGAGACACTAGGCTCTAGGACTTGGATTTGATTGGTTTTTTGATTTGGGATTTTGTCCTTGACTTTTGATTATGCTATTGATTTGGATTTTGAACAAAAAAACCCTAAGATGTTGGATGATGATCTAAGGGATAGATTTATTTAAAGGATGATAATTTGAATATGTGTGAGAAGAAGGATGCATATACCCACACCTATTCAAACAAGATGATTGTTTCACTAAGCATATGAAGAGGGATTCATCTACATACACTAAGCTAGACAAGATGATTTTTATAACTTTGACTAAGCATATGCAAAAGGATGCATTTACACATACCTAGCCAAAGGTGTTTTTGATAATGTTCTCAAGGATTTTGTTTCAATGATTTTGATGATGGTTTGGATTTTGCCATAAAGCCTAGTATCAAGGATGATTTCAAGATTTATCACAAAGTGATGATGAGGTGGATTTTGTTTTGATGTATGGATGAAAGATTTTGATACTGTTTTGATCCTAAGATGAACCTAAAAGGACACTTTGTTTGCCTAGATCTAGGTATTGAAGAGCATGCAAATGCTTCCTAAAGACCTTTCTAACCAAGAAATGATTTCATTTGGACATGCATTTTTGTATTTTAAAACAATGACTTGTGCTTTGGGATTGTAAAGTCTTCAACACACATGAAATTTCATTTTGCTTAGCTTTTCTTAATGTCTTTATTTTACCAAAAACACTTTCTTCAATTAGGTTTTCAAACTAAGATGTCCAATGTCTTCATTTCTTCAAACCCCACAAGATATATTATGTGGAAATTTAATGAGCTTAAGGCAAGGGGTTTTCCTATTGTTTACTTAAGGAGACAAATTGAGATATAATCCGATGCTTAGAAACCTCTAAGGATGTAAATCCCAAGGAAAAGCAATAACATATGGATTGAGTCAATTGTATTTGTCCTCAAAAGGGTTTGAAATTTGGATGGTGTTAAGTGTTTATTTCCATGGTGTTTTCAAACAAGCAATGCATTTTGTAACCCAAGAATAAGTACAATCCTATTGATGTGTAAGACAATATTTATTGGATTCCCACTTGGACAAGTCCAGCTACGCTTATCTCTAGTGGATGGTTAGATGCTTGACCCCACTGGCTCCCCTCCATGGCACTCACTTATATGGGGCAGCCAAGCATCAATATCCATGAAACTCCCATGGCATACTTTCTATCTCTAATAGAAGACCATAAAAGTGTGGGGTGGCTTCAGAATGACCGTTCTTGCACCAACAAATAGATAAAAGGATTTTGGAAAATTCTAGCACATGGGTTCTAGTAAGGACTTTCCGTTCATAGGAGTTGACCCAATGTGGCAAGAGTCCCCTTTCGAATCCATCTTGTCAGAGTCAACCATGTGATATTGACATTTCTTCCAATATCCACATTTATATCCTGGCTGGAAATACTCTTGGCTTTAGAGTGTTACCGGTTGAGTCGTTCCCTTGGGTGATTACTTTTTCCCCAAGGCAGGCCCTCTAGGATAAACAAAAGCGAATGAAGAACAATATTCGTAACTCGATCAATCCTTATTGGCAACAAGGAAAGAGAATGTACGCAAAAATTCCCCACTCACACTCACATAAGATTTTGTTCAATTTTAAGCCCAAATCAAAGTGTGGAGGTGATTGCTTTATCTCAACCCAAAGTCATGGAAAAGACCTTTTGATTTTCAAGATCGCTATAAAGCACAAGAGAAGGGAATACATCCTTTTCCAATGGATTTAGTCTAAGTAAGCCCTCACAAAAATACAACTACACTTGTTCTTTTTAAACCCCCAAAGCAATATGTGAATTCATTTTAGAGCACCAAATCACAAGTGAAAGACATTTGTTCAACTCTTTAATCCATAAACGAAATCTAGTAAGTTGTTGATCCTAAGGTTCCTTTTAATCCTTTTGCAAGAAATAAACATAAAGAATCCCTTTTAAATCCAAATGAAAGCTAGTGTTCTAAAGAAAGAAAAAGATGACAAATTACTTGAAGTGTTAAACAAACACTTAAGTGTTAAAAAACACTTTGATTAGACAGCTTCTCCTTCCTTTTCTTTTGGCTTCCAACCTATAAATTAGAAAATAATCAGATTCTAGAAAAACATAGAAGTTAAAAAACTAGCAAGTAGTAGATAAATAAATCCTGAACCAAAAGCACGTACTAAAAAACTAAATTCTTCCTTTTTCTATTTTCCAACATCTCAACTCGTGAAGGCATCACTATTTTTTGTTGGTATGTGGCGATTGATCATGCTATACCGTATAGCCCATGGTATACTGTACGCCCTAGCCCCTTGTCCTCATTTTTTTTGCATCGTCAGTGAAAAAGGAAAAATCTCTGAAAAAGAAAGAAAACCAACTTTGTAAAACCCTAATTCTGGAAGCTTCTAAAAGCTTGTTAAAAGGGGTTGGGATGGGGGTTACAATATGATGAGAAATGCAATTATTCACAAGATTATAATAGGTTTTGCACTAGATAATAAAAGTATTGGATGGCTGTGGTTTGGTGGATGTAGCCCAGATTGGGTGAACCACGTTAAATTCTCTGTGTTATGATTTATTTTGTGTATGTTTTAGTTTCTCTATTTATTATTTAAATCTACATTTAATTGTTAGATATGCCATCTCTAACCCTAACAAGTGGTATCAGAGCAAGTTGTGCTTTGATTATCATCTATGTGAAGGTCTCGCGGCTAAGTGGGAGTCTTACAATTGAGTGGGAGCAATGGCAGACGAGGGTAAGAAGGTTGAGAAGTTTAATGGGCAGAACTATCGGTTATGGAGGATGCAAATGGAGGACTATCTCTATCAGAAGGATTTATGGCGGCCATTGGAAGGGAAAGCCAAGAAACCTGCAACAATGTTAGATGAGGACTGGGAGATCTTGGATAGAAAGGCTCTTGGCAGTATTCATCTATGCCTGGCATAATCAGTGGCGTTCAATATTACAACAGCAAAGACAACTCAAGAGTTGATGGAAACCCTAGCGAAGTTATATGAAAAGCCTTCCGCTTCAAATAAGGTATTTCTTATGAAGTGTTTATTTAATATGAAAATGGTAAAAGGTGGGTTAGTTACTGATCATTTGAATGAGTTTAATACGATCACTAGTCAATTAAATTCTTTAAAAGTAAACTTTGATGAAGAAGTTAGGGCTCTTTTGATTCTATGTTCTTTGCCTAAAGCTGGAATAGCTTGGTAATGGCTATTAGTAATTTTGTTTTTGGTTCGAATACATTGAAGTTTGATGATGTTGTTGGTGTTATTTTGAGCAAGGAAATTCATAGGAAAAGCTCAGGTGGAACATCCACATCAGGTAGTGTTTTGAATGCAGAAAGCAGGGGCAGAACAAAGGAGAGAGGAAACAATTCTGGAAATCATGGGAAGTCATAAGGAAAATCAAAGGACAAAAGGTCCCAATCTAGAGACAAGAGGAATTGCTAGTACTGTGGTAAGCTAGGTCATTTGAAGAAAGATTGCTGGTCTCAGAAAAATAAAGATGGAGACAACAAGGAAGGAAGCAAAGAGGCAAATGTGGTAAGTAATAAATCTGATGAGGATGCTTTGATTCTTTTCCTTGATAATGCTGATGATTCTTGGGTATTAGATTTAGGGGCCTCATTTCATGCTACCCCCCATAGAAGTTATTTTCTTGATTATGTCCAAGGGGATTTTGGGCTAGTTTATTTAGGAGATAACAAACCATGTCAGATTGTTGGAAAGAGAAGAATCAAGATTAAGTTGCAGAATGGGAATCATTGGCTACCACGTGAGGTAAGGCATGTTCCAAAGTTAAGCAAAAATTTAATTTCAACAGGGCAACTAGATGATTGTGTTGTTACATTTAGTGATAAAAATTGGAAGGTCACAAAGGGTGTCTTAGTAGTAGAAAAAGGTGTGAAAGTAGGCACCTTATATCTTTGTACAGGTCATACTATTCCTTCTATTTTAATTGTTACAGAAAATAGTCAATCTTCAAGAACAATTGCTGCAGTTCAGCAGGTAAAAGATCATACAGTTGTTGTGGACTCTGAATTAGCACTGTGGCATAATAGACTTGGGCATATGATTGCAAAAGGTATGAAAGTACTTCATTCAAATAATGTTTTACCAGGTCTAAAATGTGTTAATATGGATTTCTGTGAAATTTTTGTCTATGGAAAACAAAAGAGAGTTAGTTTTCTCAAGGATGGGAAGAAAAAGAAAGATGAGAAATTGGAGCTTGTGCATACAGATGTATGGGGACCAGCTCAGGTATCTTCTCTTGGTGGCTTTTTGTATTATGTTACATTCATTGATGATGCAACTAGGAAGGTATGGATTTATTTCCTTAGGCAGAAATCTGATTACTTGAAACTTTTAAAAAATGGAGAAGCTTGGTTGATAATGAGACGGGTAAAAGGATAAAATGTCTCAGATCTGATAATGGTGGTGAGTATTGCAGTAAAGAGTTTGAAGATTATTGTTCCTCTAATGGTATTCATAGGAAAAAAATAGTTCCAAGGACTCCACAAGAAAATGGAGTGGCTGAGCGCATGAATAGAACAATAATGGAGCGTGCACAGACTATGAGATTGCATGTTGGGTTTCCTTTAAAAATGTGGGTAGAGGCTGTAAACACGGTTGTTTATTTAATCAATAGAGGTCCCTCTAATCCTTTGGGTTGTGGTATTCCAGAGGAAGCATGGAAGGGTAAGAAGGTGAGTTATTCTTTTCTCAAAACTTTCGGTTGTGAATAATTTGCACATGTAGATTCTGAAAATAGAACCAAGCTTGATGCAAAATCAAAGAAATGTGTATTTGTTGGATATGGCATTGATGAATTTGGTTATAGGCTTTGGGACTTTGAAAATCAGAAAATTGTGAGAAGCAGGGATGTCATATTCAATGAAAAAGTGTTGTACAAAGATCTGTTGCTGCAGCATGAGAAGAAAAAAAATGATTATGTAGTGTTAGATGATATTCCCAACAATGATGTTTCAGTGGTTCCTCATGCTGAGCAACAACAGCAGCAACAAATACCACAAACTTCTATTAGATGATCTTCAAGGGTAAGTAGACCTCCAAAAAGATTCTCTCCCTCTTTATATACTATTCTATTAACTGATGCTGGTGAACCAGAATATTATGATGAAGCTATGCAGGTGGATACCAAGGTTTAGTGGGAGCATGGAATGGAAGAAGAAATGGACTCCTTGCTAGAAAATTAGACTTGGGAATTATGCAAGTTGCCTACAAGGAAAAAGGCTTTACCAAACAAATGGATTTATAGGCTGAAAGAGGAGGATGGAGGTAAGAAAATATTTAAAGCCAGATTAGTTGTAAAGGGATTTGCACAAAAAAAGGGTATTGATTTTGATGAGATTTTTTCTCCTATTGTTAAAATGATTTCTATTCGTATTGTTTTAAGTATTGTGGCTGCTGAAGATTTACATTTAGAACAACTTGATGTTAAAACAACCTTTCTCCATGGTGATTTGGAAGAGGAAATATATATGGAACAACCACAAGGATTTGAGGTCAAAGGTAAGGAGAAACTAGTGTGCAGATTGAAGAAAAATTTATATGGCTTGAAGTAAGCACCTCGACAATGGTATTTGAAATTTGACAGTTTTATGGCTAAGCAAGGCTACAGTAGGTGTAATTCTGACCATTGTGTTTGTTTTAAGAGGTTGGATAATGACAACTATATTATTTTATGCTTATATGTTGATGACATGCTTGTAGCTAGGTCTAACATGGATCACAT
The DNA here is from genome assembly GCA_007258455.2 of Sequoia sempervirens. Classification (NCBI taxonomy): domain Eukaryota; kingdom Viridiplantae; phylum Streptophyta; class Pinopsida; order Cupressales; family Cupressaceae; genus Sequoia; species Sequoia sempervirens. Next base: position 118,184,811 of record VDFB02168118.1, on the reverse strand, counting down.
AAGTGAGCTAAAACAACAGTTAGCAAAATCTTTTGCTATGAAGGATTTGGGTGTAGCAAAGCAAATCCTTGGTATGAAAATTTGTAGAGATAGGAAAAACAGAAGAAAAAAATTTATCTCAGGCTAATTATGTTGAAAAGGTGTTGCAGAGATTTCATATGGAGAATGCAAAATTTGTTAGCACACCTTTGCCTAGTCATGTTAAATTGACTAAAGATATGTGTCCAAAGACATAAGAGGAGGAAGAAAAAATGTCCAAGGTACCATATGCTTCAGCTGTAGGTAGTTTAATGTATGCCATGGTATGTACTAGACCAGATATTGCACATGTCGTAGGAGTTGTTAGCAGGTATTTGAGTCATCCTGGAGTTGAGCTTTGGAATGTAGTAAAATGGATTCTTAGGTATTTGAGATGTACATCCAATAAATGTTTATGTTTTGGGGGCTCTAATACTGATTTAAAAGGCTATGTTGACTCAGATTTGGTAGGGGATATAGATACCAAGCGGAATACCATAGGTTATGTATTTAAAGTTGGTGGGAAAACAGTGAGTTGGATTTCTTGATTGCAAAAGGTGGTTGATTTATCCACCACAAAGGCAGAGTATGTTGTTGCCATAGAGGCAGCAAAGGAGATGATATGGTTGCAACTTTTCATGGATGAGTTAGGAAAACAACATGATAGAAATTACTTATTTACAGACAATCAAAGTGTTATACATCTTGCAAAGAATTCTGCCTTGCATTCTAAAACAAAACACATACAATTGAGATATCATTTCATTCGGTCAGTGTTGGAAGATGGACAGGTCAAGCTGGCCAAGATACATACAGATGTCAATCCAGCCAATATGTTTACAAAGACGGTGTCAAGGGAGAAGCTAAGCTCCTCTTCAGCTTCAGTTGGCCTTCAAGGTTGAATTCAAGTATAACAAAGCAACAGGGTCCAAGGTCCTTATTTCCAGTGGGAGCTGTAAGTGCAGTAGTGTTGTCCAGGATCTGTCTCCAAGTGGGAGGTTGTGATGGTGTGGAGCCTGAACAGTCTCCAAGTGGGAGATTGTTGTTATGTGGCAACTGATCATGCTATACTGTATAGCCCATGGTATACTGTACACCCCGGCCCCCTATTTTTTTCACATCGTCAGCGAAAAAAGAAAAATCTCCGAAAAAGAAAGAAAACAGACTTTGTAAAACCCTAATTCTAGAAGCTTCTAAAATCTTGTTAAAAGGGGTTGGGATGGGGGTTACAGTATGATGAGAAACACGATTATTCGTAAGATTGTAATAGGTTTTGCACTAGATAATAAAAGTATTGGATGGCTGTGGTTTGGTGGATGTAGCCCAAATTGGGTGAACTGCATTAAATTCTCTGTGTTATGATTTATTCTGTGTATGTTTTAGTTTTTCTGTTTATTATTTAACTCTGCATTTAATTGTTAGATCCGCCATCTCTAACCCTAACATTTTTTCTTCTAACTGTTGTGCAGTTTTTGTACACACGCCCCACTTGGAGTGGGGACCCCCTTTTTTTGGTGTCTTTGACCTTTAATTTTATTGGATTTATCATTTTAGGGTCTTGACATGTTGGTCTTGCTGGCTTTGCCCTTACCTTGGGGTTGCAATTGATTAAAATTGAGTTTTTGGCCAAGTCCGGGTTTTCATTTGAGTCCGGGATTTTCCACCTCTGGCGGATTTTTCCGGCCCTGCTTCCTTGTCCGTCTCTTGCCGGATTCTCTGATTCTGGGTTTTGACCTGACTTCGGGATTTTCTATTCCAGTCGGATTTTCCCGGATTCTGCCAAATTCCTGATCTTCCTGATTTCCCCGGTTTCTGCATTTCCGTGGGATCCGTGACTCCGCGCATTCTGGGATTCTCCGAAATTCCACTTGGGGCTCGGGTTTCCGGACTTGTCAGAAACGTCTTTTCGCGCATTAATGGCTGAGGTACCTAGGTTCAGATGGGTATAAGGGCGAATTTAGGGCATTTTCTGATTCATTCCAACTTCGATTGCTTCCTTGTTTTCTGCTCTGGCAATTTAAGAACTTTCAATTGAGCTTTGTTTTGGTCTTGGGTTTATTTGCGTGAGGATTGCTTGAGCGTTGCTACCGACATCTCTTTGCTTGAACGTGTTTGCTGCTCGATTTCCTGAGCTCGATTTTTGCCCGTTTTGATCCATGGTATGTATTCGTTGCTCCTCCCTTTGCTTGCGTGATGATTTGAGGTTTTCTTGTACTGGGCATTGTTGAATTTTGGGGTCGGCCCTTGTTTTGGTTTTGGGGTTTCGTAGTTATCCAGTCGGGTTGATCCATTTTTTTATTGAGGCCCATCTCTCGTGCCCTATGAGTTCCGTTTGTTCGTCTGATTGCATATTTACACGTTAGACAGAATTCTGGGTTGTATTGCTTGCTTGTCTTGGGCGTGAAATCTGTTATTATGCAAAATTAGGGTTTCCCTGGTGTTTCGACTAGAACGATGATTGTTCTTGTGCTTAAGTGATTTTCGCCCCGCATTGTGTTGGCTTCCCCGTCCTGTGAGGATTAGAGGGCTTTTAGGTAAATCATGAACTGATATTTCTAACCCTAAAGCTTGCTCTGGTTTTAATGGCGGAAATCTAGTCACGCAATTTAGGGCACCATTGTCTTAGCACAGGGATTTCTCATTTGGGGGCTTTTGAGAGTTGGAATCCTTTGCATACTTGAGGTTGGTGATTATCGTCGATTTTAGGATCATTTGAGCTTAGGTGGTGGAGATCCCATGGTCACTCAAGTTTTGGTGTACGTCTTGCCATTTTTCGGGTTTCCGAGGTCGTCGCAGAATTTCCTTGCTCCCGGATTTTTCCGGTTTCCGCTTATTCCGCGGATGAGGTTAGTTCCCGACATAATTTATACTGTCCGTGAAAATCTGTTCCGTCCGGATTTTTCTGGATTCCCTGTCTGATTGCGTTCTTTTATATATTTCGATGATAGGATTGATGGAATGTTTGTTTATGCTTATTTCTTGTTGCCAATGAGTAAATTTAATGATTATCCTTTGATTTTTCGAGCGGACTAATGATTTATATGGCTAATAGTGCTTTGGCAGCAGGAGTCCGTCTGGGTCGGATTTCTCCGAAATTCCGCCCTGACGGTATTTTCCCGGTTTGCATGATTTTCCCAGATTATTTGATTTCTCCGGATCCCAAAAGATTGGCAATTGGCAACGAATTTTAATGAACTTTTATGATGTGTGCTAACCCTTGGGATTGATATGAGCTCAATATTTGGATTCTAATGGTAATTCTTGAATGCGCAGGCTGAATCAAGCAAAGCTACTGCTGGGAAATCCAAAGGTGGTGCAGGGGCATCTTCAGTTTTCGAGACAGAAAGATTGAGATTAGACATGAAGAGTCAGGTTCCAGAGAGTAATATATCCTCCGTGTGGGTGGATGTGTCTGATACCAATGTTGGTGCCTGGCGGTATGAAGAATTCAAACAAAGAACAGCTGAGAAAGACCAGTCTGCATTGAGGCAGGGAATGATGAACTCAGGGTTGGTACATGTGGCAGGGTTCCCTCCAGCAGTCCAGTGCTACGAGCTGATTTTGGAATGTGCTAGACAGTATGCTTTCGACACACAGATGGTAGTTAGCACTGAGGGACGAGTGTTGGAAAACTTCAGTCCAGCCTCCATTGCCCGGGCCTTCAGCATGCCGGATCTCCCCTCAGTTTGTGCCTTGAACATTGACACTGCTCGCACGTATTATGAGAACGAGCCAGTTAAGGCTCAACAGCTTATCAACTCATGGCTTGAGAAGCCCAAGTCTCACCACTCCAAATTGCCCAAACAGTTACACAGGGTGAAGTTCAGGCCAGATATCTATGACGCTATTACACTGTTGAGCAGGGTGGCCGGACTTAAAACTGCCGGGGTATTGGAAAATTGGATGGTCCATGTGATCACCAAGATAGGCCAAGGGACAAATTACCACTGGGCAGGTCTTATCAGTGCAGAAATAGACAAACAATTGAGGAATGTTTTGGAGGGAAAGAAGTTTACCATGTCCTCCTACATCGTGTATATACTGGCTATCTCTTATCCATACAAGGGACTGACTCCGGCGGGAACCATTGTACAAGATATTATCTATGAAGTCTATCCGGAATTGCACCTCGGACACGGAGATTATAGGAGGGCCAATGATGCCTTCACCATGCACATCACCCGGACCCTTCAGAATGCGGAGCACATCAGATTGTCCGATGGGGCAAAAGGACTGATTAAGAATTACGGGGCCTGGTTCGTCCAGTTCCCCACTTTCACTTATCTCCGGATTGATGGATGCCCCGTTGCACCCTACAGATTGCCTAGATATCCCACTGATCATATTGTACTACTGGAAGTTGTTAGACAAATTTGTGAGTTTGATGCAGTGGTCAAGAGGGAGAAGCATAAAACTGGTTTTGGAGGTGATTTTCCTCTTGGGATTGGCGTGGGGGAGATGTGCCCTTCCATCAATCAGCCCACACTGCAGGTGAGGAGTTAGCTGCCTATGGATTCTCTTTCCATTCAAAGAGAATGAATTTTGACATCACCGGAGAAGCACAGAAAAGGGCTACCCGGGAATACAGGCACAAAGAGGATTTGGAAGATTACTGGGTCAACATCAAGGATGACCTTGATGCGAGGAGGAAGAGGTATTCCCGGTTGCCTATAGAGGTCATTAGGCAGTATAATGTGAAACTGATTCCTGATCAGCTGGAAGATGATGGAAAACTAGTCCAGGACCATGTCTATGAGCCCATCAAGGATAGGTCAGTGGCGGATATCGATTGGAATGAGCCTGAGATGACAGAGTTGGAAGGCTTGATGGCTCCAGTACTGAGGTATACCTTTGCTTGGGTTAAACATGAGGTGTGGGTATTGGAGAATGCCAATGTGCAATGCACCTTCGATTTGATGGGGAATCTCAACCCCATGTCCACCTCTGAAGAATCCGGGGAAGAGGACCCCAAAGGGAAAACGGCCAAAACATCGCCATTCAAGATCAAAGTCAGGGGTCCTAAAGGGACTGAACCTGTAGCAAAAAGGAAACCAATTGGCAAACGCAGGTGGAAGACTCTAACCATCAGGAAGTCCTCGGATGAGGAGGAGGCAGAGAAAGCTAAAGAGGAGGATGCTCCTCCACTGCCCAAGAAAGCTAGAACTACAAGGGTTGCCAAGAAGAAAGGCCAAACGACTTCAGAAGATGAACCTCCAATTGTGGATGTGGAGAGCTCCGGAGGGGAGAAGACCAAATTATACACTAGAAAATCCAGGACTCCTTCCCCGAAGGATGCCGCACAGCCAAAGGATTCTTCCCCAGTATTGCCGGCCACTGAACAGGACAAGCCTGTCTCTCCTCCACAGAGTGTAACAGAACCGGAGAATCCGGATGGACAAGAAATCAGCGGAGAGGCAGAGCCATTCAAGGAGGGAACATTATTCACTGAGGCTGTCGAGCTCGAGGTAGAGACAGAAGAGAGGCACACTTCTCCCTTGGTACAATACGAGGACTCTCACGAAAGTGAGAAAGGCCGCGGATCATCAGAACCGGAGGAAAGCCTACCTGCTCGGACTCCATCACCAGTGTTTCTAGAGTTAGGAATTGAGGAGGCTGTTCAGAGCGAGAAGACTCCTGAGAAGAAAGACAAGGTCACAGCCGAGGAGGAGGTTGAGGTGACAGCTGAAGAAGAAGAGAAAGTCACAGAGGATCTGGGGAAAACTGACGCAGAAGGAATCCGGATAGACCCCGTAGCCCCGGATTGGTTAGAAAAGGAAATAGCAAAGAAGAAACAGGTGATAGTAGAGGACACTCCTCTTGACTGGGATGCTATGTTATCTCAGATCGGTAAGGGGAAGAAGAAGAAGGCTGCCAGGGTAATTTCCCGGGTGGAAAGGGATGAAGTGCACAACCGTGTGGTCCACATCGCCACCCCTGCTGCGGATAAAACAAGAGATGAGGTAACGGGCCAGGATTACAGTGTCCAGACCATTAACCTTGGGCCGGCCTCCCTTGAACAGGACATTGAATAATTCGAGGGGTCAAGTGTTGTAATTATAGACAGATTGAAGGAGGCTCAGACAAAGCGAGAATTGAAAAGGGAAAATGAGAGGTTAAGGAAAAGCTTAGAAGAGGTCATGAAACCTCTACGGTCCCTCCATCCGTCCTCCTCTTCTACTCCCGGATTTCTGTCGAAGGAAACAATTTCCGGTATTGAAAAGATGAAGGCCTCTGCACAAGCTGCCACCGACTGGTTGATAAGTGTCTGGACACAAGGAGATGAAGCTATTAAGGAAATCCTGTCTGTTGGCAAGGATGCAGTTCGTGGAAAAGAGCTGATAGAGAACATACTTTCTCGAGATAAGAATGATGTCGACCTCCTACTGCAGAAGACAAAGATTATTCTTGGGCATGGCAAGGAACAGTTGGGCAAGGATGGCATTCTTCCCTCTACCAGATTGGATGAACCATGGGAATGGTTCGAGGCATTGCAGATCAGGCAGAGAGCCCTAAAAAAGATACAGAAACGAAGAAAAACCATTGATGCTGATCTTACTGCAGTCTACGATGGTTGCATTGCATTTTTTGAAGTGATGACAAGGAGGAATAAGATAGCTCCTAAGTACCTGAGTTTAGATCAATTGAAAGAGTGGTGGCATGAGGTTTATGCCCCAGATTCTGATGAGGTTGTCACTGGCCATATGCTTGATGATGCAGCTACATATTTGGCAGTGATAGATAGGTACCTAGCCAGCAAGGAAGAATGGAAGAAAACCATTGATCAGTCCAATGAAGGGATTGATGCAATTAAATGCCGGCTCAAAGTTTTTCCATTGCCACCCGTTGCTGAGCTGGAGGGAGTATTTTTGAAGGTCCAAGGGTCACCCGCTCAGAGGAAGGACAAAGGAAATAGCAGTTAATGTTTATCTCGAGATTTGTGCTTCCCTATTATCATAGGGCATGCACTGGACCGGACTTCTTTGGGGACTGTGCCTTGGCCGACTTGGATGATGGCATTAAATGTGTCCCTTAGTTTGTTTCCTTGGCCGACCTGTTTTGGCGGTTTTATTCATTTTGTAAAAATGTTTGGCTAGGCCGACATGTTTTTTTGGGGGGAAAATTTGATAAATAGGCATTTTGCCTCATTGTAAGGGTTCAGTTGAGTTCAGAAAAATTTGATAGACATTAGCAAGACTGTAGTAGAGATTAGCAAGAGCAGTAGTTAGAGTTTTAGAATTTCTTGAAGCAAATACCATATTCAGAATAGTTGAATTGTTGTAGCATTTGGTGATTAATACAATTGAAGGCATTGTGGTTTTCCTGGTGAAATCTTTTGTGTTATCTCATCTTGCATGGTTCTTTTGCTCTATCTTTTACATCGCTTGAAGATCTAGGGTTTAATATTCATAAATAAAACTAGTTTAATTGGATAAATGGTGTATGTGATTTCATATTTGGAATGTTGGTAGCTATCTCTGGTCTATACTCCCAGTAACTATCTGATTGTAGTAGGCTGGTGAAGTCAACCTAGACCATATATTCAAATGTGCTTAAGTTCGGTTGTAGATGCAAGTCTATGATTTGAAAATCTGTATTCCTCAGAAGATTGCACTGTTTCTGTAAGATTGCTTTGTGGGTCGAGCAGGAATTGGTTATTTGAGATAGGTCCATTCCAGATATTTGTCATTTGCATTACTTGTCCTTGCAATAGTTTAGATTTTGTTACTTCCTTGCATCCCTATCTTTTGCAATTTCTTTATTATTCGGTTAGATTTAGGATTCAAGATCATCATATTGTCAGATCTGATAAATTGAGAGGGTTCAGTCTGCTTGTAGTAAGGTCCGATTGTGATTACCAGCAATTTCACATTTCATCTGAGTTGTTTTATGCATTGTTGTGACCTAACACCCGAGAGACCTTGGGATGATTTTCAGCAATTCATTGTTGAAGATTATCTTTCAAGAGAGATAGAATATCATTTTCTGTCTGAGTTGTTGTTGTGCAGAAAACACCATCAACAGATTGGCGCTAGAAGGAGGGCCTGAATGAGCACACTGGATCATTTCTTGAATGCCATCTCTCCAGAGAGATTTAGGAGAAATACCAGATCCACTACCAGAGAGGAAGATTTAGAGGAACTTCAATTTCCCAATAGGTCAAGAAGGACTAGAGGGAGAGGAGAATCATCATCGCCCGCTCCATCACCAACATCATCCACATCCTCATTTAGGGGAGTATCATCATTCCCTATCCCTTCACCAACCTCATCCATATCTTCACATCCTGAGGTTGAAGCCATACCCGTTCCTGAAGAGGTTCCCCTTCAACAGCCTCAGCCGGCCATTAACCAACCACAACCTTCACCCCCGCTCTTACCAATGGCTTTCCTTGCCAATAATCCATCACCTTTGTCCTTCGGTGCTTATAATGTAATGCCTAAAAATCCTGAGCATTTCTGCTCAAAATTCCATGCAAATGACCCAAATAGGACTGCGGAAGAACACATAAGAATTTTCCAAACTTGCCTTAAAGATAGAGGAATTGTCCATGAGGATGTTGCCTGCAGGTTGTTCCCTTATTCACTAGGAGAAGAAGCCTTTTATTGGTACAACCATCTCCCTGCTGGTTCGATTCAAAATTGGAGTGACCTTGAAAAGGTTTTTCTGCAGAAATTTCGAATACCCATCAGTGCTAATGAGTTATACTTACAATTCATCAAGGTCAAGAGAGAGGTCAATGAACCCATAGCCAGCTTCAATAATAGATTCCATCGTGCATTCACCAGATTACAAGACCCATATGTTCTAGATGATGGTACTGCCCTGGGAGTATATTACGAAGCTCTGGATAGTCTAACTGCGACCTTTCTGAAATGGAGACCAAACCCCCCAGGTACTTTGGCTGATGCTTATACAGAGGCTGTCAAGCTTAGTACAGATTTGAGGCAGCACTTGACTGGGCCATTGCCTTCTCTAGGACCAGTTGCACATCCCAACCAGATTCAGGCAGTAAATCAGGCTCTCACCAATCATACCCCTATTATGAATCCGGTTCCCCAATTATCGATGGTACCACACCCTGGTCATCCTATGAACCAGATTTCCCCTATGACAAACTTCCCTCAACAGCAAGTTAATCAGCCTGTGTATCAGTTGCAACCGAATGGCTTCCCTGCTTACTTGCAGAATTCTGAGGTATTGCATCAGTCTTTGGGATCCACCACAGTGCCTGTCCAACCTCCGAGTAACCCAAACTAGCCTCCCTACCGAGACCTGAATAAGGAAAGGATTGATGAAATGGCTGAACAAATAAAGAAGCTAAATCTGGAGGTGACTTACTTGAGAAACCAGAATAGCCAATTGCAAGCTGCTCAGAGGGGAATGCAATCTAATCAGAACAGAGAGTTTTCACAAGGGCAGAATTTCGACAGGGGACAACGCAATGACAGGGGATTTTATAATGACAGAGGTTACAACCAGGACAAGAGGTTTCAACAATGATAGGAGGCAAAACTTTGATAGAGGCCAAGGAAGTGGGCCAGGATTTGACAAAAGGCCATCCCAGGGACAGAACAAAACTTGGAATATAGGGCCTAACAATGGGGGAGTTCCTACTCCATTAGATCAGCCCGCCAATCAGATGGTTAATCAATCTGCGAACCAGCCAGTCAGCCAGGACAAACCTCCTACTGGTGTGTATCTCGCAGAAGCAGCTCTATCAGGATGGTGCAGGCTCCATAAAATGAGTCAGCATTCAGAACTGGAATGTTCCGAGTTCTAGACTGCTGCTTCTATTTTTCAGTATGAGGTAGAGAACAACGTGAGTGGACAGGAAATTGTTCCTTCTAGTTCATATGATTCCTCTGTGTTGGTATTGAACCATGCTCCTTTTCCTGCCAGTAACGAAAATGCACCAGAGGAACCTGGTTTCCAGAAAGATGAAACGGATCAGATTTGTAATGGAGATGAAGTAGCTCATCTGTTTAACGAATGGGAGATGAATGACAATTGTCCCTTGGATCAGGAGGAAGCCTATGTTGAAGAAGTACAGATGTTCCAGAGATAAGGATTGAGGGACATGCCTCACAGGCGCCCACAACCCGGGGGACCTTTCACTACCTCCATTCCTCCCAACAATTTCAGCACTCCTCCAGATCCAAAGGCGAGCAACAATCCGTCTTATCCACAGGTCTCCAAGCAATACCTTTCAAAAGATAGACAGGCTCAAGCAGAACCACAGAAGGAAAGGACTGTTCCAGTAAGTAAGGAGAAGGTAGAGGAACCATCTAAAGAGGTTTCTACTGATATGAGTGAAGAACAGATGGCTTCGTACGTCGCAGAGGAATTCAAGAAATTAAAGGTAAACCTTTCTGCTTTTGAATTGTTGAGGTTTCCTGCAATTAGGAAGGCTGTCTTAGGTACTTATGATGCAAGTTCAAAGATATTGGACAAGCCTTCTGGTGAGCATGTCAGCCAGACTTCCAGTTTTGGGCCTGTAAACGCACAAAATCAGACACAGAATAGGACTAATCCACCCCCTGGAGATAGAGGAAAAGAAAGGGACAGGACTCAAGTGGCCCAGATGGATACTCAGCCCACTTTGTTTCAAGGAAAAACGGAGACTCCTCCATTTCTGATTTCTGTCAGAATCTTTGGTAAGAACCTCCACAATTGTCTGTTGGATTCTGGTGCTTCCACTAATGTGATGCCCCTTGGAGTTTGTAGGGCTCTGGGAATTACACCTGCTGATTCCCAGAAGAAGGTTACTCAGTTGGACAGGATCGAAGTAAGTGTGGTAGGGGAACTGAACATGATTCATATGTAGATAACTTCTGATCCTAGGATCCAACAGGTCATTAATATTCAGGTAGCTGACATTCCTGATGCGTACGGTTTAATTTTAGGAAGAGATTTCACCAAGGCCCTGAATGGGTATGTGTCCACTGATCACTCTCACATGTGGCTTCCCTAGAAGGGAGTGCCTAATCAGATAAGGATTGAGAGGGAGCCCAGAATGAAGTACATGATAACAGAATACCAAAAAACTTCGACCGAGGTTCTCATATCAGAAGCAGGAATGGGAAACTACTTGCTATCCGCCCCATATGAAGAATCAGATGCAGAAGAGATACTGATGTTGCATACCATGCCAGCTGATGCTAAAACAGGGCCCAGTCTTGTTGAGGTCCTGACGGAATCAGTTGAGGAAGAAGAAGAACCTGAGGATAGACAGATTAGCTTACTAGACAATTTCCAGGATTTCATTAAGCAATGTGTGGAAAATCAAACTCACTTGGGAAGGAAGACAAGTTTTAAGGAGTTACTCTTGCCAAATTGGTGCAGAGTCTACAATGCTTCTCACTCAGAATTGGAATGTTGCTTGTGTCAGACAGCAGTGAAAGAAGTGCACAAAAGCATGAATCCATCTCAGGTGGCTAGCACAGGCGAGCAGAATCTGCAAGCAAATTGTGAAGGTCAGAAACTTGTTGTAACTGAGGAAGCCTCTATTACTGATAAAACAAAGGAAAAAATGAAGAAGAACACCACTACGGAATACTGGACTCTGAAATTTGACGGATCTAAGTCCAAGCAAGGGGCTGGAGCTGGATTTGAGTTGATCAGTCCAAAAGGTAAGAGTTTCTTTGCAGCTTATAGGCTCCAATTTCATTGCACAAATAATGTGGCTGAATATGAAGATTTAATTCATGGACTCCTTATGGCACTCAAGAAAAAGGTCAAGGTCCTGCAAGTATTTGGTGACTCAGAATTAGTGGTCAAATAAGTAAGAAAGCAGTATGCCTGTCACGACAGGAGAATGACCAACTATAGGCATAGGGTGTGGGACCTCATCGAGGGATTCGACGCTTTTAATATCCAATTGATCCCAAGGAAAAAGAATCAAACTGTCGATTCTCTAGCTCAAGCGGCCAGTACTTTGCAGCCCCTGTCCCTATCAGGATTGAAGAAGTTTACTGTTGAATTAACTCTTGTCCCATCAGTCCCTGACCACGTGACTAATTTTCAGGTGTTTGAGGATGATAAACATATTCTTGACTTTATCACAAACACGGATGTATTTGCTTCACAGATCATTGACGAAACAGAACCTCAGGAAGCAAAATTGGATCTGGAAGGTGTGCTAAACTTGAAGTCCAATACTATTCCAAGAGGAATGGTACAGCTGGAGAGAATTTTTGATATGGACAAAATCAGAGACCAGGAACAGGAGTCTAAGAAAGAGTCTGTCAGTGGAAAGTGTGATACTCACAATGTGGGCACTGAAGATGATGTGAAGAATGTTTTCATTGGTAAGGTTTGTACTCCTGAAGAAAGACAGGGAATAATCAGAGCTCTATACGACTTTCCAGACATAGTGGCCTGGGGTTATGAAGACTTGAAGACTTATGATACATCCATCATAACTCACACCATACCTCTCAAGCCAGGTGCTAAGCCTTTTAGACAGAGGCAGAGACCTATCAATGCACTGCTGGAGCCCCTCATACAGAAGGAAGTCCAGAAATTGTTGTCTGCTAGGATTATATTTCCTGTCAGGCATTCTACTTGGGTGGCAAATCTAGTGCCAGTAAGAAAGAAGAACGGTGAAATTAGGCTCTGTGTGGACTTCAGAAATCTGAACAGGTCATCAGAGAAAAATAATTATCCAGTTCCCTCTTTGGATGAAGTATTACAAGTGGTTAATGGATCGCAGATGATGTCCTTTCTGGACGGCTATTCAGGATATAATCAGGTGATGGTCCAGTATGAGGACAGACACAAGACTGCCTTTACAACCAAGTGGGGAACCTTCACCTACAGGAGGATGCCATTTGGGCTTATCAATGCAGGAGTCACGTTCCAACGAGCTATGGACATTGCTTTCAAAGACATCATAGGAAAGTGCATTATTATTTACATGGATGATCTGACTGTTTTCTCCAAAAACAGAGGGGATCATATCTCAGATCTGCGTAAAGTGTTCCAGAAGTGCAGAGAATTCGGCATCTCTTTGAATCCCAAGAAGTGTATTTTTGGGGTTACAGAAGGCAAGCTGTTAGGGCACGTAATATCAGAGAAGGGAATCGCCATAGATCCAGAGAGAGTGGAAGCTATCCTGAAAATTGAGCCGCCTGCCAGCAAGAAAGAGATGAAATCTTTCTTTGGTAAGATTAATTTTGTCAAGAAATTCATCACCGGATTTGCTGAGATTGTGAAGCCACTAAATGCCATGTTAAAACAAGATGCCAAGGTCGAGTGGACCACAGAGGTGAAGGAGTCCTTTGCAGAGATTAAAAGAGCTATCGCTGATGCTCCAGTGTTGGTCAGTCCAGATTATGGTATACCGTTCTACATCTATTCATTTGCTTCAGACCACTCATGTGCCGGAATGCTGACACAAAAGTCCGATGACGGGAATGAACATCCCATCACTTTCATGAGTGCACCATTAAAGGATGCTGAGCTGAAATACCCATGTGTGGAGAAACAAGCCTATGCCCTTGTTCGAGCAATAAAAAAATTTAGGCACTATATCCTCAGAAACAAGGTGTTTGCAATTGTTCCTGATGCTGTAGTTAAGTTATTGCTGATGCAAAATGAATTAGGGGAGCGCAGAGCTAAATGGGTGACCATGCTTCAGGAGTACGACATTGAGATCCAGCCCATGAAGCTGGTAAGAGGGCAGGGACTCACCCAGACCATGGCAGAGATAGGCCCTGAATTGTCTGTCTGTAACTATGATGCTGAAGCGGTTTCCCCAGATGGCTGGTATGATGATATAGTTTATTATTTGCTGAATCAGCGAGCTCCTGGTCATTTAAATACAGTACAGAGGTGAGCCTTGAGACTGAAAAGTGATGGTTTCATGTTGAAAGGGGCCGTCCTATACAAGAAGAATCACGAAGGTATTTACTTGAGGTGCCTCGGAAGACAAGAAGCTGAAAGGGTAATAAATGAGTTTCATGAGAAATATGGCGCTGGTCACGGTTCTACCATTACCACTGCGAATCAGATTTTGAGGGCAGGATACTGCTGGCCTACCCTATTCAAGGATGTTCATCATCATGTCCGGACCTGTCATATTTGTCAGACTGCAGCGACACGGGAAAGGTGTGCAGCGCTTCCACTCCAGTCTGTTATTGAGGTAAAACCTTTTGCTCAATGGGGTATGGATTTCATCGGCCCCATCAATCCACCATCTTCTGCTGGACACAGGTATATCCTTACCATTACTGATTACTTTACAAGGTGGACTGAAGCATTTGCTTGTAGGGAGTGTACATCAGAGGTAGTGATTGATTCCTTAGAATCTGCCATCCTCAATCGGTTTGGATGCCCTGTTGCTGTTGTGTGTGATAACGGTCCTACCTTTGCATCTTTGAAATTCTCAAACTGGGCTTTTGATCATGGCATTGTTATTAAGTTTGCATCTAATTATTATCCCCAGGGGAATGGTCTAGCTGAATCCTCTAATAAGAACCTGTTGACTGTTATCCGAAAACTGTTAGAGAGGAACCCAAAGGACTGGCATACCCAGCTTAGGTTTGCTCTTTGGGAAGATCGTACTCGGGTTAAGTCCTCCATTGGTACATCTCCTTATCATTTAGTGTACGGTCTGGAACAAGTTTTCCCTATCCAACTTAAAATCCCCACTCTACAGTTTATCAATCAGTTTTATGATGAGGGGGATAGAAGGGAAGCAAGATTAGCTGAACTATTGCATCTTGAGGAAAAACGGGATAATGCCCTTGAAAAGTTTGCCAAACACCAGGGGGTAGTCAAGCGATGGTTTGACAGGAGAGCTAAGGTCAAGGCCTTTAGGATTTCTGACCTTGTCCTGTATTGGGACAAGCCACATGATCATAAGGGCAACCATGGTAAGTTTGATAGATTGTGGCTTGGTCCTTACCAGATTGTCGAAATTCTGGGAGATAATGCCTTCCGTTTGAGGACTCTCACGGGAGAAGACATACCACTGCCTGTTAATGGGCAGTATCTCAAACATTATTTCCAGTCTTGAGCTGTTCTCAGCTCTTTGCCCTGTAAATAGTTAGTTAGGTTGTTTTCTTTGCTTGTTTTGCTTGTTTTGGTTAGGGTAGGTTTCCCTTTCGCTTTGCTGGTTTTGTTTGGTTAGAGTAGGTTTGCTTTGGTTTGTTTGTTTTGCTTTGCGTTGCTCTTGATTTTGGTCTAATCTCCTTTTGGGATTGTGGGTGTATCTGTCTGATAATGGTGGCAAAGCAGGTTCAATGTTCCTGATATTTCCTTTACAAACTTTGATCGTTTTTCTAGAATGATATGGTATGGATTATGTTGCCTATGTCACTTGTCCTTATGGTAAGGCAAAGGTTTTCTGGACAGTCTGCACAGGAATGTATTGGGGTCTTATACCTTTAATCTTTAAACATACCTGAAGTTGTAAAAGGTCCTTATAAGGCCTGGACAGGTGAAAAATCTTTTTCTGCTCTAGTGCCACTGTGGTTCTCAGCCCTGAGTGTGAACTTCACTGTTCACAGGTTGAATAAATGGAGTAAAAGGAAATATATAAAAAAAAAAAAAGAGAGAGAAGAAGAAAAGAAAAGAAATGTATATTGAAAATCCTGAGGTTCGAATTCAACTCATCAGGGGGATCTGAATATCTCTACCGGGGCTATAGACGCCTGGCTGGCAGTAGAGCTATGTTCAGGAGGATCACAGCGATAACCTCGTCGGGGCTATGAACTCCTGACTGGCAGCGAGGCTCTATCCAGGATACTTTTAGGGTCAGAATCTTTACGTAGCCTGTTCATACCAAGTCTGGTTCTTTGCAACTGAAGGTAGGTAATATATGCACATGCACACACTTGGACCCTGGTATAAGAATGTCTGAATGGCTGGGAGTTTCTTTGCTTTAACTTAGGGTGATGGCTAGGTACTTGAGTTGAAACCAGAATTCTGGGTTCTTGATTCCAGTTTGTCATCAAAATGCTCAGGAGCATTTCCCCAGCAGAGTCACCATTTGTTGTGCAGTTTTTGCACACACGCCCCACTTGGAGTGGGGACCCCCTTTTTTTGGTGTCTTTGACCTTTGATTTTATTGGATTTATCATTTTAGGGTCTTGACATGTTGGTCTTGCTGGCTTTGCCCTTACCTTGGGGTTGCAATTGATTGAAATTGAGTTTTTGGCCGAGTCCGGGTTTTCATTTGAGTCCGGGATTTTCCGCCTTTGGCGGATTTTTCCGGCCCTGCTTCCTTGTCCGTCTCTTGCCGGATTCTCCGATTCCGGGTATTGACCTGACTTCGGGATTTTCCGTTCCAGTCGGATTTTCCCAGATTCTGCCAAATTCCTGATCTTCCTGATTTCCCCGGTTTCTGCATTTCCGCGGGATCCGTGACTCCGCGCATTCTGGGATTCTCCAAAATTCCACTTGGGGCTCGGGTTTCCGGACTTGTCAGAAACATTTTTTCGCGCATTAATGGCTGAGGTACCTAGGTTCAGATGGGTATAAGGGCGAATTTAGGGCATTTTCTGATTCATTCCAACTTCGATTGCTTCCTTGTTTTCTGCTCTGGCAATTTAAGAACTTTCAATTGAGCTTTGTTTTGGTCTTGGGTTTGTTTGCGCGAGGATTGCTTGAGCGTTGCTGCCGACATCTCTTTGCTTGAATGTGTTTGCTGCTCGATTTCCTGAGCTCGCTTTTTGCCCGTTTTGATCCATGGTATGTATTCGTTGCTCCTCCCTTTGCTTGCGTGATGATTTGAGGTTTTCTTGTACTGGGCATTGTTGAATTTTGGGGTCGGCCCTTGTTTTGGTTTTGGGGTTTCGTAGTTATCCAGTCGGGTTGATCCGTTTTTTTTATTGAGGCCCATCACTCGTGCCCTATGAGTTCCGTTTGTTCGTCTGATTGCATATTTACACGTTAGACGGAATTCTGGGTCGTATTGCTTGCTTGTCTTGGGCGTGAAATCTGTTATTATGAAAAATTAGGGTTTCCCTGGTGTTTCGACTAGAACGATGATTGTTTCTTGTGCTTAAGTGATTTTCGCCCCGCATTGTGTTGGCTTCCCCATCCTGTGAGGATTAGAGGGCTTTTAGGTAAATCATGAACTGATATTTCTAACCCTAAAGCTTGCTCTGGTTTTAATGGCAGAAATCTGGTCACGCGATTTAGGGCACCATTGTCTTAGCACAGGGATTTCTCATTTGGGGGCTTTTGAGAGTTGGAATCCTTTGCATACTTGAGGTTGGTGATTATCATCGGTTTTAGGATCATTTGAGCTTAGGTGGTGGAGATCCCGTGGTCACTCAATTTTTGGTGTACGTCTTGCCGTTTTTCGGGTTTCCGAGGTCGTCGCGGAATTTCCTTGCTCCCGGATTTTCCCGGTTTCTGCTTATTCCGCGGATGAGGTTAGTTCCCGACGTAATTTATACTGTCCGTGAAAATCCGTTCCATCTGGATTTTTCTGGATTCCCTGTCTGATTGCGTTCTTTTATATATTTCGATGATAGGATTGATGGAATGTTTGTTTATGCTTATTTCTTGTTGCCAATGAGTAAATTTAATGATTATCCTTTGATTTTCCGAGCGGACTAATGATTTATATGGCTAATAGTGCTTTGGCAGCAGGAGTCCGTCTGGGTCGGATTTCTCCGAAATTCCGCCCCGACGGTATTTTCCCGGTTTGCATGATTTTCCCAGATTATTTGATTTCTCCGGATCCCAAAAGATTGGCAATTGGAAACGAATTTTAATGAACTTTTATGATGTGTGCTAACCCTTGGGATTGATATGAGCTCAATATTTGGATTCTAATGGTAATTCTTGAATGCGCAGGCTAATCAAGCAAAGCTACTGCTGGGAAATCCAAAGGTGGTGCAGGGGCATCTTCAGTTTCTGAGACAAAAAGATTGAGATTAGACATGAAGAGTCAGGTTCCAGAGAGTAAGATATCCTCTGTGTGGGCGGATGTGTCTGATACCAATGTTGGTGCCTGGCGGTATGAAGAATTCAAATAAAGAACAGCTGAGAAAGACCAGTCTGCATTGAGGCAGGGAATGATGAACTCAAGGTTGGTACATGTGGCAGGGTTCCCTCCAGCAGTCCAGTGCTACGAGCTGATTTTGGAATGTTCTAGACAGTATGCTTTTGACACACAGATGGTAGTTAGCACTGAGGGACGAGTGTTGGCAAACTTCAGTCCAGCCTCCATTGCCCGGGCCTTCAGCATGCTGGATCTCCCCTCAGTCTGTGCCTTGAACATTGACACTGCTCGCACGTATTATGAGAACGAGCCAGTTAAGGCTCAACAGCTTATCAACTCATGGCTTGAGAAGCCCAAGTCTCACCACTCCAAATTGCCCAAACAGTTACACAGGGTGAAGTTCAGGCCAGATATCTATGACGCTATTACACTGTTGAGCAGGGTGGCCGGACTTAAAACTGTCGGGGTATTGGAAAATTGGATGGTCCATGTGATCACCAAGATAGGCCAAGGGACAAATTACCACTGGGCAGGTCTTATCAGTGCAGAAATAGACAAACAATTGAGGAATGTTTTGGAGGGAAAGAAGTTTACCATGTCCTCCTACATCGTGTATATACTGGCTATCTCTTATCCATACAAGGGACTGACTCCGGCGGGAACCATTGGACAAGATATTATCTATGAAGTCTATCCGGAATTGCACCTCGGACACGGAGATTATAGGAGGGCCAATGATGCCTTCACCATGCACATCACCCGGACCCTTCAGAATGCGGAGCACATCAGATTGTCCGATGGGGCAAAAGGACTGATTAAGAATTACGGGGCCTGGTTCATCCAGTTCCCCACTTTCACTTATCTCCGGATTGATGGATGCCCCGTTGCACCCTACAGATTGCCTAGATATCCCACTGATCATATTGTACTGCTGGAAGTTGTTAGACAAATTTGTGAGTTTGATGCAGTGGTCAAGAGGGAGAAGCATAAAACTGGTTTTGGAGGTGATTTTCCTCTTGGGATTGGCGTGGGGGAGATGTGCCCTTCCATCCAATCAGCCCACACTGCAGGTGAGGAGTTAGCTGCCTATGGATTCTCTTTCCATTCAAAGAGAATGAATTTTGACATCACCGGAGAAGCACAGAAAAGGGCTACCTGGGAATACAGGCACAAAGAGGATTTGGAAGATTACTGGGTCAACATCAAGGATGACCTTGATGCGAGGAGGAAGAGGTATTCCCGGTTGCCTATAGAGGTCATTAGGCAGTATAATGTGAAACTGATTCCGGATCAGCTGGAAGATGATGGAAAACTAGTCCAGGACCATGTCTATGAGGCCATCAAGGATAGGTCAGTGGCGGATATCGATTGGAATGAGCCTGAGGTGACAGAGTTGGAAGGCTTGATGGCTCCAGTACTGAGGTATACCTTTGCTTGGGTTAAACATGAGGTGTGGGTATTGGAGAATGCCAATGTGCAATGCACCTTCGATTTGATGGGGAATCTCAACCCCATGTCCACCTCTGAAGAATCCGGGGAAGAGGACCCCAAAGGGAAAACGACCAAAACATCGCCATTCAAGATCAAAGTCAGGGGTCCTAAAGGGACTGAACCTGTAGCAAAAAGGAAACCAATTGGAAAACACAGGTGGAAGACTCTAACCATCAGTAAGTCCTCGGATGAGGAGGAGGCAGAGAAAGCTGAAGAGGAGGATGCTCCTCCACTACCCAAGAAAGCTAGAACTACAAGGGTTGCCAAGAAGAAAGGCCAAACAACTTTGGAGGATGAACCTCCAATTGTGGATGTGGAGAGCTCCGGAGGGGAGAAGACCAAAGTATACACTACAAAATCTAGGACTCCTTCCCTGAAGGATGCCGCACAGCCAAAGGATTCTTCCCCAGTATTGCCGGCCACTGAACAGGACAAGCCTGTCTCTCCTCCACAGAGTGTAACAGAACCGGAGAATCCGGATGGACAAGAAATCAGCGAAGAGGCAGAGCCATTCAAGGAGGGAACATTATTCACTGAGGCTGCCGAGCTCGAGGTAGAGACAGAAGAGAGGCACACTTCTCCCTTGGTACAATACGAGGACTCTCCGAAAAGTGAGAAAGGCTGCGGATCATCAGAACCGGAGGAAAGCCTACCTGCTCGGACTCCATCACCAGTGTTTCCAGAGTTAGGAATTGAGGAGGTTGTTCAGAGCGAGAAGACTCCTGAGAAGAAAGACAAGGTCACAGCCGAGGAGGAGGTTGAGGTGACAGCTGAAGAAGAAGAGAAAGTCACAGAGGATCCGGGGAAAACTGACGCAGAAGGAATCCGGACAGACCCCGTAGCCCCGGATTGGTTAGAAAAGGAAATAGCAAAGAAGAAACAGGTGATAGTAGAGGACA
Organism: Sequoia sempervirens; assembly: GCA_007258455.2. NCBI lineage: Eukaryota > Viridiplantae > Streptophyta > Pinopsida > Cupressales > Cupressaceae > Sequoia > Sequoia sempervirens. The sequence continues at coordinate 118,164,444 of VDFB02168118.1, read as the reverse complement.
CTCCTCTTGACTGGGATGCTATGTTATCTCAGATCGGTAAGGGGAAGAAGAAGAAGGCTGCCAGGGTAATTTCCCAGGTGGAAAGGGATGAAGTGCACAACCGTGTGGTCCACATTGCCACCCCTGCTACGGATAAAACAAGAGATGAGATAACGGGCCAGGATTACAGTGTCCAGACCATTAACCTTGGGCCGGCCTCCCTTGAATAGGACATTGAAGAATTTGAGGGGTCAAGTGCTGTAATTATAGACAGATTGAAGAAGGAGGCTCAGACAAAGCGAGAATTGAAAAGGGAAAATGAGAGGTTAAGGAAAAGCTTAGAAGAGGTCATGAAACCTCTACGGTCCCTCCATCCGTCCTCCTCTTCTACTCCCGAATTTCTGTCGAAGGAAACAATTTCCGGTATTGAAAAGATGAAGGCCTCTGCAAAAGCTGCCACTGACTGGTTGATAAGTGTCCGGACACAAGGAGATGAAGCTATTAAGGAAATCCTGTCTGTTAGCAAGGATGCAGTCCGTGGAAAAGAGCTGATAGAGAACATACTTTCTCAGGATAAGAATGATGTCGACCTCCTGCTGCAGAAGACAAAGATTATTCTTGGGCATGGCAAGGAACAGTTGGGCAAGGATGTCATTCTTCCCTCTACCAGATTGGATGAACCATGCGAATGGTTTGAGGCATTGCAGATCAGGCAGGGAGCCCTAAAAAAGATACAGAAACGAAGAAAAACCATTGATGCCGATCTTACTACAATCTACGATGGTTGCATTGCATTTTTTGAAGTGATGACAGGGAGGAATAATATAGCTCCTAAGTACCTGAGTTTAGATCAATTGAAAGAGTGGTGGCATGAGGTTTATGCCCTAGATTCTGATGAGGTTGTCACTGGCCATATGCTTGATGATGCAGCTACATATTTGGCAGTGATAGATAGGTACCTAGCCAGCAAGGAAGAATGGAAGAAAACCATTGATCAGTCCAATGAAGGGATTGATGCAATTAAATGTCGGCTCAAATTTTTGCCATTGCCACCCGTTGCTGAGCTGGAGGGAGTATTTTTGAAGGTCCAAGGGTCACCCGCTTAGAGGAAAGACAAAGGAAGTAGCAGTTAATGTTTATCTCGAGATTTGTGCTTCCCTATTATCATAGGGCATGCATTGGACCGGACTTCTTTGGGGACTGTGCCTTGGCCGACTTGGATGATGGCATTAAATGTGTGCCTTAGTTTTTTTCCTTGGCCGACCTGTTTTGGCGGTTTTATTCATTTTGTAAAAATGTTTGGCTGGGCCGACATGTTTTTTTTGGGGGACAATTTGATAAATAGGCATTTTGCCTCATTGTAAGGGTTCAGTTGAGTTCAGAAAAATTTGATAGACATTAGCAAGACTGTAGTAGAGATTAGCAAGAGCAGTAGTTAGAGTTTTAGAATTTCTTGAAGCAAATACCATATTCAGAATAGTTGAATTGTTGCAGCATTTGGTGATTAATACAATTGAAGGCATTGTGGTTTTCCTGGTGAAATCTTTTGTGTTATCTCATCTTGCATGGTTCTTTTGCTCTATCTTTTACATCGCTTGAAGATCTAGGGTTTAATATTCAGAAATAAAACTAGTTTAATTGGATAAATGGTGTATGTGATTTCATATTTGGAATGTTGGTAGCTATCTCTGGTCTATACTCCCAGTAACTATCTGATTGTAGTAGGCTGGTGAAGTCAACCTGGACCATATATTCAAATGTGCTTAGGTTCGGTTGTAGATGCAAGTCTATGATTTGAAAATCTGTATTCCTCAGAAGATTGCACTGTTTCTGTAAGATTGCTTTGTGGGTCGAGCAGGAATTGGTTATTTGAGATAGGTCCATTCCAGATATTTGTCATTTGCATTACTTGTCCTTGCAATAGTTTAGATTTTGTTACTTCCTTGCATCCCTATCTTTTGCAATTTCTTTATTATTCGGTTAGATTTAGGATTCAAGATCATCATATTGTCAGATCTGATAAATTGAGAGGGTTCAGTCTGCTTGTAGTAAGGTTCGATTGTGATTACCAACAATTTCACATTTCATCTGAGTTGTTTTATGCATTGTTATGACCTAACACCCGAGAGACCTTGGGATGATTTTCAGCAATTCATTGTTGAAGATTATCTTTCAAGAGAGATAGAATATCATTTTCTGTCTGAGTTGTTGCTGTGTAGAAAACACCATCAACACTAACGTCACTCCTATAGCACCGCTGACTGGTAAGTGGCGCTCTGTGTTGGGACAGAGAGCATGATTGCATAGCTCTTTTGCTCTAGCATCGCAGTTCTTGAAAGTGTCAGAGTTTTAAATTTTTTGAAAATTGGTGCAGATCGGCAAGTCTAGCGGCGCAGTTTAGAATTTGAATTTTGGCAAGATGAGCCCAGCGGTGCTAAAACAGTGATGCTGACGAGCCTGTGGTAATAAAACAATGACGCTGACAAGCCCACAGCGCGAGAATAGCGACGTTGGAGAGCCCCGCATTGGAATTTCTTATGTGTGCAGAAAAGCGCAGAATTTTTGAGAAAATGTTAGAAATTTTGATATCTAGCCCTCCTTCTAGAGCCAAATGTGCAAACCCAAGCCTAAGTACCTGCAAGACAAAGACAATAAACACCTTAAGTTAGATTTTGTAAGCATAATCAAGGATTCCCCATGAGATTCATTAACATAGCTCAAATTAGGAAGAAAATAATGAAGAAAACAAAATAAATCACAAAATAAAGATTGAATCCTAATTAAGCAAGCAAACTCTTAATCCTATGGGGGAATTGGTGCCAATTTGATGTGGAAATTTGGCCCTTTCCCAATCCCTAAGATGCAAGATTCGAATTTTGAAGAGATAGATGATCCACTTTTTATGAAATGGTGAGAGCTCCAAACAAAATCTGCAATAACCTAGCTAAGAACTCAAGATGGATGAATGGAAATGGCTAAGTATTTTAGCATGGTAACTTTTCTTGGATTGTGGATAATAAAATGAGGAGAGGAGCTCTTCATTTATAGGATTTCAAGATGGATGAATGTCCAAATTTCAGCAATGTGGGACTAACATTCATCCAATGATATGGTGTCAATTGTCAAGCTATGAATGGATGATGTTTGTGCAAGATTTGGGGTTTGTGCCAATAAATGCCAATATTTGAAATTTAAATTTGTTGAAATGACATGTGAGAGGGAAGGGAAAATGCAATAAATGCCACTTGGCTCAAGGAAAAGGACATGTAAGATGAAGTTATTGCCTTGTTGGATGTACATGTTGACTTGGAATTTTTGAATTCAAATTGAGAGAATATTCCAAAAAGATGCCTTGTGAGGAAAATAGGGATTTAATAAATGAATTAAATCTATTTTCATGTGCAACTTGCATTATCTAGAGGATGTGACATGAGATTAGATTAAATTAATCAAGGGTTAATTAATTTAATGGGAGATTTGATGATGTGACTTATTTGACTTAGATTTATGGATTTATTTAAATCAAATAAGAGAGGAATATGATAGGAGGTTAATTAAATAAAGATTTTGATTTATTTAATTAAAAGGGATGATGTTAGATTAAATCCAATAAGGTTTTAATTTAATGGATAGACTTTAGGGATTTAATCAAATAAATTGATTATTTAATTAAATAGGGATAATTAGATCAGATAAATTGATTTAATTAACAGTAGATTGACTTGATTAGATAAAATGATTTATTTAACCAAGAGAGGATACTGATGAATTTAATCAGATAGGGGAATTTGATTAAATGGTTAGACCGAGGAATGATTTAGGAAGAAACAATGTTAGTAAGTTAGGATCAGGTGCACGAAGTCAATCAGTACATTTTCGATGTCTACACTTACTTCTAGAGGAATACAACATGGATCGTGGACTCTAGTGCAGCGCACTGGGTTCTTAGGGATGTGCTAGCATCTATATAAATAGAAAGTGTGAAATACATCTAGAAACATAGGAAGACCTACTACCTGCTTGACTAACAAAGTATACTGATTATAGAAAGTAAAAAGGTGTAAAATAGCATAATAACAAGAAAAATACCAAAGTAAATTCTAAGATAGAATAGACAAGAGACAGGTGGTGGAAATGGGCATTCAAACCTGCATGTTGAAATCTTCAAGAGCTTCACATGGCAAATAACTTACACACACAAGACCAAGAAAATTTTGGGGTTGTGTCAAGAGGACTATTGTAGTCAGTCCCCTGCTTTGGTGTTGCCACCTCAATGGAAAACCAAATAGAAATGATTGTAGAATGATGATAAAGAAGTACATAGAAATGGAAATACCAAGCACTACACAAACAAGTATGCTACCACACAAGTAGATGATGTACTTGCAAATAAGAGTAAATGTATATCACCTTCAAAACTAGATGAACTCAAGGAAAATAGAGGAACATTTGAGCTCACAAGCTCTCCAAAGCCAACACTGTCAAAAAAATGAAGAGGAGGAGCCAAAAAAACAAATACTTGCATATTCAATGGTGGTGGTGCTTGAAATTGAGAGTGAGAAGATTGGAGTAGTATGAAGATGATCAAGAAGTTGTCCAAGAGTGTGTAGAAGATGAGTTGAATGAATATCTAGAAAATTTGAAGGGAAGAATGGAGTAAATACAGTCATTTGAATTTGGTCAAAGGGGTAGGAAGCATTACACTTCACGTCCAATGGAGGAGTGTAACACCTTTGTAGATTCTAGAGGTAGGAATCCAATTAGGATGGTAATGCAATACGCACATGTCCCAGATAGAATTCCTCCATTGACACATAAAAAAGATTCCAAGTGGATGCAGAGTGGAAGAAAATATGGAAAATAAAACATCCTGGTTGTGTTTTCTAAGGTGAAGTGTTTGTAAATGGGGAATTTTCCTAGGGTGCAAATTCAAACCATTACAATTTTATAGGTTTCCTTTCTAATTTCTCGTTTATTAAATCCTAAAGCTGCCACTTGAAATTTGAATTCGATAGTACGAAACACCACCAAAAGCATGTTTTAAATTGAATTTGGGAGCTTAAAGGTGATCCATTCGCCCATGGGTGAATGGGTCTTGGCCTAAAATTCCAAGATCTAGGTAATGTCAGGGCATTAAATCAATTATTATCATTTCTTCAATGCGGGTTATATTATCAAGAAATAATAACAATAGGCCTTGGGATGCATAATAAAGGGTATTAGGGGCCTATTAATGAGGTTTAAAAATGCATAAATGTAAGGTCACTAAAATAGGTCCAAACTAAGAGTGAAATTGTACTTTCACTTAGAAAGGAGTACAATTTTCTACACTACATTTAGCCCCCATTTTAGTGGCCATATGACACTACATGCATATCCAAGCTAAAGGAACTTGAACAATAAAAGGGATACTCATATGGATTCATTTGTAAATAGGGAGAATGAAACCCCCAATGTAGTTATCTGCAAAACCACAATGTTAGGAACCACATCTTGCAAAACTATTTTGTTAGTTGTTCAAAATCCTTGTATCAAACTTCTATAGAGAATCGAATTTGAGGGTAGATGTATGCCCCCTAGATTCTACTAGCTTTATGGAGGTAGAATTAGGCTAGCATCCAACCTCATTGAATTTCTTAGTTTTGATGTTGTGAATACTTACAATAGGGTATTGGATTTACAACACCACATATTGATAGGTATTAGATAAGATCAGGGATGGAAATATGAATCCAACACAAAAAAACATAAAAAATGAAGTTCTCTAGCCCCTAATATGTCGATTTGAATAAAATATACTTAGAATAAAATATGCTTTCTTTAATAGAGTTTAGTATATATTAATGAAAACGACAATTTCAACTATCATTTTGACATTTAGCTTTTGCAATTTACCTTGGTGTAGAGTGATTGAAGATTCCTAGAAAATGATTGTATAGGCCTCTGATACTTGAGATTATGCATGATGAGGTGGCACGAGGTGAGCTACGACATATGGTAAGTAGATTTTGCTCTATTTTATCTTCACATTGATATATTTATAGTATTATTTATGCACTTCTAGAAGTTTTTAGGACCCTAGAAAAAATTGGCAAAGCATCCTATTTTGTTTCAAAGCATCCCTCTTGGTTGTAACGTGTCCAACTGAGTTGCAAAGTGTCCCACTTGGTTGCAAAGTTTCCCACTTAGTTTCAAAATGTCCAAAAATGGCTAAAGTTTCTAGGACCCCCCATCCAAAAATGGCCTATTTATATAGGTTGGTCGCAAAGTGTCCTAGAACAAATTTAAATAGTGTACTTTTAATTATTTAATGCATATATTTAGGATTTATTTTCCTTTTTAGGTCCCTCCCTGAGCTTGAAAGTGTCTTGGAAGAAGACAATTTTATAACCTCTAAGAGCAGCTCACACACCTTTCAGAGGAGGAGATATGCATTTTACATGACACTAGATTGTTCTAGGTATACCTAATGTCACCCATGAGGTACCATGATGTGATGCTTATGGCCCTCATAGAGATGTGGGATGTAGATACATGCACCTTTTACCTTCCTATAGGGGAGATGACCATTACATTGGAGGAAATTCACTACATCCTATGGTTACCTATTTGGGGTGAGATCATCCATTCAGCAGAGGAGCGATCTTATGAGGAGATGCGGGAGGATATTGAAAACTGCCTAGGTCGTCCCATCTGAGAGGAAAGCATTGGACCCTACATCGAGCTTAGGTAGCTACTATACACATGGTCACCACTACTGAGGTGCATTATGATCATCACTACAACACTAGTGTTGGTTCTTGATGGGAAAGGTGCACACTTAAATGAAGTATAAGTCCACATCATCAAAGATATTGAGTAGCATCGGACCATGTATGCATTGAGTCACAATATGTTGGTGCACTTATATTATGATCTAGGGTGATTTTTCTACCAAGAGCTAGACATCATAGTACATTTTACCCTCTGGAAAGTGTGGTGCTTCAAGCACATCACATGTACTAGGCCAACAAGGTATCTAATCATAGTGGCCATGGGCTATCCATGAGCCTAAAGCTACCCTTTGAGACGATCTTGCTAGGATGGAGATTTTTTACATTGGAGGGTCAGAGTTGACCACTTGGAGGATGATGACATACTATGGAGATCATACCTCATGATACCCCAGTGAGTGGATAACACATGCCAGCTAGTTAGGATGCAGCAGGATTAGTTTGTACTAGGGAGACATGATTACATAGTGAGGCCCTTTTATTATGATCATGTTATGTGATAGTTGAGACAAATTCAAGCTCCACCAAGGCCATGACCTAGGTATCTATAGTCAGTATGGAGTGCCTTTAGGCTTGGAGACAATCATCACCTCACCATCAATGATGTAGACTTTAGTGATTCAAATGGCATGCCCCTAGTCTCTGATGTTGATGACATAAGCACCATATTAGCGCATGAGAATTGGTGTATGGGAGCATGACCAACTCATTTATTTCCTATGCATCATTCTATAGGAAACATGGGACCTCTTCCAAGTCATGAGGATAACAAGGATTATGGGGTTAGTGAATGAGATTCAGAGGATGAGGGTACAGTACGAGATATATTTCCCAATGAGGAGGAGGATGTCTAACCGATGAGTGATGAACTTGATGAGGAAGATGAGGCCCTAGCTACCCCTGAGAGGAGAGATTCACCTCCTACATGAGTTACTAGAGCATGATCAGGAGTTGCAATAGGTGTCAAGACTCATGAGTGTGGGGAGGCCAGTGGTAGAAAACCATCCATGCTTCCTACATAGGAGGAATTCATTGTTACACAACTTTTCCCTAACTAGCAGGCTGGAGACCCAGGTGATGATTTAATATTTATGTTTTCATTATACTTTTTTGTTTATATATATGGTTTTTTATTATTTATATATCATGATGTATACTGATGCTTATTATGATTTTCATCTTACAGGGTCCACATGAGAGTGGTGAGATCTCTATCAATGAGTGACCACAAATATGGTCCCTCCTTTTCCCCCAAATGAAGATATACTAGTAGAGTACATGCCCCCACCTATTGTGGGGCATAATATAGATCTCTTTTAGCCTATTGAGATGATGAGGGCAGCATACAAGGGCATGACGAGATGTGCTAACCAATCTACATCTAGAGTGGAGTGAGCTTTGGTAGAGCTTTCAATGATGCAAAGAACATATGATGATATATGAGCATCTTGAGTTTTGAATAATAGTGGGATGGAGGTTGTCCTATGTTCTAACATCTCAAGGCTATAGGGAGAGGTCACCAAACTAGAAGAAGATAGAGACCACATAGAGTAGGAGCACATCAAGGTACTCATACAGGAGGCTAGAGTGGTTAGAGAGGTGTAGGGCCTACAAGCTATTGTGAGATACATGAGTAGATCATAGTCACATTCTACTATCTCACAATGGATTCCACCACCAGGCCTTGAGGGGTCTAGTAGTCATAGGCCATACTAGCATTTCATTATTGATGATATGTATTTGAACCTTTTATAATATAATATATGAGCATTCATGTTTTTATTTTATGAGTTTTTGTTGAATTAGATGTCGATGTGATTTATTAAATAGTCTTATTAAATAATCTTAGTAAGACTATTTAATAAATGTCTCCATGATCTTATTTTATGTGATCTCATTAAAAAAAAAATAGTTTACATTAGATACTACATTATGATTGAGTATGTTATGTTAAATTAAATGCAACTATGATCTAATTTTAGAACATTAAATTCATGTAAGGATCTAATCTAACTCAACACATGATATGAATTTGAATACTATGCAAAAATAAATCAATAATCCAAAATCATTGAATAATTACTGTATAATCCAAGACACAAAAAGATTGTTTGTTAAGAATGAAGCAATGTGAGATAAAAATAGAACACTATCTACTTAATCTAACAACATTGTTTTAATATACATACTACTCAAGGGATATGTTAAGCATGGTACCGTCACAAATGTGTTGAATTTATAGGCCCTTTAAGGGGTGTATCATCTAGTTATGTTAATGTATATTCTCCAGACCCATAACTTTTGTTATGTATGTAAGGTCTTAGCCAATTAGGATTGAACTTTCCTTTTTTTCATTTGGGGTGGCATTAACATTACGTGGTTACAAGACATAATAACTTGGCCAAAATAACCCTGGACAGAATAACCTAGTCACAATAACCCAAGGACAAAATAACCCAAGGTCATAATAACCCAAGCCAAAATAACCCGTTGTCAAAATAACCCATGGACAGAATATCCTCGTAAGAATATAGAGAAAGGAAAATAAAATTTATAAATTTGACCACGGGTTATTTTTTCCATGGGTTATTTTGACCATGGGTTATTCTGTCCATGGGTTATTTTGACCATAGGTTATTCTTTCCATGGCTTATTATGACCCTGGGTTATTTTTTCCCTGGGTTATTATGATGGGTTTATTGTTTCTAGGGTTATTGTGGTCAGGTTAATATGTCCTAATACCACATTACATTGATTCTCATATAACACCAAATCACCTTTATTAAATGCATGAGGAATGACCTGATCATTATAACTACGTCAAATTTGTTTAGAGTAAGCTTGGAGATGCTTGACAGCATTAATGCACTATTTATCAAGCATTTCAAGTTGATTCAATCATTGTTCTTTATATTTAGTGTCATCAATAAGCCCTCTAAGATAAATTCTCAATGAAGGAATTTCTAACTCTAAAGGAATTATCACCTCAACACCATAAACGAGGTTATAAGGAGTGCTTCTTGTAGATGTTCTAATACTTGTACGATATGCCCAAAATGCATAAGTTAATTGAGTGTGCCAATATTTTTTATGTTTTCTTACCATCTTCCTTAGGATTTTCTCAATAGTTTTGTTAGTTGATTTTACGTGACCATTAGATTGTGGGTAATATGATGTTGAGAAATGATGTTGAATATGGAATGTTTCCAAAAAATTCATGTCATTATTTTTAAATGGGGTTCCATTATCTAAAACCAATGCGAAAGGAAGACTGAAGTGAGAAATAATTTGTTCCAATATGAAACAACATATTACATTAGTGGTTGTGGAATGAAGAGGGATAGTTTCTACCCATTTCATGAAATAATTTATTGTAGTAATTATAAATGTATGTCGAGTGGAAGAGGGTGGTGATATCTTTCCAATAATATCTAGACCCCAAACTAAGAATGGCCAAATAGGAACTTGGGCACAAAGCTTGGAAGGTGGAGCATGAATCAAATTATTATTCTCTTGAAATTTATGACATTTCTTAATGTAAGAAAAATAGTCTCTAAAAGTATCATGTACGGATTAATTTTTACACTAACGATCTTCCTCCAAAATGTCACCCACAAGTACCTACATGAGTTTCTTTGAGGGCTATAGGGATTTCTGATTATTTAAGGCATCTAAGTAAAATGCCATCAAGGACTATGTATTTAGATGTTAGTTTTTGAAGACAAGCTCTAGTGTTTATAGTTGGCTTTGGAAATGTACTTTCTTTTAAGCAATTAAATATTTGTGTACCATTCGAGAGATTCTTTGCTATTAGTTACAAGCACTTATTTCACCTTCTCATCTATTGATGGTTTTAGAATTGTGTGGAAAATAAATGTAAAATCCATAGAAGGATCGTGAAGAGATATAAGGGAAGCAACACTTGCCATTGCATATACATGTCGATTATCCTTTATATAGGGACATTTACTATAGTACACAATTCAAATTTCTCTAATAATATCATTTTGAGATCTTTATATCAAAAAATTTTGTTGTCTTTTTGCTTTATATGAACCATTTATTTGTTTAATGACTAGTTGAGAATCACCAAATATGGAGATTTGTTGAACACCTAAAGCTAACGCTACACGTATGCCAGTAATTAAAGCTTCATACTCTGTAGTGTTATTTGTACATAGGAAATTTAGATGGAGGATAAAGGAATAGGCTTTCTTGAAGGTGGGAGTATTATAACCCCCTTCTTCAGAGCTAGATCGACACTTGGAACCATCAAAGTCAATATCCCATGTTTCTTTCTCAATAGTCAACACACTTTCATCAAAGAATGAGTCCATGTTGGGTAATGCTAATGGAGAAGGAGTATTAGCTAAATGGTTGGTCAAGGCTTGTCCTTTGATTTCCTTTTGAGAGACAAATTTAAGATAAAACTCAATTAACAACATAAACCATTTAGCTAAACATCTTGATAAGTCTATCTTAGCAAAGAGATGTTTTAAAGGATCAAACTTTATCATCGCATGAATTTTTGCATTTAACAATTAATGCCTCAATTTACTAGTAGCAAATACAAAATCCAAACATTATTTTTCTATCATTGTAATCAAGTTTCATATTCAATGAAAGTTCGGCTAATGTAATAAATAGGATGTTCTTACCATTATCATCTTATTGAGTCAGCAATGATGTTAGACCATGGGTTGAGGATGATGTATAAAGGATAAATGATCTTTCTTGCATGGAGGGTTGTAAAAGAGGAGGAGAAGCTAAGTATTCTTTTAGATTTTTAAAAGTTTGCTTACAATCCTCATTCCAATTGAATTGCAAGTCCTTAAGAAGTTGTGTAAGGGGTAGAGTCTGATCCACCAAGGATATCACAAATGGTTGATAGCTTGAATTCTTCCTTGTAATGTACATAACTGGTAAATGTTCTTCAGAGGTGGTATGTTAATTATAGCATCAATTTTCTTCATTTCCACCTCAATGCCTCTGTGGGATACTATAAAACCTAAATGTTTTCCACTATCCACACCAAAGACACATCTCTTTTGATTAAATCCCATGTTATACTTACACATTCTTCCAAATAATTTTCAAATGATTTTCACATTATCTTGATGAGTCAAAGATTTGGCTAGAATATCATCTACATAGTGTTCCAAAATCTTGTGTATGTAATCATGAAATATCGACGTCATAGCTCTTCGATATGTTGCACTTGTGTTCTTTAATCCAAAAGGAATGACAACCCAAAAAAATTTCCCCAAGGTGTAGTAAATGCTATCTTATATTGACCTTGAGTGTTGATAAGATTTGATTATATCTTGAGAAACCGTCTATGAATGAAAAAAAAGCATGTCCCGCAATTGAATCTATTATCATGTCAATATTAGGAAGGGGAAAATCATCTTCTAAATATCATTTATTAAGATCACAAAAGTTTTTTATACATCCTAATATGATTATCAGGCTTAATGACTGCAAAAAATGTTTGAGATCTAAAGGGAATAATCAATAGGATGGATAAACCCAGCTTCTAGGAGTTTTTCAATTTCAGCCTTAACCAATAAATCTATCTTAGGATTCATCTTGTATATCTTTTGTCTCACTAGTTTAACATTTGGTTCAAGGACTATGTTGCGTGTCACTATCTTAGCATCGATACTTGGCATATCCGAATAAGTCCAAGTCAAAATTTTGTAAAATTCATGTAATAAGGTTGTACGATCTTCTTGTTTGTCCTCATCAAGGCACTTTCCTATTTTAATCATTATCTCCTCGTTAGATGTATCCATTTGTATGTTGATTGTATTTCACATAGGTAATGCATTTTTTCTTGAAACTTCAAAGATATGGTCTTTTTTATCCTTGCCAACATCACTTATTTTCTTTTCTTCATCAGCTTGTTTAGTACCAACCATAACACAAGTGACTCATTTTTTAGAGGGAGTTGGTGACTTATCATAAGCTCCTAACAATTCTTTCAAGGCTTCATCATGTTTAAAATATTCCAATGAAATATCACTTGTTGTGTCAATCAATTCAGGATGTTGTGAAGTGAGAGTTATCTTAAGAACCACACATAATGGTATTGATGTTGAGTGAAGGAATTTTTGTTACTTTTGTTATCTTAGAAGGATAATATCCAAGACCACCCTTTGTTTCGTGTGTGCTAAGCTCTATAGGAACATAGATACCTTGTTCTTTCACACCACATCCTTTTCCACTATAACTAATTTGATTCAAGAGCCCATAACCTCTTCCATAAATTTTTTCCATTTCTTTTGGATTCGGTGGTTGTTCATAATAAACTTCATCAAAGTTTTTTGTGTAATTTGATTCTTATTCTCTACTAGATGAAGTAGATGCTTGTGAGGGTTCTTCCGAGTTTTGTGTTGACATTACCATTGGTTTTTTTTCCTTTTTCATGTTCTTTTGTTATGATCTTATATTCTCACATGAATGTTGGTGTAAAATATAAGGAACCCCAATCGTCTTCTAATAACTTTGTGCCTTCTTCAATGTGCTTTTCTTTTTCTTCTTCTTGAAAAATTTCTACTTTTGAAGTTGGTATCAATGTTTTCAAAGGAATTTCCTTGTCTTTCTTAGTGTGTAAACAACTTTCTAGTTTAGGGTTGGCCTTGATTGTGTACACTTTAATGATGTAGACATAATTCAATATACAATGAAGATTTGAAGGCATTGTATGCATTTCATGAATTCAAGGTCTTCCCAAAAGGAGATTATATGAAAGATCTTGAGGCATAACATGGATAGTATTTTGAAATGTGGCCTTTCCAATTGTAATAGGTAATGTGATCACAATGAGTGATTTTTTCCTACGTTATCAAACCCATGAATGGAAAAAGAAATGGGTTCAATCTCGGTCTTATCCATTCCAATCTTATCTAAAAGGTTTATGCTACACACATTGAGGGTTGAGCCATTTTCAACAAGGGTTCTCTTTATCCCAATCCTATTAATAATGGCTATTATCATGAAAGCTTCATGTTGTTTTTGTAATTCCAAAGAAGGTAACTCAATCTAGTGAAAAATAATGTCTATATTAACCGAATTCATTCATTGAATTAGGGTTGCTACATTAGTTAGCTTTGCACTAGGAGGAACTACAAATTTTTGCAAAGTTTTTTGAAGAATACTATGGTAATTAGGTGAGGCTTGAATAAGATCCCATAAGGATATATTAGCAGGAGTATTTTTAAGTTGTTCAACAAGATCATACTCTTTTCCACTATGTAAAGGAAAATGAGGGGCACTAGGCAAGATAGGTTGAGGTAATGGTAATGAAATGGGATTGTTTTGTGGTTTCCTATTGTTCCTTGTATTTTATGTCTAAGCAATAGTATTATAAGTTGATTTATTCAAAACATCACCACTAGAAATTTTCCTTGTAAAATTTAAGATAACTCTTGGATTTAATGGTTTCTTTTTAGGTGGCTCTAGGATAAGCACTAGTTTTTTTAAAATTTGAGGTTGATGTGAGGGTGGGTGAAGGATAAGTTGGGGTGTGATTACATTCACGTCTCTTTGTTTTGGTTTATTATAACAAGCCTTAGTGGATGAATCTTGTGAGATGAAATCCTCAAGGGCTTCATCTAACATGTCAAAGTCATCACTACTAAAGGGCTTGATGGATATGTTAACATGGAAAAAGAGATTTTACATTGATCAAATGACTAAGCTTTCTCCAAAGGTTGCATTAATTTGTGCTTGTTTTGTTTGATGTTTTTGTTTTTTTGTTTATGCTTCCTATTGATTGTAAAATGTAAACTAATCTATCTAATCTATGAAATGATGCTGAAAATAAAGTAAATTTACAAAAATCTCACACTATCCTCAATTGAAATATGTAAGAAATTATTTCCAAAATTATGCAAGATCTAAATAAAAAAGAAATTACTTGCATTCATAATAGATTGTTTTAGGAAACCAATGCTTAGATCTTAGAACAACAACAGAAAGGTAAAACAAAATATAAAAATCACCCATAAACTTATCTAAAATGCCTCCATAGGGACTCATTCACTCATGGGAAAATGGGGTTGAATGGGTCCTTGCTCAAGGATTTTTGAAATATAATTTTGCAAATTTTGAGTTACTGTGTGTGATGTTTGTTTCTAATTGCAAATAGAGGTTTTTGTAATACATTTTTCCATATTAGGGTGTCTAAATGCAAGTGAAAATAAGGTCAAATAATGAAATAAATGACTATTTTTTAGAATGTAATTTGAACCTAAATCTAAACGTAAATGATTGGATAATGATATTGATGCAAGTACAATGCATGATAAATGCAAACCTAATGCAATTTTTTTGATTTTTTTTATGAATTTGAGTGATGCAAACATGAAAATTTAAACCTAAAATGCAATGTTCACTAATGCAAGTTTAAATAACCCTAAATGTAATGCAACTAATGCAAACTTAGTGTGAAACTTAGATCTAGGGTTGAAATCAACTTCAATTTTTAGAAATTTGTTGTACAAAGTCGGGTTCACCAAAATTAAACATAGAAAAATAGGGTTTCCAAAAATAGAAAGGTCAATCAAGACGGTGACAATAGACCCTATCTTCCTATTTTCATTAGGAAATGAGATCCTCAAAAATAATTGACTAACAACCCTTAGGTGGATTAAATCAATGTGAGAATCTTTAGATTTCCTTATGCTTGAGGATTAGGGTATCAACCTAAACAACACTTTTGGGAGAAAAACTAAAAATATCAAATCAACCTAATTATGTTCATTCAAACTTGAAACATTAATTT
The DNA here is from genome assembly GCA_007258455.2 of Sequoia sempervirens. Lineage (NCBI taxonomy): Eukaryota > Viridiplantae > Streptophyta > Pinopsida > Cupressales > Cupressaceae > Sequoia > Sequoia sempervirens. The sequence goes on along the minus strand of VDFB02168118.1, from coordinate 118,148,904 downwards.
AAAGGTCAACACTAAGAGAAACAAAAAAGTTTTGAGAGATCTGGAAAGGGTTAAACACTATGCACCTATCATAAAATGGCAATTTTAGGAGGTTGTCAGGGACTCATTCACCCATGGGCAAATAGGTCCAAGTCCCCCTTTCTAGAAAATCAGAAACTAAGACCTAAGTCCTGGATTTGCATTTCCTTCCTGCACTTCTAAAACTTCACTCCCAAATCTATGCATGTGATAAATCTGCAAAACAAAATTGTTTTTTGGTAGTGGATGGTAGTTTTCCTTGGTCAAACCCCAAGTTTGGTAATCAAACCTTGATGAAAAGTATAGATATGAAACATAAAAGTGTGTGCAAGACCTAATCTTAAGTGTGTCTAAGATTACAAGAGATAAAATGAAAAGAAACCCTATTCAAGTGTGTTAGAATATAATCCCTAAATGAAACATGAACAATGGTAAAGACCTACTTTGGGATATGTCAAATCACCCTAATAGATCATAGATATGAATATACCTTCCTTTAGGCAGAAATTAGAATGATAATAGAAGATGGAATCACTTAGGATATGAGTCATTACACTTTGTTGAATGGCTTGATGCATCTCCCGAAACCTAGAATCCATCATGATCCTCCATAGACATCTATGATCAAACTTTGGAAATGCTTGATCTTGTTGACAAAATGAGCTTGAAAACCTACAAAAATAAATAGAATGTTGCTCCAAGAATTAAACTTTGAATGTTTGATTAACTTCTCCTTTCTCTTGAGTGTAAATCCTTGTGATCTCATGTGAATCTCTCTTTCTTCCTATTGAAAACTGATTGTAAGACTTAGTTTTATAGGCTTCCTTTCTAATTCCCATTTTTTAAATCCTGAAAGTCGACACTTGAAGTTTGAGTTTGGGAGTATGAAATGCCACCAAAAACATGTTTTAATTTGAATTTGGGAACTTAAAGGGGATTCATTCTCCCATGGGTGAATGGGTCATGGCCTAAAGTTCTAGGATCTAGATAACTTTGGGGAATTAAATCAATTGATAACATTTATTCAATGCAGGTTATATTATCAAGAAATGATTAAAATAGGGCTTGGGATGCATAATAAATGGTATTATGGGCCTATTAATGAGGTTTTTCTTACCTGATTTTGCTTCTAGCTAAATTAGGTAGACTTATGATTATGTTTCTATTTAAATGGTAAAAGGTATGTATCATTTTCTGCTAAGTTTCATCCATGTGCATAAAAGAGATTATCAAAAGATTACATTATTACAGTTATGCAATTGCATACAATAGAAAAGAGAGTCAACATTTATTGCAAATGTAGTATTTATTGATGATCACAAGTGTATAGTGTCCCTCATAGGCTAAGGGACTGACTATTTTAATGCATATAAAGAAAAAACTATATATTTACAGAGTAAAAGAAATGCATATGTAAAGAAGGGGGACTAGTCATTTCTTGAATGATGAATCCCGATTGAGTTTCCCTACATCAGCTTCAGTCCTCCTACCCATCTAGCCTCCAGTTCTTGTTTGCCCCTGCTGCTCTAAGGTTTCCTGCATTTGTGATAAGAGGTTCATTAGAGCAATGAAGGATCACCAATTAGTACATGGGAAAACATCCATAAACATATAATTTGATCCTTATAAACATTAAAATAGCTAGCATATCATAGATGTCCAAGAAAACAATAGATTTATCAAACACATCTATCATATGCTCTGTTTTGTCTAACAAGTTTGTTCCTTGCGCAAGTATAGGTCAATTCTTTGTTACTATTTTGATTCAATTGATTACAACATGTGGTGTAAAATATGGCTCCCATGAGGGTTGAGCCCAGCATGCTGCCCTCTATGGTTTTAGGAGGAATAGGAAATTGAGAAACATGATCAAATTTATGATAGACTTATTCTTGATGCATTAAATCAATATGGAAACATGCCAGTTGATCAAATTTCATTATCAGATTTAAAAGATGCAACAAAAACCATGATAGGGCCCTCAAAATTCTTGACATTTTGAGACTTTTTGTGCTTGTTATTCACATGTCACACGTTTCCTATTGATAGGGTTCAAAGTTTTACTTAGCCAAGTCTTGTCTTCAATTAACCCATGTTTGATCCTTGAACGTTCTAATTTTATGTTGACTTGTATTCCTAGTTTCCAGTCATATAATTTGTCCTTTGAGCCATGGTTATATGTTCCTTACCGGCCCCTCGGCTGTGGTCATTTGGTCATTTCAAGTTGCAAGCTATCGTTATTTTTCCCAAAATCTAGTTTTAATATTTTATCATTATAACTTAAGTCTAAGACATCAGTTCCTAAGGGTAAATTCTTTCCGGCCTAGTTAAGGCCCTCTTTTATGGATACTTTTATCGCATGTGTAGATTGAGAAGTCACCAGATCATGGAATTTCATCTGCACCATTCCCCGCTAGGCCATCCATCTGAAATGACTATATTTTAATTATTGTGAGGTTAGCGAAGTGTCACCACATGTAAGTGGGCCCAATCGTTACATCCCATCCCAATGCCCAAATATTTGAGATTGATGGTGCTAATTCAAAAAGGAAAGATGGTCACCACCATTCCCCACCAACTTGTAGAGGTAAGATGCAAGTTATTTAAAAGCATCGAGACTCACGAGAAGCTACCACATGCACTCTGTGGCTATTGGTGGGTGGAGCCCACAAGTACATGGGGAAGGTTTGGTCGGTGAATTCCTATTGTCCATTCATTTGAGCTAGAGTGGTGAGGTGAATTCAAATGATATTGACTCAATTTCATTCATTCAAGATGCCTAGCTTAGTTGTAAATCAATGACACATATTCAAAATTGCAAATCATGCCTATTGCAATTTTTTTGCTTCATGTGAGTGGGCATTAATGGTGGAGGTGACCCATAAACCTATTCAATTCCTTTCAGAAATTGTGTATGCAGCCAATTCTTGCTTATTTGGGGTTCGAGGAAGTGTCCAAAGTGATACAAAGAGTGTAGAAGCAAATTACAAAAGTCATTCTGACTTGTATTAGGGTTTGTCATGGTTGAAATTAGTAAGTACATCAAATGCAATTTTATGCTTTTTTTTTCAATTTTTTGAGTTAGGGCTTGCTTTTAATCTGCTTTTAAATGAGTGTGTTTCATCATTTTGATTTCATTGATCTAATTTAGGGTTATTTTTTTCTTTTAAAAATCGTAGACCTGTAAATCCTCCATAATTAGCACTCATCCTAGGTCATATATTGCAATTAGGAAGTTGAATAGTTAAAATTTCTCTATTAGAACTTCGGTATACTCAAGCCCATGGCTCCCAAAGTACAAGGTGCTTCTTCTTCCACCCAGTCTAGAACCCTTTCTTAGGATGTGATTGACTTGCTACCTAAGTCTATGAACAAGAAATCAGAAGGAAATGTATTGTTTCATTGTCCTAATGTGAAGGAAGGGTTGATAGATAAAGCCTACACCATCAAAGATGTCAAAGTACCTTACACTTGATGGCAATTGTTTCAACACTAGTTCGGGAATAGGAACCTTTGGGCTCCTTTCAGTAATCCATGGAGGTTGGATATGGGGAAGCTAATTATTCCCAATGTGTACATGGATGTAGATCTCTTGAAAGATATCACCTCAAAATATAACCTGGTTTCTAGGGCAGTCAGAACATTTGATGGGGTGGTTATGGTAAGAATAACTAGGGAAGAAATTGAAGAAGTCTTCGACTTGCATGAATGGATTCAAGATATGGTCCCTTTGAATATGGATACTATTATAATAGAGCACAACAATACTAAGGTGTTCATCAAAACAAGGATGTTGCCTCTAAATATTGCAGTGACTGGTAGTGGGAACACAGGAGGAAAATTAAGTTTGATGATAGGGAGCTCGAACCTTTCCTAATGAGCTATTTTTCCAGCTATTTTAGAAAAATTGTGTACTCTTTGTATCAAATTATTGGTTCCAATTCACCTGACACATTGCAGGAGTAAATTTATTTAGCCACGCATTTGCAACACCCATCGTATAGCATTGTTTATGACTATGGAATGTATCTGGCTGAACATATCCATAAAGGCTAAGTTGAATTGAAGGAAGGAAAACAATGGATGAAGTTCTAGTGGTACTCATTGTTAATGCATATGTTCTTGTATAAAGGACAAAGAGTTTTTGAGGAGATCACCTTTGAAAGGGAGAAGGAAGATGTCAACTTGCCGGTCCAATGTTGGACCCGAATCATGGATAAAGATGACAAAAATAATAACTTTTTAATGTTTATAAATTCTTTTGCATCCAAAATAAGAAGGTCCTTAATATATGAGCCACCTAGAATCCCCAGAGAAATTCATGAATTCTTTAGACCTAAGGAGATGAGGCCATATTTAAATTTGAGTCATAATTGGGGAGATTTAATTTTGTATCTTGATACGATAGTTTTCAAAATATATGGTAGTGGTCTAGGCCCATGTTTCTTGCCTTGAGATGTTCCTTTGAGAATAGGATTCCTTTAGATCATGAGGAAGTGAGGAACTTCACAAGTAGCACATTTACCTAAATCGGCAAGGAAAGGGTTATTCTTTCCAAAATGGAAAACATTTGAAGATTACATTATGAGAAAAGGGACATGGAATAAATTAGAACATCTACTAGCTCCTCATAAACTGATGACTATGAGCCCAAGGAATTGTGATCCTGAAGGCTTCATCAATAAACTCAAAGCAGATAAGAAAATGGATAACTTTGTACATGCTTTTGATTATCCTGGGGATGTTATTAGGAATGTTTCTAACTTTGAGGAACAAGATGAAAGAAAAGATAAATACCTTGCTTATAGAAAGATGGTAAAATCATGCAGAAGAATAATTCCCAATATGACCCTCTACCAAATATACCTGGTGATTTTAATAAATTTATGCATGTCATGGACAATTTTGAGAATGTTGTTGGTATTTTGAGGGAGGAATGGGAAAACCCAGATAAGGGAAAGGCAATGGTGGTCGAAGTGACATTAGAAGAAAGACCTACATATTAGCTACCCAAGCAATTGAGAATTTATTCTAGGAGCAAGAAAGCAATAGGTGATGAAATAATCTTAACAACACCTATCACCTTTGAAAGGACAAAAGAAGATTCTCCTAGGAGTGCAGTGCCACCTCCTCTTGCATAGGCCTCATTGCTTATAATTGATCTTGATTCACCCCTAGAAGTTCTACCCCACCTAAGCAACCACCTCAAAAGAAGCAAAGGACTGAAGCAAAAGGAGTGGTTGATTACTCTATCACATATAAAGATGATATCTATGTCACCCTTGAGGAAATCTAGGTAGGAATGCCTCTTCATGAAGGAGAAGTTGCTTACAGTTCAGAATAGAGCATCCTTAGATTAGGAAACCTTGGCATTAGTGGATTGAATACTATAGATGATTAAAGGATAGAATCCAACAAGGAGTTTATGGAAGATGAATCCTTCATTGAAACCTCTGCATTCCAAAATTTCTAGTGGAAATCCAAGGCTACAAATTATGTAGATAGGGTAGCCACTAAAATGAGCTTGCATCCTGAATTTCCTGAAAATGTTATTAAGGAAAATGTAAGAAGCATTATGAAAAATAATTTTAAAAAGATTAATGTCTAGGAGGTCAGAGAGCTTGTAAAGAAGTGTGGTGTGTTGTTGTTTCCAGAATGCAATATTTTTTATGCTATTATTTTAGATGTCATAAGAAGGGCTCAAAGGCCTCTCATATAGATAGAGGAAGAATTGGAAATGGCACTTTGAGGTTCAGCATTCTGTGAGGATTGGGATGCATTGGAAATATGGTCATTATCTTCAGGATCTAGGAAATTAGCTCTAGCAAAGCCATCAGATTTTAGTTGAAAACTACTTATAAAGAGAGTTGTTGATACCCCAGCTATGGAAGCTATAGAGATGGTTTTCAATGTTGCTAGGTTTACTCGAGCAACTATGGAAGGTACTACCCTAGAGAGAGATAAACTTATAACTAAATACAAAGAACTCCTCAATGATTATGATAACAACCAATAGAAGGTCGCTATGTTAGAAACTGAATTGGTACTTTATAAAAAAAGAGAAGAAGTGCAAAGAGAATAGGGCCATCCTAGTTCAAGCCACCCACCTCCAGCCTCTCCAATGGCATCTTTGTAGCATTCACCTCATGACCACACCTTACGAATATTACCATACAGTCGGGGACAGGGATCACTTGCAAAGGAAGAATTAAGTAGACTAGGCTCTGGCTCATCTGATAGAGAGCAACTACTTTTGCAAGATGAAACATATAAGAAGTTGTTGGAGAAGGCTTAGGACACAATGTATGAAAATGTATCAAATTTTTTCTGCAATGTCTTGAAGCATCTAAATGAGAAGATTTAGGTTAAACTTAATAGTGTGCATGACAACTATGCCTTGATGGTGCAGGCAATGAGATTGTCCCCGAGAGATAAGATGTTGGCCATACCAATCTTCAATAAGTGGACCCCAAGAGCTAAGAGAGTAAATTTAATATTAGTGGGAGATGGCTAGCATGAAGATAAGTACCCTTAGGTGCTTCCAATTTATGATTTTGTATGTGAGTTGAGTGAGAAAATTTTCAAGGGTACATAGCCCCACTGGAGCAAAAAATAAGAGAATTGATAGCTCAATATGATCTGTCTGACTTGTCACCACTATCAGACATTGAGGTTACTAATTATGAATTGAAACCATTTCATGTGTGGAAAAGGGAACTAGATGAAGTTATTGATTCCCAGGTGAATAAAATTTGCAAACAAGTTGATATTGATATCTTTAATGACACTTTGGAGAGGTTAACATTTCTTATTGGTTTTCTAGAGGATTTTGATAGAGAGTCCAATGCAGTAGTAACCAAGTACTCCCCATATAGGAAGACCCTGGATAAAGTTATTGAGTTCAATTGGCCCTCTGAGGAGGACTATGAAGAATGGGGAAGGGTGTATGTTGGCAAGTTTGGTTTGTGAAACTTATACTGGGTCAAGTATTGTACAAGTCTAGCCTTAGAATTTATACTATATAAAACATATGTTTCACAGGAAAATATCAGTTGTTAGTGATATGGAATGCTAACTAAGATTCTAGCTCACTTTTTGATCCACATGATTTTGTCATCTTGTCAATGAAATCAATGTGTTGCTATGAAGAAGTTTATCCTTTTTGAGTTGTGCTTTTTGGAAGGAAAAGTTGCTCCTCACAATGAATGTAAATGATCTTTGTCTCATATGAATTCCCTCTACTTTAATGAATGTAAATGTAACCAAATTAGGGAATATGTCTTCTAGCGGTCCAATTAAAATGTGACATGTGTACACTTGGCTTGAAGCTTTTTTTTACTCCCTTATTCTATAAAAGGGAATTTAGGGCCATTTGTGTGGGTCTTTTGTTGAATTTTGGAGCTGAATTGTGAAAATTGATAATACAGAGTGAACAAAATGAGTCCTTATCTAATGCTACAAAATGAGTCCTTATCTAATACTTTAAGTCTAGGTAGCAAATTTTGTTAAATGTATGGTTTGTAAATATTTCTGAAAGATAATGTAGATTTTTTGAGTCTGTAGTCTCTTCATTTTGGCTTTGTATTCAAATTATTAATGAAAATCATGATCATAGATCATGTCATTAATTGTCATAGTTTATGCTTTGATGTGTTCTTTGGTTTTAGCTCCCATTCATGGAATGAGTTAAAATGCTTGAATCAAATAATGACTTCGTGTGCAAGGTCACTGGATTTAATAAGTAGTCTGTAGATTTTGGTCATATATTTGTGAATTATAGAGTAATGTAGCTAAGATCATGAGTATTTAGAATTAAATAAACCTTGTATTTCAATTTGCTCAAACTCCTAGACCGTAGATAATGGCACTGATCTTAACTCATTCAAATATTTTTCTAGGCTCTAGTAACCCGACTTGAGAACAATATTTTAAATAATCATTGATCTATCTTAAACTTTTTTTTGTGTCATTTTATATTGTCGACTTAAGTTTCAAGATACATTCAAGGAATTGCTAACTTCTTGGATAATTTCAGCTTATTAGCTATGGATGAGAATATATCTGCTTAAATATATAGTGTGCATGAGAATTTTCTGACATAATAAAGTAATACACATTGTGGGATTACCCTCCCAGATTTTGCAAAGCTCGAAGTGCAGGAGATAAAGCCATTGGTGCAATATCTCATTAGTTGGCTACTTGTCTAGCAGATATTTGAGAATTGAGCATATCAAACTCATAGGTATCTATTATGACCTAATTGGGTTGTTGTAAAAACAACCAATAGAATGGTGACTCTACTAGAGACATTAGTCTTAGAATTATTTGTTCTCTAGGATGCCTTATCATAGATCAACATGTTTTATGGTGATATTTTTTTATAGAGTCAGTCAATTAAAGCATTTGTCAAGTCTAGCTCCAATTTTGTTTGAATCTTTCATCTGAATTTTTCATAAATTTCCTACCCATTTGTCTTTAAATATTGCATTCAAAGTTCACACAATAATTCATTGTAGGTGTCAAAGTTTGTCTCAGTTTCTAAAGATCTGTTGATATTTGAAAAGAGCATAGCAAAATTGCTACCAATTTGTCCCAAGGTACTTGGGTGGTGACTCTAAAGTCTCTACACTAGTGCAAACCGATGTTCAAGGATATTCAAGAAGTAGAAAATAAAAGTGCAACAAAATCAAAGAAGGTGACGAAGGTGAAAAGGACTCAAGATCAAATGAAAGGAACATGACGTCATATGAAGAAGCATCTAGAACAAAAGCTAGAAGGTGAATTATCTAAGAAAAAATGAAAATGGATAAAGACAAAGGATGCAAGGAAAGGTAAGTCTACACCTGATCCTATCCTTGAACATGAAATGCATTCTAGTTCTAGTTCAGAATGTGAAAAGAATCTGTTATACTTCAGTGATAATGCTTCTAATGAGATGGGGGGTTTTTATGAAGACTGTTGTAAATGAAAATTCCTTAGACCCTGGCATGTAAGCTATGAAGCAGAGAAAGAGGGATATAATATAGAGAGACAATCCTAGTGCTAGGCGTGCTAGACCCAAAGCATATATCACCCCAAATTCCCATACATACACCCCTCTCACTAATGACTTGTTAACCGGAGATAATTATTCCCATCGTCCACCTCCTCTTCAAGCTGAAAATGTAGTTACATTTGATAGAGAGTCTACCCTGCCTGATGAAGAAGAGGTATTGAATGATGTGTATTTGCTTACTCAAAGGATCTCTAAATGTAATGAAAATGGAAAGAAAAGGGATGCATAGAAGGAGAAAAGAATTAGGGAAGCCATGGTGAGAAGGGATATGTTAAGGAGGAAAGCACAGGAGATGGAAGCATTAGACAAATTGGAAACTCAAGCTGACCAAGAAGAGGGTTCGGTAGTGCAAGAAATTGTAGGAAAAATTCCTATAGATCCTTTAGCTGATAAAACTATTGCAAGCCCATGAATCAATGCTGCTAAAAAAACTACTATTCCACCACATCCTCCACCTAAGAATACTAAGTGATAATCCCATGGTATTGATAAAGGGAAGTGCCCTATGAATGAGAAAAAGGCTAATGAAGGGGTAAAGATTAATGAAGGAGGTGCTTCAAAGAAGGATACATCTCAGGATGATTCCATTTCAATTTTTGATAATTTAATAAAGGAGAATGAAGAATTGGATAGGAAGACAAAAGAAATGGATTTAATGGCAGTAAACAAGGAAATGAAAAAGAAGCTTAATTTCTTGGAATCTACATTGAAAGATCCTATCCCTAAAACCCAGAGCCCTCGCAGCCGTTCATCCTCCTCAAACCCTTATACTAGTGACAAAATCTCACCTACCAGTGACCCCTTCAACTCTTCTTCACAACCTGAAGACAAGGACAAAACCATCCATTTTAATGATTAGCATGATTCTCAACACATAAGGTCTAGACATAATAGTGAAAGAAGAGATAATGACAACCAAGATGAGGAAGAAGGACCTATCGGTAGAAGATTGTTACATACTAATAGGTATAGGAAACTATGTTTTGAAAATATTCTTCGATACCCAAATCTAGTGCCAGACAATGCCAGGAAACATGTGCCTAAATTTACTAGCAATAATGCTCTCAGTGGGGAAGACCATTTGAAGGCATTTCAAAGTTTTATAGAAGACTTTGAATTATGTGATGAGGATGTGGCTATGAAGTATTTCATCCAATCCCTTACAAAAGATGCAAGAGACTAGTAGAAGAGTTTGCTCAATGTGAGCATTGACTCCAAGGATTCATTCTTTTGAGTTTTCAAAGAGACATATGGTGATCATACTGACACAATTTAGATTAAATTACTTCAACAACATTACAAAGGGGCACAATGAAATGGCTACTAAATTTAATGCTAGATTTCATAATGCAATGTATAAAGTCCTTGGATTTCTAAGGCCTAATGAAAGAGCATGTTTGGTTGTCTATTTTAATGCATATAATTCTAAGATGTGTTACTTGCTCAGAGACAAGAATCCACAATCCTTAAGGGAGGCCTACAAGATGGCAGTAAACATTGAAAATAATAGAAGGGAATTTGGAAAAGTTGGTAGAAGAGATGACCCTAAGCCTTCTAAGAATTAAAAAGCTCAGAATGAGAAGGTATCTAAAGTTACAACCCTAGATGAGAAGTTGGATCAAGTGTTGAATTTGTCGTAGAGGTAGACCAAGAATGAAAAACCTTAGTTCCAGAGAAATGAGAGGCCCCCAAGGCTTCAGGATTATCCATACCATACCAGTTGGCATAATGGAAAGCCTGTCCCAAATAATCAAAAGAATTTTCAAGCCACACTTGATCCCTTGCATAATAATACTACAAATGTTGTGGAAGACTTACCTTGGTGTGAAGTTTGTGAGATACCTCACTCTTCCCATCAATGCATGGTTTCCAGGTCCATGGAAGAAACTCAAGAAGATCAGAAGGAATCTGACTTTCCTCATAATCCATATGAAACTACAAATGTACGCATGACCAAATTAGATATGGAATGTAGTGATTAGTCTTCTAACGATGATGCTAACACAAATGATGCGGATATGTAGAAATAAGGAGCAGTTTTGCATCATAAACGAGTGTTGTCTAATGAAGAAAGAGAAGATGAATACACTGCTTATAATCTTGAGGCATGCAATGTCTCTCTGAGGAGACCTTCAAATGAGGAAATAGAGAGATACACAATTTCATTATCAACTAGGGCTCAAGTAAGGAATTATCTCCATCTGAGGAATAGGGTGGTGAGTGGTAACCTAGGCCACCCAGGAGGTATATTCATTAAGGAGAGAAATGCAGATAAAAAGGGAACTAAAACAAAAAATAAGAAGGAAGAGACTAAGCCCAAGGAAGCCAAAGAAATAATAATTTTGGCTAAAAAGGGTGGTAAAGCAAAAGCTACCACTGAAGTGGTACATCAAGATCCTAAGGTCAAAAACTTGAAGCCCAAAGTGGAAGAGATTGTTAAGAAAATTGACAAGATGATTCCTCAGGAAATAATACTCCCTAAAATACCTAGTTATTCCCTTATTGATATGTTTCAGGTCTTGTCTCAAGTTCGGGTCACTGTCCCTTTTCTAGAGATGATGAGGATAAATGAGCATAAAGATAAGAAAGTTGCTCTTATTGATAGTGTTGTTGATAACAACAAGCACAAAATTGAGGTTGATGTACCTAAAACTAGTAATATTAAATCCAAGGATGTTGAGGGAGAAGCAATGATTAATGAGAACCTTGAGATTTACCTAGGAACTACCATCATCGCAAATCCTATTCTGGTCAATCCTTTCTTTTTTAGTCTAATCATTGATGGGAAGGTGATTAGAAATTGCATGATAGATTCCAGTGCTTCAAATAATGTTATGCCAGTCAGAATAATGGAGGAAATGGGTTTGAAGGTGGATAGCACTTATGGAAATTACTATGCTATGGTCTTCAGAGATATTCTTGTTATAGGGGTAATTCATAAAGTCCCATATAGACTAGCTACCTTCCTTGAAAAGGAATTGGTTATGAGCATCACAGTAGTAGACATTCCACCAACCTATGGAATCTTATTATCAAGACAATGGTGTGATTCTATGGGAGGTAGTATGTAATGTGACCTTTCCTTTGCTACCTTTTCAATTGACTAGAAGTATGTTAAGATTGCCAGAGAATCAAGGGTCTGACACATGATTGAACATGTTGGTGAACCTAAGGAGTCTCCAATAATCAAATTTGTGGACACTGATAAAGATATTTTTCATGTGGAATAAATAAAATTGGAAGGGGAGGAAGCTAATCCTGCACCAATTGTTAAAGAGGTCTTGCAAACAATGCATGAGGATGCTTTGTGGACTTTATATTTTGATGGAGCTTGCTCAAAGGAGGGCTCAAGTGTTGGGGTCATTCTATATCTCCCCAAGGTAAGAATTTCAAATATTCCTTATTACTACAGTTTGCATGTACCAATAATGTAGTTGAGTATGAGGCATTACTGCTTGGTTTAAAACTTTCCTTGAAACATGGGATAAAGTTGTTAAAATTCTTCGATGATTTAGAGTTGGTAGTCTCCCAAGTCAAGTCCAAGTTTGTTACTAAGAACAAGAGGTTGAGGCAATACAGAAATGAATTTTGGGATACTATCGAGATGTTTGATGCCTTTGGGATAGAATCGCTAGAAAGAGGACAAAATGCTAGAGCAGATCTATTGGCTAACATTGTAGTTAAACTAGATGATGTGACTTTTAATGGTATCTCAAGGATTGAGGTGCAGACATGACCCACAGTGCCTAACAATGTCAGCAATTGGCATGTGTTCAAGGATGATAATGACATTTTGAAGCTCCTACACTACATTTACCAATATGAAAATCAAGAGATTGACTTTAGTTCATATGTTGTAGAAGTTGACGGGAAGGAGACATTGTTTCGAAATGAGGTAATCTAGTTGAAGAAAAAAAATCCCCAGGGGATTAGTTGCACTTGAAATAATTTTTGATGGCCTGGATAAGTCAAGTACTAAGCAAACATCGATACATAAATAATACCTTAAGGAGATAAATTTGGGGACAAACAATGCCCCTAAGAAGGTGTAGATTGGTAAAAATATGAAGCCCCATGTCAAGACTATGTTGATTTTTCTTTTAAGGAAATACAGACATGTGTTTGCATGGTCTTATGATGATTTGAAGGCATATAGGGAGGAGCTCTTTCAACATGAGATCCTATTAAAGCTTAATACGAAGCCCTTTAGGTAGAAGCAAAGACTATTTAATCCTACTTTGAGACCTAAAATGCAAGAGGACCTAGCAAAGTTCAGTGATGCAATAATCATTAAACCTATAAGGCATTCCTCATGGGTATCCAATTTGGTTCCTATCAAAAACAAGAATGACAACCTAAGGTTATGTGTGGATTTTAGGAATCTCGATGTTGCATCCTTGAAAGACAATTATCCCTTACCTAACATGGAAGCAATGTTACAAAAGGTAACAAGTTGTGAGTTGCTTTCCATGATGGATAGATTTTCGGGGTATAACAAATTCATCATAAGGGAGTTAGAACAATACAAGACATCATTCACCACACCATGGGGAACCTATGTTTATGTCAAAATTCCTTTTGGCCTTATAAATGTCAGTGCCACTTTTCAAAGAGCCATGGACGTGGCTTTTTCTAATTTTCTATATCTATTTCTTTCTATTTATCAAGATGATCTTACTTCCCATGGCAAGAAAGAGGAAGATCATTGCTCCCACCTTGAGAAGATTTTCATCAGGGCTCTGGAATATGTTATCTCCTTGAACCCGAAGAAATGTGCTTTTGGGGTTAAAGAAGGTAAGTTGCTAGGGCATATTGTTTTGAAGGATGGTATCAAAATTGATCCTGAAAGAATAGTAGCCATTGATAAGATTACCCCACCAAGGAATGTTTTAGGGATTCAATCTTTCTTCGGACAAATACTTTTCTTGAGAAGGTTTGTGACCAATTTTGCAAAGATAAGTAGGCCTATTTAAAAAATGCTCAAGAAAGGAGAAAAGGTAACATGGTCAGAAGAGCCTCTCAAAGCTTTTCAAGCCATTAAAGATGTTATTAAAGTTTCACCTATGTTGAAGACTTGGGATTATTCAAAACCATTTAAATTTTTCACATTTGCTTCCTTTCATACTATAACAGGTGTATTGTTACAGAAGAATGATGAAGGCTTTGAACAATCCATTGCCTTTTTTTGCAAATCCTTATAGGAAACTAAACTTGAATATGACACCACTAAAAAGCAAGCTTATTCCTTAGTTAAGGCTATTAAAAAATTTAGAACTTATTTGACTAGTGCATTAGTAGTTGCTTATGTCCCAATTGCAGTAGTCAAGGACATTTTTACTCAACAAGAAATTATAGGTTGGAGGTGTAGATGGATTAATAGAATCCAAGAGTTCAACATAGATATTCAAATCACTAAATTGGTAAGGGTTCAAGGTTTTTCTAGGCTCATGGCTGGAACCAATTTAGAGGCTAACCAAATCAATGAGGTTGAATAAGAAAGCATTACTCCCATCTATGACATGCAAACATGTGGTTGGTACCAAAGGATAGCTGAGTATTTGTTGAGTATGAAATGTCCTAATGGCATACCAAACAATGAAAGGAGAACTTTAAAATTAAATGCAATTAAATTGTTATTATTGATGCCAAACTCGGGTGGAGAAGCCCAGAGGGTGTGCTTCTTCAGTGTGTGGAGGGTGACCAAGCAGAGGACTTGCTAATTGAAATACATAAGGGAGTGTGTGGAGGTCACTATATGGCTAATACTACTCCAAATAAGATATTAAGGGCTGGTTTCTAGTGGCCTATAGTGTTCAAAGATGCCCATAGATACGTAAAAATATGTGATGCTTGTCAGAGATTTATCGGTAAGCTAAAGTTTTCAAGTAACTTACCCCTTAGACCAGTCTCAACACCATCCCCCTTCCAACAATGGGACATTGACTTTATTGGAGAAATGGCGGTGAATTCTAGTGGAGGACATGCTTGGATTCTAGTGGCAACTGACTATTTCACAAAGTGGGTTGAAGCTATTCCTACTTAGAACGCAACTAGCAAGGTTGTCATTGATTTCTTAATGAATAACTTCCTGAGTAGATTCGGTGTTCCTGAGAGAATTGTCTCTGATAATTCCATGTGCTTTAGGTCTAAAGAATTTATGGATTTCTATAATCAGCACAACATAATTGTATCTTACTTCCCTGTACCATCACCAAGGGAATGGGCAAGTCGAGTCCAGGAATAAGAGCCTTATGAAAATCATCAAGCAATTCCTTAAGAAAAATAAGAAGGCCTAGGATTCGAAGTTGTAATTAGCACTATGGGCAGATAGGATCATAGTCAAGAAAGCTATTGGGAACTCTCCTTTCAACTTAGTTTATGGGGTAGAGGCCAGGATCCCACACAATAATTCAATGAAAATATATATGTTTTTACAGGAATATGATACTGACATTTGTGATGAGATGCAAAATAGGATGAATGAATAGGTTGAGCTTGATGAGATGAGGAGAGAAGCTCACAAGAAGAATGAGAAAATGTAGCTTGAATTTAAATATCTTCATGAAAAAAGAGCCACCCAGAGAAAATTTAAGGTAGGGTGTATGACGTTGATGTGGAATTCCAAACTAGAAGATAAATGAAAGAATGGAAACTTTGACCCCTTATGTCTTGGATGTTATTTAATTGCAGACACCCATGGGGAGGATTCTTAATTCCTATAGTCACTATCAGGTGAATTTCTGGAACTCCCAGTACATGGACAATTCCTGAAACCCTATTTCTCTTGAAATAGGTTATAATTCCATGTACATTGTATAGTCTTGTAAATCCTATATATAGGGTTTGGTGTATTTTCTTTCTGTTGCATCTACTTTCCTAGTCCAGGCAAGCTCCTGGTTTCTTTTTGAGTTCCTCTGTATTTGGTCTACTCCACCCAGAGATCTATTTCTTTCCATACCCACCATGGGTATGCATCTTGGACATAAGCCACTAATAGGGCCCTCAAAATTCTTGACATTTTGAGAATTTTTGTGCTTGTTATTCACATGCCATGCATTTCCCATTGATAGGGTTCAAAGTTTTTCTTAGCCAAGTCTTGTCTTTAATTAACCCATGTTAGATCCTTGAACATTCCAATTTTATGTTGACTTTTCTTCCTAGTTGCCGGTCATATAATTTTTGTTTTGAGCCATGGTTAGATGTTCCTTACCAGCCCCTTGGCTTGTGGTTGTTTGGTCATTTCAGGTTGCAAGTTGTCATTATTTTTCCCAAAATCCAGTTTTAGTATTTTATCATTATGACTTAAGTATAAGTCATCAGTTCCTAAGGGTAAATTCTCGTCAGCCTAGTTAAGGCCCTCTTTTATGGATACTTTTGTCGCATGTACAGATTGAGAAGTCACCAGATCATGGGATTTCATCTGGACCATTCCTTGCTAGCCCATCCATCTGAAATGACTGTAGTTTAATTGTTGTGAGGTTAGCGAAGTGTCCCCACATGTAAGTGGGCCCAACCATTACATCCCATCCCAATGCCAAAATCTTTAAGATTGATGGTGCTAATCGAGCAAGGAAAGATGATCACCACCATTCCCTGCAAGCTCATAGAGGTAAGATGCAAGTTCTATAAAAGCATTGAGACCCATGAGAAGCTACCATGTGCCCTTTGTGGCTACTGGTGGGTGGAGCCCACAAGTACATGGGGAAGGTCCGATCAGCAAATTTCTATTGGCCATTCATCCGAGTTGGAGCAGCGAGGTGAATTCAAATGATATTGACTCAATCTAAGTCATTCGAGATGCCCAGCTCAGCTCTAAATCAATGACACATATTCAAAATTGCAAATAATGCCCATTACAATTGTTTTACTTCACACGAGTGGGAATTAATGGTGGAGGTGACCCATAAACCTATTCAATTCCCTTCAGAAATTGAGTATATGACCAATTCTTGCTTATTTGGGGTTCGAGGATGTGTCCAAAGCAATACAAATAGTTGGGAAGTGAATTACATAAGTCATTCCGACTTGTATTAGGGTTTGTCATGGCTGAAAGAAGTAAGTATAGGAAATGCAATTTTATGCTTTTTTTTCAATTTTCTGATTTAGGGCTTGCCTTTAATCTACTTTTAAATGAGTGTGTTTCATCATTTTTATTTCATTGCTCTGATTTAGGGTTAATCTTTGCTTTTAAAAGTTGTATCCCTATAAATCACCCATAATTAGCACTCGTCCTGGGTCATAAATTGCAATTATGAAGTTGAATAGTTAAAATTCCTTTCTTATAACTTTGGTATAGTCAAGCCCATGGCTCCCAAAGTACAAGATGCTTCTCCTTCCACCCAATCTAGAACCCTTTCTCACCTAGGATGTGATTGAATTGCTACCCCATTCTACGAACAAGAAACCAGAGAGAAAGGTCTTGTTTCATGGTCTTACTATGAAGGAAAGGTTGATAGATACAACTTGCTTTATCAAGGATGGCAAAGTACCTTACACCGGATGGTAGTTGTTTCAACACTAATTTATGAATAGGAACCTTGGGGCTCCTTTCAGTAATCCATGGAGGTTGGATATGGGGAAGCTAATTGTTCCCAATGTGTACATGGATGTAGATCTCTTGAAAGATATCACCTCAAAATATGACCTAGTTTCAAGGGTAGTCAGAACATTTGATGGGGTGGTTATGGTAAGAATAACTAGGGAAGAAATTGAAGTAGTCTTCAACTTGCATGAATGGAGTCAAGACATGGTTCCTTTGAATATGGATACTATTAGAATAGAGCACAACAATACAAATGTGTTCATCAGAACAAGGATGTTTCCTCTACATATTGCAATGAATAGTAGTGGGAAACACATGAGGAAAATTGAGATTGATGATAGGGAGCTTGAACCTTTCCCAATGAGCTATTTTTCCAGCTATTTCAAAAAAATTGTGTACTCTCTATATCAAATTATTGGTACCAATCCACCTGAAACATTGGAGGAGTATAGTTATTTGGCCACACATTTGCAACACCCACCATATAGCATTGTTTATGACTATGGAACTTATTTGGCTAAACATATCCATAAAGGCTTATTTGAATTGAAGGAAGTAAAACAATGGGTGAACTTTTGGTGGTACTCATTGTTAATGCATATGTTCTTGTATAAAGGACAAAGACTTTTTGAGAAGGAGATCACCTTGGAAAGGAAGAAGGAAGATGTTGACTTTCCTGTCCAATGTTGGACTTGAATCATGGATAAAGATGACAAAAAAAATAACTTTGTAATGTTTAGAAATGATTTTGCATCCAGAATTAGGATGTCCTTAATATATCAGCGATCTAGAATCCCCAGATAAATTCATGAATTGTTAAGACCCAAGGAGATGAGGCCAAATTTGAATATGAGTCATAATTGGGGATATTTAATTTTGTATCCTGATACAACAGTTTTCAGAATATATGGTATTGGTTTGGGCCCATATGTCTTTCCTGTAGATGTTCCTTTGAGAATAGAATTCCTTGATATCATTATGCAATTAGAAGCTTCACAAGCAGCACATTTACGTGAATCAACAAGGAAGGGGTTATTCTTTCCATAATGGATAGCATTTTCATATTACATTCTGACAAAATGGACATGGAATGAATTAGAACATCAGCTAGTTCCTTATAAATTGATGACTATGAGCTTGAGGAATCATGATCCTGAAGGATTCATCAATGAACTCAAAGAAAATATGAAAATGAGTAACTTTGTACATGCTTTTGATTACCCTGAGGATGTTATTAGGAATGTTTTTAACTTTGAGGAACAAGATGAAAGAAAAGCTAAATACCGTGCTTATAGAAAGATGGTAGAAGCTAAGCAGAAGAATAATCCCCAATATGACCCTCTTCCAAATATACCTGGTGATTTTAATAAATTTATGAATGTCATGGACAATTTTGAGAATGTTGTTGGTATTTTGAGGGAGTAGCGAGTAATCCTAGATAAGGGAAAGGAAATGGTGGTTGAAGAAAGTGTTGAAGTGAAATTAGAAGAAAGACCTACATATCAGCTACCCAAGCAATTGAGAATTTATTCTAGGAGGAAGAAAGAAATAGGTGAGGAAAGAAGCTTAACAACCCCTATCACCTCTGAAGGGCCAAAACTAGACTCTCCTGAGAGTGTAGTGCCACCTCCTCTTGCATAGGCCTCTTTGCCTATAATTGATCTTGATTCACCCCTAGAATTTTTGACCCTCCTAAGCAACCACCTCAAAAGAAGCAAAGGACTGAAGCAAAAGGAGTGTTTGATTACTCTGAAATGGATGAAAATGATATCTATGCCACCCCTGAGGAAATGCAAATAGGAATTCCTCCTCATGAAAGATCAGTTGATTCAGGTTTAGGATAGAGAATCCTCAGATTAGGAAAGCTTGGCATTAGTGGATTGAATATTTTAGATGATTTAAGGATAGAAGCTAGCAAGGAGTTTATGGAAGATGACTCCTTCATTGAAACCTCTACATTCCAGGATGTTTGGTGGAAATTCAAGGTTGCAGACTATGTAGAGAGGGTAGCCACTAAAAGGAGCTTGCATCCTGAATTTCTTAAAAATATTATTCAGGAAAATGTAAGAAGCATTATGAAGAATGAGTTTAAAAAGATTAATGCCCAGGAGGGAAGAGAGCTTCTAAACAAGTGTAGTGTGTTGTTGTTGCCAGAATGGAATATTTCCGATGCTATTATTTTAGATGCCATAAGAAGGGTTGAAAGGCCTCTCATACAGAAAAAGGAAGAACTGGAAATGTCACTTCGAGGTTCAGCATTGAGTGAGGATTGGGATGCATTGGAAATATGGTCATTATCTTCAAGATCTAGGGAACTAGCTCTGGCAGAGCCATCATATTTTAGTGAACAACTGCTTATAAAGAGAGTTGTTGATACCCTAGCTTTGGAAGCTGAATACATGGTTGTCAATGTTGCTAGGTTTACTCGAGCAACTATGTAAAGTCTTACCCTTGAGAGAGATAACCTCATAAATAAATACAAATAACTCCTCAATGATTATGATAATACCCAAAAGAAGGTGATTGTGTTAGAAATTGAATTGGTTCTTTATAAACAAAGAGGAGAAGTGAAAAGAGAATAGGGTTAGCCTAGCTCAATCCACCC
Organism: Sequoia sempervirens; assembly: GCA_007258455.2. Lineage (NCBI taxonomy): Eukaryota > Viridiplantae > Streptophyta > Pinopsida > Cupressales > Cupressaceae > Sequoia > Sequoia sempervirens. The sequence continues at coordinate 118,128,684 of VDFB02168118.1, read as the reverse complement.
ACCTATAGCATCTCCCATGGCATCTTCATAGAATTCACCTCATGACCTGGCCTTAGCAATAGTACCATATAGTTGGGGACAGGGATCATTTACAGAGGAAGATTTAAGTAGACCAAGCTCTGGCTCATCTGACAGAGAGCAACTGCTTTTGCAAGTTGAAACATATAAGAATTTGTTAAAGAAGGCTCAGTACACAATGTATGAAAATGTATCAAAAGTTATTTGCACTATCTTGAAGCATCTAAATGAGAAGATTCAGGTTAGACTTAATAGTGTGCATGAAAACTATGCCTTGATGGTGTGGGAAATGAGATTGTCTTGGAGAAATAAGATTTTGGCCATACCAATCTTAAATAAGTGGGTCCCAATAGCTAAGAGATTAAAGTTAATATTAGTGGGAGTTGGCCAACATGAAGACAAGTACCCTCAGGTGCTTCAATTTAATGAGTTTGTATGTGAGTTGAGTGAGCAAAATTTTCAAGGGCACATAGCCCCACTAGAGAAAAAAATAAGAGAACTGATAGCTCAATATGATATGACCAACTTGTCACCACTACCGGTCATTGAGGTCACTGATGATGAATTGAAACCATTGCAAGTGTGGAAAAGGGAACTTAATGAGGTTATTGATTCCCAGGTGAATAATTTGCAAACAAGTTGATATTGATGTCTTTAATGACACTTTGGAGAGGTTAACATTTCTTATTAGTTTTCTGGAGGATTTTGACAGAGAGTCCAATGTAGTAGTAACCAATTAATCCCCATATAGGAAGACCTTGGATAATGTTATTGAATTCAATTTTCCCTCTGAGGAGGAATATGAAGAATGGGGAAGTGTGTATGTTGGCAAGTTTGGTTTGTGAATAAGGATGTGAAACATATAATGGGTCAAGTATTGTACAGGTCTAGCCTTAGAAGTAACAATGTATAAAACATATGTTTCATAGGAAAAAATTAGTTGTTGGTGATATGGAATTTTGACTGCGATGCTAGCTCACTTTTTGATCTATGTCATTTTGTCAACTTGTTTGATGAAATCAATGTGTTGCTATGAAGAATTTCATCCTTTTTGACATGTGTTTTTTTGGAAGGCAAAGCTGCTCCTCACAACAAATGTAAATGATCTTTATCTCATATGAATTCGCTCCACTTCGATGAGTGTAAATGTAACCGAATTAAGGAATATGTCTTCTAGCGGTCCAATTAGAATGCGGCATGTGTACACTTTGTCTGAAGCTTATTTTTATTCCCTTATTCTATAAAAGGGAATTCATGGCCATTTGTGTGGGTCTTTTGTTGAATTTTGGAGTTGAGTTGTGAAAAATGATAATACAAAGTGAGAAAAATGAGTCCTTATCTAATTCTTTAAGTCTAGGTAGAAACTTTTGTCAAATATATGGTTTATGAATATTTCTAAAAGATAATGGAGATTCTTTGAGTCTATAGTCTCTCCATTTTGTACTTTGTTATCAAATTATTAATGAAAATCCCAATCAAAGATTATTTCATTAATTGTCATAGTGTATGATTTGATATGTGCTTTGGTTTTAGCTCCCATTCATGGAATGAGTTAAAATGCTTGAATCAAATCATGAATTCATGTGCAAGGTCACTAGATCTGATAAGTAGCCTATAGATTTTAGTCATAGATTTGTGAATTACAGAGTAATGTCACAAAGATCGCGTGTATTCAGAATTAAATAGACCTTGTATTTCAATTTGCTCAAACTCCTAGCCCATAGATAATGGCACTGATCTTAACTCATTCAAATCTTTTTCCTAGCTCTAGTAACCCAACTTAAGAACAATATTTTAAATAATCATTGATCTATCTTGAAATTGTGTTTTGTGTTGTTTTATATTCTTGGCTTAAGTTGCAAGATACATTCAAGGAATTGCTAACTTCTTGGATAATTTTAGATTATTAGCTATGGATGAGAATATATTTGCTTAAATATAAAGCGTGCACAGGAATTGTCTGCCATAATAAAGTAATACACATTGTGGGATCACCCTCCCAAGTTTTGTACAGGCCGAAGTGTAGGAGATAAAGCCATTGGTGCAATATCTTGTCAGTTGGCCACTTGTCTAGCAAATATTTGAGAATTAAGCCTAGCAAACTCATAGGTATTTGTTAAGACCTGATTGGTTCATTCTAAAAATAACCAACAATCTAGGTGAATTATCAAAAAGGTTTATTGTTCATCTTTTCACAATGAACCAAATAGTAGGCTTCCATCATGTTGATCAAAGGGGCAGCCATTTCTTCTTGGAAATCTTACTCTACTGGATATGTCTTTCAATCTTCTTGATGAACCCATTTCAATCAAGAAAAACATAATGGGATGATAGTCTGTGAGAGGAAAGTATTTATGCATAGAAAGTGTGATGACAACTAGAAGCTAAGGGAGTCATAACAATGTCACATGTAGGGGACAGTGTATATCTATGCATGAATAATCATTATGGTAGAGGAGCTATCAAGTCCTGTCAGGAGCTATCATGAGTTACATGGAGTAGTTATAGGTGATGAGGGAAATGCATGGCCAATACAACCAACTCAAAACATAATTGGTGATTTGGAGGAAACAAGGCCAACTATGCAGGTGAAACAAAATTGTGCTGAAGTTGATATATTGGAGAACTTTCAAGGTTTGGAGAGTTTAAATTGGATGAAAAAGTTGGAACAGATGTATCAAGTTAAATTATAGTGAAATAAAAAAATGGAGCTACAGTGCATGCATGAGAAGAGAAAAACACAATGATGCAAGTGAGTAACTAAAATTACATTATTTCTAATCATCATAGCTTCTGATAGAGGGAAATCACTTAACAAATCATAGAAAGAAGCATGGAAGACAACGATCATGAGATAAATAAGTAATAGTCATAAAGATAAATGAAAATCAATTAAAAGATGATAGTGGACACCTTGATATTTATAGTGGATAGTGTGATCACTAAACAAGTATAGTCCATAAAGGGTTGCATTGAATAGGTTCTATGTGGGTAGCAAGGGTTGAAAATCAATGTCCACTAACTCATGGTCAAGGAGATTTAATTTCTCTATATATAATGTCACCATATTATCTTTGCACATAGGGTAAGGGATCCCTTTAAATCAAGCAATCAACTTCATTTCTTCAATTCTTTGTTGTCAATATTGTGACCTCATAACAGTGACATATAAATGCAGCAACAGTGTTAAAGAAGGACAATAGAACTCCAGTTGTAGCATGCACAATATAGTGAGATATCAATATGAAAGGAATAGTGAAATTATGGGTAGTAATCCCAAGATCAAATGCAAGTTAGGATAGTCATTCATAGGATAGAGAAAACAATCACAAGACTATCATAGCATAGAGGAGTGGGGATAGAATGAAGAGAATATTTGATGAGGCTCTGTAAGAAATCCGATTGCAAAGCAGTTGGTACATACAGTTCCCTAACTTCACTTACTTGAGAACTGAAGGGTTTTCCAATATATCATTCAAATTTCCAAGGTACCCTATAGATAAGATGAAAGTATTGGAGTTCTCTAGGCAGATACTAGACTCTTGTAGAGCATACAAAGCAAAGCTTGGAAGAGGAAACATCAATTTTCCATTTCGTATAAGAAGGTATTAGTGCTTGAGTGAGGAGGCAACCAAGATAGCTGAGGTGGAGTTACAATATTATGGTTTCCAAATGTATGATGTAACTAGAGGTTTTGACCCATTTAAATGAACTCAAAATTATGTTGACAAGAGATACAATCATGAGCCCAACATTGAAGATTTTTGGGCTGATTGTGCAGATGAGGAGGTCAGGAAAAGAGCACATCAAAGGCTCACTCTTGAACAATTACTTGAATATTGGGGATTCAAGAAGTACCCCAAGAGATTAAAGAGGATGATGAAGATACCCTAAACCTGAGCTATGAGGCTAACATGGTGGTAGAACAGCCTATCTTAGAGCCTGATTGGGATTAGCCTACAAAGATATCATTAGAAATTTTTTTAAGGCCAATGTTGACCAACTCAAACACATGGTTGAAGGAGTAGATAGAGGAACTAAAACCCATGGGTGTAGTGGTAACATACCAAGGCAAAATGAGAACATCAAAGGTCAACAATAAAATAGAAAATCTACAGTCTGTAAAAGGAAGCAACCCTCTTCAGCCTACACATAAATGGAGTGAAGCATACAACAAACAAGAAGAGAAGTTCATTCTTTTCCCACCATATAAGCTTGAATAAAATATTTATATTTACAAAGAATGGTGGAAGAAGTAGATTATATGTAGGAGGCGCTAACAAGAAATACTCCAACATGAAAACATAGAAAAATAAATAAATATTTTCTCCACTTTGTCATATGAGGAGAGCTTGAAATGAACATTCTATTGACAAAAATTGAAGAGTGCAAATTTTGAGTGACCAACAACTTACCCAAGCCTTTTTGTTGATTTCTGATGAAGGATGCATGAAAAATCCATTTGAAACTTCTATAGAAGACCAGTTCGAAACCTTGTGAAATTTCTAGATGCAAGAAACCCTTGGCAACACTCTCATGACAGCAGAATAGTTCAAAATTTGCAAAGTTTCACAAGTGAAAATGAATGTAAAATGCAATGTTTACCCGCATTTTTTCACTGGGGTTTGAAAACCCTAAGTATGCCGCCACACTTAGGCATTTTTTTCCTATCTTAAAAAAAAAATTGCAATGAACTAATGGAGTATGTGCAAGATCATGATGGCCCAAAAAGAGGCGATATGATGGGTATGTGTAGGGTATGTGGTTGACGACCTTTTTTTACCCAAAATTGATGAAATGAAAAGGGTTTTTAAAGGAGATTCTCAGCTTCCCACCAATATAAATTATGCTTTACTTTGAATTTAATAAATAATTAATATTCATTTTCTATTTGAATTATGACTAGAGTCTTTATTGATACACTGATTCAAAAAAATCTATAGCTTTCAAACGGTGTCACATTTTTTGAATCTAAAATATGTGTCACATTCTATGCTTCACATACTATAGGATTAAAAAAAAAATGAATTTCATGAAGTTTTGACCAAGTTAAGGTGGTCAGACATACTATTTTTTATATTTTTTAAAAGTTGTAATAAAAAAATTATAATTAATTATTTATTTAGAAAAAAATTACAAAAAAATATGCATCACATCGGGACATGATTCATCTACTTATATCTAAAATATTACAAAAAATATTATCATTTTATTATTGTTAGGGTGGTTCGACAGACACCTACTTATTTTTTCCCTAAAATTTAAATACTACTACATTGAAATTTCAAATTTTCACCAAACAGATTAATTTTTTAAATAAACTTAGTAGTTTAGAAGCTACATTCAATTTGCTACATATTCTATTCTTACATATTTTTGAAATAATATAGATAACTTATTCAAATTTTTATGTCAAGTGCCTAACTCTAATTTTTCTAAATTCTTTGCCACTTAAGGGCCTATTTTTTCCATGATGATCCTGCACATACCCAATGCATGCTCATGCCTTAGTCAACTTAATATACCCTTCACCTTGTATTTTACTTTTGCATTGAGTTTAAATGTGAAACATTTTTAATTAAGTGATAATTTATAAATCACTTAATTATAAATATTGTTTTAAATGCAAAGTAAAGTTTTATGCCTTGCAAGCATATAGGAGGCAATTTGAAGATTAATGACTTGGTGCCAAGTATGAGTCAAAGCAACTTGGAGGAGATTGAACAACATGTGAAATGCATGAGGGTTGATTTGATTGGGTTTTTGGAGGAAATGAGTGCATTTGGGGGAAGTTTATCATTCTTTTCTTGTGGGTCAAGTTATGGCTTGAAGTGAGTTCTTTCTTTCTTTCTACAGGCATTATAGCTTATTTTGGAGATTTTTTAGGTAGAGGAAAGCATTGTGACTCAATATCAAACATGTATAGCAGTATGTAACACCTTTTTATTAATGAAATTAAATGTTTACCTTCTTTGAAGCTATCTCATTGTGTGCAGTGTGGTGATTAATGAATGTTTTTGTGAGTTTTGGTAACTCCTTCAATGTTTGTCTCATTTTAGCACCCTTAGGTCAAATAAATATATATTTTTGTAGGTTGTAAGCTATTTATTGGTTCAAATAGTTATTTTTAGTTGTGAAATAAGTCCTTTCCTTCAAAAGTGTTAAGAGAGTTGTTAAAATAAATATTCGAACAGCTCCCTTTGAGTTCTTTTGTAAATGTTCGTGCATCAGCTTGTGCGTCGCCGAGTTTATTCGGTTTCCCGTCAAGTTTTGATCTTCCCCTTTGTGCATCTTCACTTTGCAGCTTCAGGTAGCGGCTTCCCTTTCAGGTCCCGAGAGGCTGCGTTGGGTGTCCACGTGTCTCGCTAGCGGAGAATTTTACTTCTTTTTGCCTTGAGGTCGCTTTGGGTTGTGAAAGCCTTCTGCCAGGGCCATCACTTCTAAAGATTGTCAGAGGGACCCACATCTTACCACATGGTGGTGTATCACAAACTTTTTTATGCGGGGATGAAATAAGTAGCTACGGGCTGCGAAATGCTTCTGTAGACCTTCTTTTATTTTTGGTAGACCCTACCTTCTGCCAGGTGGCAACCATTTGTAACCTTTTCAACTCAGCAGGGAGGTGAACATCGTGGGCTACGAAACTCTGCCACGTGTCTTTCGCACTTGGTTCATGTGGCTTTCTCTTCACTTCAGGAACAACCTCAACCCCTTGAACACGTGTTGCATCTTTGCAATCTCTTGGTAGCAATGAGAGAATTTTTCATTCAGGCAGCGGGAGGGTGCCACGTGCCTTACAACTAATCCTTGAAGCGAGCAATAGGCTAACTGAGCGAAACTATGCTATCGGGTGCCACTCTTCATGAATTCTAAAATGGTGGATGGCACTTTTCACCTCGAAGCTTGGCTGAGACCACTACCATCATTATGAAGGGTGTGCCTGCACATGAATATCCAGATGCCATGTTATAACTTGTTGCCATTGTAACGGCATTGGAAATATTTTGATTTTGGCATCATTGCATGAGATTGTGAGATCTTTTATGTTACAGCTTTCCAAAGCGGTGGGAGTTTTCTCTCTAGCTATATATACTCTCTCTGTCAATGAGAGAAGGGTCCAAAATTCCAAGGAAAAAGGTCCAATAGTCCAAGGATCCAAGAGCTTTTAGAAAAAGGATACTGGCTATAGCAAGAGACACTAGGCCTCTCTTATATGTTTAATTGCAAGAAACTTTCAGACTATGCCAACTGTTCAACCTTTTTGTTTTTCGTGTATTGATTAAACTATGAACTATGCTTTTTATTGTCTTAAGCATTTCATTTGACAGGACTTCTATATATTGAATGCAAGCTTTTTTATCTAAATCATGTCTAAATGACTCTTCTTAGTGGTAGGGATGTATGCAATACTATTTTATGTCAATAAATGAATTGTTTGTGCTATAACTTTAAGTCTTCGATGTTTTGGAATGTGATAACACCATTTGGGCCCTTAAATCTATGATTTATCATGCCCATCAGCAGATTTTGGTGCATCGCCTTAGATTAGACTTTCCTTCATTGTATCTGTTTCCTTTTCCCTATTCGAAAACCCATTATAGAAGAAGTCGGCTACTTTAAAACTCGAAGGTCACTCAGTTTGGTGCAAAAGGGTCCCCCTTGAACTAAGTTTCCCATAGGGCACTATTACCTCATCAATTTTGGCATCAACAAGAACCAAGCCTCCTTGAAAAATACTTATGCGTCAATATATAAAAATATCTAAGTTGTGTTAAGTTAAGCTAATTTTTTTGAGAAAATTATGTGTTAAAATAGTTGTATAGGTCTGAGAAATAAATTAGGTGACATGATTTAGGAGCTAGCCTTATCTGGAGGTCCACTCCAAGTTTAGGTGACCCATAGCCTAGGAGTGTTCCCATGTTGCTCCAAATTGCTAAGTTTTGTAATTTAGTAGGGGTGCAAATTTGAAGGGTTAATAGTTTGAAAATGTAGAAATGCAAGGTCATTAAAATAGGTCCAAACTAAGTGTGAAATTGTACTTTCACTTAGAAAGGAGTATAATTTTTTACACTACAGCGAGAATATTGAAGATGGGAATTGGAAAATCTAGAGGTAAGCTACCTTTAAAATGTTTCAATTGTGGAAAGATAGTTCATTATGCTTCTTAATGTTCAACCAAATTTACTACCGACAAACAAAAGGATCATTATAAGGGTATTTTTTTCAAAAAGAGTTATTACATTGAAAAGGACAATGGTGTTTCTAATGATGAGGAATCATATTATCTAGATGATGGAAGTGATAAATTCTTGTTCATGGCTTTAAATGTTGGAACTGATTCTGTTAATCTTGAAAGATGTGTGAAGGAAAGTGCTTTGGAAATAGGTCATAACATTGCAGGAACTATGGTGATTTATTTTCATGCTATAGAGAAGAGGAATTACTGGATCATTGATAGTGGATGCTCAAATCATATGACAAGTGATAAGAGTAAGTTTGTTAAGCTTGAAAATTATGATGGTGGTCTTGTTAAGTTTGGTGATGATATATCTGCTAAGATCTGTGGAAAAGGTTCAATTAGTTTTGATGGCAAGTGTAGTATAGAAAATTGTATACCTTTACAATTTCACAATATATTTGGGTCCCTTAATTAATTAGACTTAATTAAGCTTCTAATTTACTAAATTATGCATTCCAAAGCCTTATTATTGCTTTTTTTAAAGGGAAACATATATTAAACAATTTTCAATAGTAATTTAATTCACCTTGGAAATTAAGTATCTAGGATTTAGGTCCCAGGACCCATTATTCCTTAAGTGCAAGGACCCAATTTTAATATGTTTTTGACATCATTTTAATTATTCAAATTCAAGTTTCAAATTTTAGCTTTTGGAATCTATTTTTTGTGAAATTAGATAAACACATATACATGCATAGTTATTTTATCAATTCAAATCTAATAATTAAGAAGAAAACATAATCCAAATTTCATATGAGAAAATATCATTATCAAGAGCATTGAATAGTAGTGTGTGAAATTTTTTAACCCCATCTAAAATGCAAGAAATAAGCTCAAGAAAGAAGATAAAAATAAAACAAACTACTCAGATTAGGGCTTAAAGTTGAAACTCAAACTTGCAAATAAAATACCAAGATATTACATTGTTTGAGCTTGATGGATTTGTTTTCCCTCATTGATAGCTTGATATGTGTGCTCTATATTTATTTTGGCAGCATAACGGCTTGTTTTAGCTTGATTTGGTCACAAAATGGATGAAATATGGCTATTGTTGCAAGAATTTGGCTATGGAGATAATGTGAGAGCTTTAGTGTGCATGAGATGGTTAGGGTTGCAAAAATGGCTAAGTGTTAGTCATTTAGCAAGGGAGATTGAAATGGATGGTGGAGATTGAAAGAGGACAAGAGATCAAGGGCTGAGATCAAAGAGTTGACCAATGGAATTAAAAATTCATTTTTAATGTGCATGGAAAAGATAAAAGGAATTTAATATTCCTTGGGAAAGAGAAAAGAAAATTAATATTCCTTAGGAGATGAGAGAGGAATTAAAAATTCCTCAAAAGGACCTTGGGAAGACAAAAAGGAATTAAAAGTTCCTTGGGGGATGGGGAGAGTTGACTAAGGGGTTGATTGGGATAGCTAATCAATGATTAGATTGTGTAAGTGACGGATTAGGAAAATAATTAGGTAGATAATGAGGATTAAATATGATCTACTTGCATATTATGGAGGATGTGACACCTCCCTAATCAAGGATTAGGAATGTGCATATCCTTAATCTAGGATTATGCAAATTAATCGGGATTAGAAAAAGATTATGGATGATGTGACATGAGGGAAATTAGATAAATAAATTATTTATTTAATTCTTCAGAGGAAAAGGGATAAGTGATGGGAGTAAATAATTAAAGGTAATTATTTACTTTAGGCTAGGATTTAAAGATGATAGAAGAAATAAATTAGGATGAAAGGATAAGGGATAATGAATATTAATTAAATAATAGGGTATTATTTAATTAATATAGAGGATATGACATTAGTTGAATTGGGGGTAAATTGACCAAATTAAAGTGGTCAATTTTTCAGTGTCTACATTTTTCCCCTCTTTGAGATGGTGTTACGAAGTAGTGTCATTTCAAAGAATATTAAAACATAGAAACTAGAAGAAGATGGTTAGATTGTGAAAGATTCCCCATTCATTCAAAGGAGTGACTAGGAGGAAAGATGATAGGAATGAAGATTAGGGATTGAGGATGCCCCCTCAAGAAGACATGCAGGTTCAAGAGAACATGGGTGTGCTCTCAAAATGGATGAGGTGATGTGAGAGTAGATGGGGAAGGTGATGCAAAGTGATGGATAAAGTATGGAATGGGAGGAGGAAGGAGAATATGGGAAGCTAGCAAGCACAAATGGATTTCAAGAGAAAATGTGATGTTTCCTTGATCAAGCTACAAGCCAAGATGGATTAATGATGGATGGAGTTTTGTTGATGAGGGAACGATATATCCTAAAAAAAAACAAGGATTGGGAAGGATACCTCCTAATGATGATGGTGAGAGTGTTATTGATGAGGGAAGGATACATCTCAAAAAAACACAAAAGGATAGAGAAGGATACATCTCAATGGTGATGATGAGAGTGTTGTTGATGAGGGAAGGATACATCCCAAAACAACATGAAAGGATAGGGAAGGTTACATCCCACTAATGATGGTGGTGATGATGATTGGATCGAGGCTTGTAGCAAGGTTGGGAACAAGACCAAGGATGTGATTAGATGATTTGTGCTAGATTGAATGGATGATGGCTAGATTGAGATGTGAGATGGCTGAAATGAATGAAAACGATTGAGGAAAAGATTCTTAGAATAAAAAATCTATATTATCCTAAGAATATTGAAGAGATGATGAAATCATGAGGATGAAGAAAGTGAAGGGATGAAAATGGATAGGATAGAGAGATGAGGAGAGTGATGAAGGATGAATGGATAGTAACAAAATAGAGAAAGTTAATAGTTATGTTCTATGGTGTCATGTAAGGAGCACTTAATTTGATATAGCATGATATACTATGCACCAGCGTATGAGGAACCAAGGTGACTTTGTATCACATGCATGGGACTAAGAAAACAAACAAAAGGTTATTCCAACATCCCAAAGTCACGGGGGCTTTGGTAGGGCCAATGTTGGAAAACCACAAACACAAAGGATCCCCTAGCATAACACAAGACCACAAGGATCTTGGTGGGTACTACATGGGACAACCAAGAAGACAAAAACAAAAAAAAAAGATCAAGATATGCCCCTAGGTTTACCAGTCAAAGTACACCATGATATGATGGATCAAGGCGACCTCGACGAGGTATGATAGGAAACTCAAATGATAAACAAAAGCCAAAAGCATTAAAAGATCACAATTAATCTCAAATTTCCTTTGCCATAGGATCAAAATGGGGGACGAGATTGATATGATCTAATTAGGAAGGATGCATCTTGTTAAGACCAAAGATGGATACTAAACTAAATGATTGACATGACACAAGATATTCAAAACTAATTGGGCCTCTTGATACCAATGGATTTTGTTTGTTAAGATCTAGCTAGATAGGGACACACTCGATGACGTGACATGATAAAAAGACACAAGACACAAGACCGATACACCCTAAAGACCTAGGGGCTTGGGGGCCGATCAAAGATTAGCCTTGCCTATGTGAAAGTGCAGAGCCCTTGTAGTTCAATAAAAGACCATGGATAAAAGTGGAAAGAGGACAATGGAGACCATGATGTATGACAAAGACTGGACTAACAAATTCTCCAAGGGTGGATCAAATGATCTAACTTGCCTATGTGAAAGCGCAGGGGATACGTAGTTCAACCAAAGACCAAAGATAGACAATGGATAAAGGATGATGAAATGACCATAATAAGTGGATAAAATGATGGAGTCGATATGATGAGATAGGATAGACCTAGTGGATAGGATGATGGTGATATGAATAAGATGTGGATTAGGTGAAGCTCAAGAATGGGATAGTTATCCAAATCATCAAAAGATGAATTGGGAGGATGGCATGATGGATAGATAATCAATGAAAAGTAATGTGTGATTAGCAAGATATGGGAAAAAAGTGGGATTGATGATAGTGAGATAGGTGGCATTGGGTTGCATGAGGGGGGATCTTATAGCCAGATACCAATGACAAGGGATTATGAGATGGGATGAGGATAAAAATGAATGGATAGGGAGATAAGGATGGGGGATGGAAGGGATGTTATGATGGATGGATAGGAAGATAAGGATGGGGAGATGAAAAGAATTTTTGGATGGGCGGATGGGAATATAAGGATGGGGAGATGGAAGGGATGTGATGATGGGTGGAGAGGAAGATAAGGATGGGGAGATGAAAATCATTTTTGGATGGGTGGATGGGACTATAAGGATGGGGAGATGAAAATAAATGTTGGATGGTTGGATGGGAATATAAGGATGGGAAGATGGAAAGGATGAGATGATGTGTGGACAGGAAGATAAGGATGGGGAGATGAAAAGGATGAGATGATGGCTAGACAAGAAGATCAGGATGGGGAGATGGAAGGGATGATATGATCAATGAATGATGTCTCCAAGGACTATGTTACAAAGCCAAAATATTCCCCACTCGATAAATGTCATGTATGATTAGGCAAGAGGGATGGAAGCTAGAAGGATGGGTGAATAAGGAAGTGAGATGGATACAGATAGGATGCATGGATAAGGAAGTGAGTTTGATAGTAGCATGATAGGTGGACAAGGAAGGTAGATGGATGTGGATAAGGAATAGGATAGTGTATAGGTGAGGGGAATGTATGCCAAGAGGTATCCAAAGCATGCATATATTTTTTCCCCTATCTATATCAAGATCACAAGGAGGATGGAAGGATTAGGATAAATGGGATATCACAGGCAGGATGTGTAAGATAGGTGGGATGGAGGAGAAGGGTGAAAGGGATGCAGTTTCCCCCAAGTGTGAAAGTAAACTAGATGGGGGATTTACACATGACACATATTTTCTAGGTTTTCATCATGGTACTTATCCAAGGTGCTTGTTTTCCAAGTTTTCACCATTAGACGAATTATTTCTCTTTACTATAGTTTTTTTTTTTACTTTTTGACTTTTTGACTTTTTGACTTTCTGGATTTTGCATTTTTGGATCATATGCAGATGGAGATGGATAAGGATGGGGATGTGGATAAATGGAAATGGAATACATGTGATGAGGAGATGGATGGAGGACTCAAGCATCGAGTTTTGTATGAGGTAATAAGAGCCCATATTTGAAGTGACTATTGGATGTTGGTACTACCAAGGTTATAAAGATGGATGAATTATGCAAGGGAGTGGATTAAAAGGATTGGATGAGGGAGATATGTTCAATAATGGATGGGATGTTGGAAATTGTATGGATGGAATGATGAGGTAGGTGTGTGATGGGCTAATGTTTTAAGGACTAACATTGGTACATATGGTGGTGGATGTGAAAGGATAGGAGGGTTAATAGATGAAGAATGTGGGGATAATGAAGGAGTGGGGTAGTGAATTTTGGGACATAATGACCCAAAATAGATTTAGGAAATGGTGGATGAGGATTTGTGGCTTTGGGATTAGTAACTTTGGATGTTATTATGGATTTTTCATTTGAAGGGATTGCATCTTTTTTCTTTGGGATCCACATGGTTCTGATTTTTGCTTTGGTAGGCCTTTGTGACATGTGGGTTTGATTTGGATTTTGGATTTGATTTTTATTTTCATCAACATGTATTTTTAAGGAGACATCATGAGGGGATTTATATTCATGTAGATGTTTAGATTTATTCATTTTTACTTTAGCATCCAAAGTGCTTTTAATAGCAATGGGATGGGTATGAGGAGATGGATGAAGCGTAGGAAACATGAATGGAGTGATGGAGGTGGGATTTTGGGGATGATATGTGGATGGAGAATGTGTACGTAAGTTCCTTTATTGATCTTGATAAGGGATTATGAGGTTAGTATTATTATGATGTGTGCTAGGGATATGTGATGGATGGATAAAAGGATGAACAAGACAAAATGGAGGAGGTGATTTTGGGATATAAGGGCCCAAAATGGATATAGTACATGGAGGATGTGTGATGGTGGATGGAGGGACATAAGGACCCATAATGGATTTGGAGGATGAAGGAGGAATATGGATGGTTGTTTGGACGTGATATGATGGGGAGGATGGCAGTAAATGGTTTAGTAGAGAGATGGGAAGACCCTACTGTTCTTTTGGAAGAGGCTCACTGAGGACGTATGGAGGTTGTACTACCATTTTTGGATTGTGAGTCTTGAGAGATATATCCAAGACCTTGTGTACGTGGATTTTCTTTGACATGGATGGGCTCTAAAATACCTTTCTCATGAAGGCCTAAACCTCTTCCTTTATAGTTCATGCTCTCAAGTGTTTTCTCTATGGTAGGATGCTTGTTATTTTGGAAGAATGATGTGAGTCCATTATTAGGTGGAGGATGGGTTGTTTATATTCTTTGTTCTTCTTTTGCAAGAAATCCACCATGGATGAAGGTAAGAGTACCAAGGGGATATAAAATTGGGGTTAGGCTAGCCTAGTTAGGTAGCGATGAAGGATCATGGGATGGAAATGACAGGATGGCAACATCTTGATTGGGAGGAGTGAGTGGTAAAGGAGTAGGAGAGGGAATAAGTGATATGATAAGATCTAGATTTTTGGAAGCAGGTGATAAGGGATCATGATATGGAGTGGTTGGATCTTGAGTGTAAAGGGAATTATGGGATGGAATGGATGGGGAACTATGATCTTGAATTGGGGTAGATAGGATGGTAGGATATTGATGTGGAGGAGGGGATATGTTGGTATGCTTTGTATCAATCTCTTGGCAGGACTCATCATGTGTGGGAGGCAAGATGATGGAGTGTTGGAGGGACTCCTCAAGTGGGGGAGATGGAAGGATGGAGGATTCATGAAATTCATGGGAATGGATTTCGGTGATACTAGGCGTGGGAGGAGGGGATTGGATTTGGGTGTCTTCAATGGATTGGGTGGATCTAGGAGTGGGAGGAGTGGATTAACTTTGGGTGTCTTAAATGGATTGGGTGGATCTAGGAGTAGAAGATGGGGATTCAATGGATTCGGTGGGTTTGATAGTTTCAATGGTTTGAGTGGTGCTAGGGGTGGTAATAGTAATGAGAGGTGTGGGATGGACAAGGGTCTCATCACTAGTGAGTGTACATCGGGGAGTGGGACAACATGACTCTATGACTTCAAGATGTGGAGTTGGGGATGTATTATTTGTCACAAGTCCTTGGATGTCATCAAGAATGAGGTTCTTGCTTATTGTAGGCTTAAATGGTGTGGTGGGGGTAGATGAAGTATTATGAATGGGTGGAGGACTATGATTATGGATTGGTGGACTAGGATTAGATGGAGGAATGGGATTGGAATGAGGACTAAAAGTAGGTGGAGGATTAGGAAATGATAGAGTAGAAGATGGAGTGACATAGGAGGATATGGATGGTGGATTAGGATAAGAGGACATGGATGGTGGATTAGGACAAGAGGATGTGGGTAGTAGATTGTAGTAGGAGTATTGGGATAGTCTATTAGGATGGGAAGATTGGGATGGTAGATTAGGATAGCAAGAGGTGGATGGTGGATTAGGACAAGAGGATGTGGGTGGTGGATTGTAGTAGGAGTATGGGGATAGTAGATTAGGATGGGAAGATTGGGATGGTGGATTAAGGTAGGAATATTGGGATGCTAGATTCGGATAGGAGGATGTGGATGTTGGATAAGAGAAAGATGTAGATGAAGGATATGATGAGTATGAAGATGGGGAAGATACTAGATATCCCTTATCAAAGGTAGCATAATGATTGTTATTAGGTGTGGATAAAAGCATGATGAGATAGCTAGGATGAATGATTGGATTTTGGAGGATTCTTGGGCAAATCTTGCTAGTAATGTTAGCATCAAGGGGGTCTATATTGTACTCATCTTGATCAACAAGATTTTCATTATCATCACCAATGTAATTGGGGTTCCCCTTGACTACTATTTTTGGTTGCATTTATGGAGAATAAGGATTCATGACGCTGGATTGGATGGATACAAATTTAAAATATGAGAATAGATGATTAGAAGGAAAGAAAAGATGATGAAAAGATAAATATGATGGATTAGAAGAACATGGAAGAAGGGATCTTAATATTTGTTTTGATTTCAAAATATCTTAGATGTGGATGGACTAAATCCCAAATTGGGATGTAGATTAAGCTCAAATTGGGATTTGATTTAAGATCAAATTAGGACTCGATTGAAGCTCATATTAGGATTGGATTGAAGCTCAGATAAGGATTGGATTGGAGGATATGATGGGATTGATTGTAAACCAATTTTAGGGGTTTAACTAGATGATGTAAGGTGCTGACAATCAGATTGGATTACAAAAGGATGATTAAAACATCGAATTTACCTCAAGATGGAAGTAGATTGATTGGGTCAAAGATGATTATTGACTTGGGACAAATGACAATCCTAAGTAAGTGTGGATGATGATGATCGAAATCAGACACCTGATGAGTCTATTTTTTGGTCTAATTTTGGGTAGAATCTATAGTTTATTTATTGAAAGTTGTCATGGACTTTGATGTTAAATGTTGATATTTTCATAATGTTTCCCTCAAACCATAGACATTGGGCTTTATCCTATTTCTGCAAGTTTTTAATGACATTGTCATGTTATGTAGAATTCCTATATTAATTTTGCATGTGGTTAATGAATGTTCTTTAAGGTGGTTACAAATATGCAATTATTATGCGTACTAAGATTGAAATGCAGATATAATTTGAAGATACTAAATTGTGAAAGAAAACCGCTAGTTGGTCATGCATCATAACATCAACTGGAGGATGATGATAAGAGATTCCCCATGCAAATCAAATTTAATTTCCTTGTATTGATATTTAATGATGTTGAGAAAATGTGGGCATTACTACAGTGTTGAATCTATGTTTGGACATGCATGTCTAACCGGATTCCCTACAAGCATCACTGCCTTTCCACCTTTCTCTATTTTCCCTAAATGGTGTCCTCTCAGTTAGTGAGAGTTGACCACCTTGTTTAGCTGGTAGTATAAATAAGGATCAGATCCCTCTTCTCTAGAGGTTGCACAATCTGATGATGTACTAGAATTCTTCATTTTCAATACAGTTATGCTATTCTTTTGTATTCACATTTTTCAATGAATAAAATGAAGTTCTAAGTTAGAGCATTTCAATTTATATTAGTCTTAGAGGATACTCATCCAAGGGGGGCCACTTGGTGAGAAATCTATCCTTTAGTGTAGTTTAGTTTAGTTATTATTTTCTATTCAGTAGTTAGTTAAGAATCTGGAATTGACTATTCCTGTAGCCATTAGAATTCCATTCTATGACTGTTCCTGCAGCCAAATCAGATAGAGTAGTTTCCTGTTTGTTTGCTCAGATTTTCATTCCTGTCATGCATTTCAGCTTAGTATAGTTGTTGGTTGATGTTCAAAAAAATTTATATTCCTTTCCAACCAATTTACTTTCTGTATTGTGTCTTTCTTAGCTTAGAATGAAAATGGCTACTTTGAGTTCCTAGTGCACATATTGTGTTGACCCATTTCAAATTCACATCCCTAGGTTGGAAAATTAAATGCACCTTCATGATGATTGAGATAGCTATTTAGGTTAGATGTCCAATATCTGAATCACAATTGTAAAGGCTTAGTTATTAAATCATTGTAGGAGGCCAACATTTTTGATGTTGTTGTGGGGGATGGTGTCAAACTAGGAAGTTCTTGGGAGTCATTGATAGTTTTTCCTGTTATAGTATTTATGAATTTTGTTCTTAGAATACCCCTCATCTAGGAAAGTAATGATCCATTATTCTTTTTCCAATTCCTTGTGTGAGTTGACTAATGTTGAGTTGATACCACATGCATAGAGGGAGGAGAAGAGATGCTTATGGAAGATTTCTTCCTAATAATCTTGATCCATTCCAACTAGAAGAGCTTCCAAATCTTCCCAAAAACAAAGAAGAAGAAGAACCATTTCCCTTTGCTGATGTATTTCCTAATCTGACTAGTTTTGAAGCTTCCACTGAAGACCAAAATCTGATTGAGAACCCCTTTGCTTTGGAAATCCATCAAACAGTCAAGGGTGATGAAAATATCAACAAACCTAGCCAACCAACTTTTCCTTTCCCCATTGCTCATCAGAATAAAATTGAAAACATCAAAAATATCCCTTCTTTAGCACTTCCTAATTTCTAAGGACTTGTTAGAGAAGACCCTCATACTTTCTTTTTTGAGTTTGATATACTCTGTAGGAGTTATGACTATACCACTAATGCTCATAGGCTTAAACTATTTCCTACCACTCTAAAAGAGGTCGCAGTAAGATGGTTTATGAGCTTAGGTAGAAATACTATGGAGACTTGGGAGGACATGAAGACAAATTTTTTTGAGAAGTACAAGGAATATTGCAAGGGTAGTGATATGAGAGGAGATGACATCTTTAGGATGAAACAAAAGGAAGATGAGACCTTGGAGGATTACATTTCAAGGTTTTTGTTCTTCCTATAGAAATCTCCACATCATGCCCTTAATGAATAATTACAAAAGTTGCTTTTTCTAAGAGGAATTAATGAGAGTTGCACTAATGCCTTGGACCTGATGGTAGGAGGAGATATCACCCAAGTTCTTTGGGAAGATATCAAGAAAATATGTCAAAACTATTCTAGGGAAGCTTCAAAGAAAGGGAGAGCCTATCAATCCTCTATGGGTAAGTCATCCACCGGTAGAGTTTCAAGGATGGAGATTACTCATTTACTAGTAGATTTCAAGCAAGATATCATAAAAAATCTAGCTACTTATTTGGATACACTTCAAGACAAGAAGAAACATGAGGAGGTAGAAGAAATGTTGACAAAATATTGTCCTCATTGTAGACAAAAGAAGGACTACAGATGCAAGATGATAGCTAATATTGATAACAAGCATAATACACCTGAGTTCAAACCAATCCAAATTGAAGAAGATCAAGTCTACTATGTTGCACAAAGGAGGCCATGGGCTCCAAGACAAGGTATGCCACCAGATCTACTACTTTTTTTGGGCCATATTTCAATTCTTATTCATCTGGTAACCAATGGAAGCCCTCATATCCATCCAACTATGGAGGATATCCATCACAACCTTGGGTTAACCCTCCAAATGCTTGGCTTGATCATCAAAACTCTCCACTCCAATGGAAACAACCTCAGGGAAAGTGGCAGGAGTTTCAAGGACCTTGGCAGCCACCTCTAGAAAACTAGCAATAAACATCTAAATGGAGAGGACAACAATGGCCAAACTAGACAACCAATTACATGCAACCACCTTCTCAACCCCAACAACTTGCTCTAATGCATCCTCTTGATAATTCAAACTCAAATGCACCTAAATCCACTTAGTTTCCAACTCAACCCACACCTAACCAAAACAAAAAGCCATAGCAGCAACCAGTATACTCTGTTTATTCAAATCAATTTCGTACATGTGTTGTGAGTGTGAGTGACATCCATTTTCACTCAGGAACTACCATACCAACTCCATCCACACCTATTATTATTGAGATTCTTGTGGAAGAGGAAGAGGAATCTTTGAATGATCCCATTCAGCCAAGTGCACCTAAAAATCATGAACTAGTTCCAATGAAGTAGACTACACAAGAGCCACCATTCCCTTGGAGATTGGAAGTTTCCAAGCAAAAGGAAGACAAAGAAGATACAAATTTTGACATTTTAGATCAACTAAAGCATATATGTGTCCAGATACCCCTATTCGAGGCCATAAAAGATGTTCCCATATATGGAAAAGCAATCAAGGAAGCATCCCTCGAAGCCAGGCAAGAAAAAGAAAGACCCAACTACAATTCATGTGGTGGGATAGTTGGCTGACATCATGCTTGGGAAAGTGACTATCCCTAAATATAATGATCTAGGTAGTCTTGTGGTAGCAGTTGTTATAAATGAGATTCAAATAAAGAATACTCTGATGGATTTGGGAGCATCAATAAATGTAATGACTGAGGACATCCTGCAAAAACTAAACATTACAAGCATGAGATCTACTCCTACTGTCCTACAGCTTGCTAATAGTTATACTATTAAGCCTGATGGTATAGTGGAGGACCTTGTGGTGATCCTAGACTCCTAGGAGTACCCAGCAGATTTCATGATCCTTTCTCCTAAACCTACACTAGGTGAGTATCCCATTATTCTTAGAAGGCCATGGTTAGCCACAACAGATGCCTATATTAGATTTCAGTAAGGTGACATGACCATTTCTAATGGGAGGAACACCAAAAAGCTTGTTCTTTATCCATCTACCCAACCATCCCATGGTGTGGATAATTCTGTATGGCCACATGGTGAAGAGGCCAAGGAAGTTAACTCTGTGGTGTAGCTTATGATGTTAGGCATAAGTCCTCTCCTATAGCTTCAAGATGAATATGAAGTGTTATCTAACATAATTCAAAACCATTGTGAAGTAGAGAAAGCATCATCATCTCATTCGTAAAGACACCTTTGCTTGCTCTTCCTACAACCACTTTTCATGTAGACAAAATTCTTGTAGCCACTCTTCCTGCAGCCACTTTTCCTATAGACAAACTTCCTATAGCAATAGGTATGTTCCACACAATGCTGCCATATGAACTCAAAGTACCATGTATTAATGAAGCAGCTATGATAGAGTTAACTACACAAGTACATGTGTCAAAAGGAAATTATCTTAATATTAAGAGAAAATTGAGTGAAGAACAACAGTTGTCATTGGAAAACTTACTAAAGACTCATCAACATGCATTTTCATGGACTACCATGATATGGAAGGATTGGACCCTAAGCTTTGCACTCATAGGATATATATCGGAGATGATTTTCAACCAGTAAGGTAGCCACAAAGAAGAATTAACCCTGCATTGAGAGAGATTGTCAAAGCAGAACTGCAGAAGTTGCTAGATGCATGATTTATCTACCTCATTTCAAACAGCTAGTGGGTGTCTCCATTGGTGATTGCACCCAAGAAGGAAGGAAAATGGCAAGTTCATGTTGACTACAGAGAACTCAATGCTACCACCAAAAAAGATCATTTTCCATTGCCTTTTGTAGATCAAGTCTTGGACTCACTTGCAAGAAAGCAGTACTTTCTTCTCCAGATGGATTTAGTGGCTATAACCAGATCCAAATTACACCTAAGGACCAGGAGAAGACAAATTTTACCTATCCATGGGGGACATATGCCTATTCAGTACATCCCTTTGACTTATGCAACGCACCTACAACTTTTCAAAGGGCAGTCATTAGCATATTTTCAGACATTTCCCTTGACTACATGGAAATCTATATGGATGACTTTACTACCTATGGTGTTGATTTTAGTGAAGCATTGGAAAATCTCATAAAGGTCCTACAAAGATGCAAAGACCACAATCTATGTTTAAACAGTGAGAAGTGCTTCATGATGATGTATGAAGGTGTAGTTCTTGGCCACTACATCTCTCACAAAGGAATTCAAGTAGACCTTGCAAAAATTTAGGTAATCACTAATCTACCTATACCTGCAAAACAAAATGATGTTAGGAGTTTCTTGGGACATGCAAGATATTATAGTAATTTCATCAAAGACTTCAAAAAAATGTAAACACTATTGTACACTCTCTTAACCAAAGATGTTGAATTCCAATGGACAGAAGATTATGACAAGGCATTTTCCGACTTGAAGGCAGCCTTGACTCATGCTCCTATATTAAAAGGACCTAATTGGGAGATCCCTTTTCACATAGATGCATCGGACTATGCTATAGGAGAAGTCTTCGAATAGAAAGGAGCCATCGAAAATGCCATTTATTTTTTCAGCAAAAATATGCAAGGAGTTGAATTCAACTATACAGTGACAGAAAAAGAAATGTTGGCAATGATCTATGCCCTGAACAAATTCTAGTACTACATAACAGGCTACCAGATCTTTGTGCACACTAATCATGCAACCATTAGATATATCATGAACAAACCCCTAATAACAGGTAGATTAGCAAGATGGTTATTATTGATATAGGAGTTTGACATAACCATTGTGGATAAACTAGGAAAGGCCAATGTGTTGCAGATTTTCTTTCAAGGTTGACCACATCAAAGGAAAACCATTCCATAGATGACTCCTTTCTTGATAAGAATATATCATCCATCGGTGTTCAAACACCCTGGTATGCTAACATAGCTAATTATCTTGTGACAGAGAGAGTTCCTCCCCTCTCCTCTCCAAAAGAGAGAAGAGTGCTCATTGAAAAATATTTTCCTTTTTAATGGATTGTTGGATGTTTGTTTTATACTAGACCAGATCATGTCATGAGAAGATGTGTGAGGGAAGATGAGACATATGAAATTTTGCATGCATGTCACAATAAACCCTGTGGAGGGAATTTTATAGCCAAGAGGATAGTAATGAATATTTTGAACATAGGATACTATTGGCCTACACTCCACAAGGATGCGGGAAGATACACAAGAAAAGTTGATAGGTGCCAAAGGATGGGCCGGCCAACCAAATTTGATGAGATGCCACTTTATCCTCAAGTAGTAATCACTCCCTTTGACAAGTGGGATTGAATTTTGTGGGACCCATTGACCCTCCAACAAATGGTAAGTCTTATATCTTGGTATGCACTGATTATGTAACTAAATGGGTAGAAGTTAAGGCCATGAAGCATGCAAGAGACAATAAGGTTGCAAAATTTATTTATGAAGAAATTGGCACATGATATAGAGTCCCAAGAGAGATAGTAATTGATCAAGGAGCTCAATTCACTTCAACCCTTATTACAACATCGGTTATTGAGTACAATATAAGGCATAGGAATTCTACTCCTTATCACCTTCAGGACAATGGCCAAGTTGAGGTGACCAATAGAGAAATTGAAGCCATTCTGACCAAAACAGTAGCTATCCATAGAAAGGATTGGGAAAAAATATTACCCGAAGTAGTTTGGGCCTATAGAACCACCTAGAAAACAAGTACAGGCTTCACTGCATTTGAGTTGTTGTATGGGAAGACAACTATAATTCCCATTGAATTTGAGCACAAGACTCTTAGGACTGTAGTAGACTTGGGGATGGATATATCTGAGGCACAAAAAGAAAGAATCATGCAGTTGAAGTCTTTGGATGAGATGAGGAAAACAACCTTGCATCACACAGAGGTAGTGCATAATAAAACAATAAAATGGCATGACAAATTCATCAAGGAGAAGAAATTCCAACCAAGTGATTGGGCACTGCTCTATGACTGAAGGTATCAAGACAATGCAGGAAAATTGTAGAAAAGATGGCTAGGACCATATGAAGTTGCTGAGGCCTTTCCCAATGAAGTTATTCAACTCACTACTATTGACCCTATTAGATTCAAGTTACTTGTCAATGGTCATCGCTTTAGATTATATCACAAGCTAGCTACCAAAGAAGACTTTTTGCAACAATTCATTCAACATACAACACTTGAGCTTCCTACAGCCAAAGGAAGTGGACCTAGTGTCCCTCCTTCTGGCTAATTAAGGTATGTACTTGTCATAATAAACACTTCCACTTTTGTGGAAGTCCATTTCTTCACCCATCTGCCCATTCACCCATCCATCACCACCTTTCTTTCTCTTCCATCACATCACTCCATTCCACCTCACATCATTCCACCTCACATCATTCCACTTCATTTTCATTAATTTCTTAATTTATTTCCTAAAAAGGTGAATGGTACCTTCTCCACAATCTTTGCAATGAATCCTCCACACATTTAGGTATGTGTGCATTAATTGTTGCATCTTAATTATCTTTTAGTGAATTCATTTAATTATTGTATGTTAATATGGATGTTCACATAGCATGTCATTATTCCCTATCAAATCACCACTCCCATCTTGCATGTGAGGACACATGCCCAAATTTAGGTTGGGGGGGAAGAAAAAGATCTAAATACCTTGCCTACGTTTCAATTCATGCTAGTCTATGTCAACCAATTTAAACTAAGCTGATTTGAAATATGAGTGAGAGGACGGTTCGCATGTGTGAAGTGACACCAACTACAGCATCCATTTCTTCCCATCATAACTTTCCTTTATCACTCCTTTTCTTTATGTGTGTATGAAATATTGGATCAATTTAAATGAAAATCAAACACATTGATAAAACATTAAATCAAGAAAGCTGAAAATATAAATAGAATGAGCAAACCGTGATAGTAGCTTCCCTGAAGTCATCTTATCTTCCTCTAACTTCAACATTTTGTTGGTTTCCAGTGGCTCTCATATCAGCGGATCAAGCTCAACAAAATGGCAGCTAAAGAACAAGATTTTAAAGTGCACATTATGCTAAATGCAAAAGCTATGCTAAAATGCAAGTATGGTTATGATGCTAAAAATGATATGAATGCATAAGTGGATCGTATGAACATAGGTATGAATACGTGTATGTGTGCATAGTGTGTAAATGAGTATGCATAATGTAACCAAAGCTTGGATTTGTGCCAGAATTTATAGAGTTATCAAACGGATTCAATTGGCTGATTAGATTGACGGCCCAGATTAAGCTTGTTCGAACAGATGGTGGGAGATTTTTGAAAGTGGAGAAGAGGATGGAAGGTTTCCCTTTCCCTTCAATTTCATCATTCAGTTTCGAAGGGAAATTTCCATTTTGAAGAGCGAGTTTAGAATTTGGAAGGGTGAGTTGAGAATGAGTTAAAATTAAATAAATTAAATTTATTTAATTTGGAAGTGGAGACGAAAATGGAAACTCGGATAATTAAATAAATTATTTAATTATGTTTTACAAATGAAATTAGGGTGAGATGGAAAATATTAAATAAAATATTTAATATTTAAATTTGATTATGGGATGGAGAATATTCCATTATTCAAATATTCAAATATTTAAACTTTGGAATGATGTGATAATCAAAATATAAATAAATTATAAAAATTTATTTAATTTAATTAAGTGGAAAGTGGAAGGTGGGAAGAAGATATTCCATTATTTAAATATTCAAATATTTAAACTTTAGAATAATATGATAATCAATATAAATAAATTATAAAAATTTATTTAATTCAATTAAGAGGAAAATGGGCAATGTCAATAATTAAATAAATTTCATTATTTAATTAAGGTAGAAGAATTAAAAGAATGAACAATATAAATAAATAGTTAAATTTATTTATATGTAGATGACTTTAGGAGATTAATTAAATAATTTATATTTAATTAATTAACAAGCTTGATCAATCGTGACCATTTTTAGACGTATACACTTTCCATTATCGACCCTGTCATAATTTTGAGTTGCAAGCAAAAGGTAAAACAAAAAGACAAAATTCAGTTGACATTGGTGCTGGAAATTTAGCAAGTGTTGCAGGAAGGTGTTTGGCTTTTAGATGAGAATTATGGGAAGAAAATTTGCAGAGTGATAGTTTGATTGTAGACAATGGGAGGAGGGTTAATTTGAAATGAGCCTTCAGTTCATGATGTTTTATTGCAGGATGCACAATGCCTAGCCGAATTTGGAAACTATGGATGGTTAGAATAATTCCTAAAGCTAGATGGTTTTGATGAAGGAATTGCACTAGAATTTTCCCAGACATTTTTTGAAGGAAAATCCATAGTAAAATGGTTGGAGGTCATGGCGACTAAGGAAAGGATTTCAAAATTTATAGGGTTACCTACTAACAATGAGCATTACCCTACTTCCAGATACACCAAGTTAGCCATGGCTGAATATACAGAACATGGTGACCCTCCAATCAGTGTGGACAAACATGGTGCAAAAATAACCTCTCTGCCCAAACCATGGAAGTAGCTAGCTATCTACATTATAAGATACATCAATTGTGAAGGTCGTCTATGAAACCTATTTTCGTGCATTTCAAACTTTTGAATCACATGAGGCATGGGAGGAGGATGAATGTGTTGAAGGTGTTATACAACCTTCTCTCAATCACTGCGGCCAAGATTCATTAAGGTAGGGAATTCTTTTTTTCCACCATTTCCTAATTAAATTATTGGTTGAAAAATCTTTGCATGATGTATCTAGAATGACCTGGGAAGAGTTCATAAATGTTGATCAATTTAGACCTGAGCAGTTGCAACCTATGGTTTTACCTCAACCTCATAGGTCTAGCAGGAGACTGAGCATGGCTGAAGCCACTCCTGGTGCTTCAACCTCTAGCGTAGGCTCTAGTGTGAACCCTCCTATAGTAGAAGAAACCATAGACATTAGTTCTTTTGAAATAGAGCACTCAGAAAAAGAAAGCTCCTCATCAAATTTTGATGATGATGTTCCCCTTGAATCCCCAATGAGAACTAGGGCAAAGAAGAAGGAGGTAGGACCAAGAAAATAAAAAGCTAAAATAGAGCCCATAGAAAGAGAGGTGCCAAGTTCTAAGAAGAGAAAGGCTGACACTGTTCATCTTGCAGCCAAAGAAAAATGTGAGATCCCTCCCAAGAAATCAAAACCAGTCAGGCTAGCTTTGGTGTGTCTCCACAGGAAATACCTAAGCTTGGAGAAACATCACAAGGGGACACAGAAGCTCCAATGGGGCAGGAGAATTTCAAAGAAGAAGACATATTTGAAAGAGCGGAAAAAATAACACTGGTCGATCTTGCTAATGTTGCAAAAGAGTTTGAGGAAAATCAAGAGTTCCTATAGCAAGACCAAGAATAGGAGTAGGAGTTCTTGTAGCCATAGAAAGAACAAGAATAAGAGGCCCTGCAACAAGAAGTGGGAGAAGAAATAGTACCCCTACAACCTGAGTCAACTGGACAGCCTAAATCCATGTAGATAGTACCATATGTAGAGCAACCATTGTCGAAAATACTGGTAGGAATTCATAACCCTCCTGATTTTACTGTACATACAGCAATTTTAAATTTATGGTAATAAATGTAAAGGAGGGAGGAGGAATGGAAAAAGGAGAAACAAAGGTTGAAAAAGGAAAATCAAAAGAGAGATGAAATAATTGAAGAAAAGAATGAGGAAATTTCTATTCTAAAGGAGAAAGTGGACAACATTGTGACCTTGGTACCACAGATTTTGGAATACAAAACCCCTCCAAGGGTCCATGCTCTACACCTAAAAGAGAAATATCTCTCTTTTAAGTTGTCAAATATTGTCTCAAGTTTGAATCCTTCTATTGAGACTCCTAATTTTTTCAATGCTTATCAGATTGCCTCCCCTGTAATGAAGAATTTATTGTGTGAGTTTTATTTGCATAATTATGTTGTGACTCAAGACCAAGATTGGAATCCACTATTGTATGTTGGAGATATCCAATTAAGGTCATTCATGTCTTGGATGAAAAATGAGATAATTTGGGGATAGCAATACAATGCTTTTAATCCAACATCCCCTTCGCCATTAGGGTTGAATCAAGAAACCCAAGGGAAATTTATAGGGAATGGCATAGAATGCTTCACAGACCTAGCTTGGAAGCAATATTATGCCTTGGATTGAAGCAGTTTATAGTGAGTATGTGGTAAAGGCGGAAACAAAAGAGGAAATTGTGAGAGGATACCTATCACAAAGATGGAATAGCCTAACTGATGAGCTAAAGTAGGCTAAACCTCATTCCATCCAGAACTATGTTGTAGCACTAAAAAGGATTGATAAGTATATACAGATTGGGAGAACAAAGGGGATATTTTGGCTTCCCTTGACTTTTCAACCACCTATCCTAATGTGGCCCATACAAAACTTTAGATTCTACCACTATGACATTGTTGTAGAGAGACAAAGATGGAACATATTTCACAGATTGGGAGGATTCTATTAGGACCTTGATTCACACTCAATAGACATTGATGTTGGATAGTTCTCAGTTGCAAATTTCATAGCATTGACCAAGTTGAAGAACAACCCTTCCCTTGTTGGAGGACTAGCAAAACCTTAGGTTGGGGGGAGTGATGAGTCTAGTTTTTGGTCTAATTTTGGGTAGAATCTATAGTTTATTTGCTGAAAGTTGTCATGGACTTTGATGTTAAATTTTGATATTTTCATAATGTTCCCCTCATACCATAGACATTGGGCTTTATCCTATTTCTGCAAGTTTTTAATGACATTGGCATGTTATATGGACTATCTATATTAATTTTTCATGTGGTTAATGAATGTTCTTTAAGGTGGTTACTAATATGAAATTATTATGTGTACTAACATTACCATGCATATATAATTTAAAGATACTAAATTGAGAAAGATAACCGCCAGCTAGTCATGCATCATTGAAAGGAAATCTAGGAGTATAACTAGTGAAAACTCCATGTAGTGGTGCCTTTGGTAACTTTCATTTCGATTAGGTTGCCTCAAATACATGAACAACTATGTCCAAAAGTGGAATAGACATAGTTCATTTCCTACATTGATCCATTTGAGAGAAACACATGTAAATTCAATAGCAAGCATTAACAGATTCTACTACACAAACCAACAGGCATGAAAGATGAAACAAAAAACTAGAACACAAAGATTTACATGGGGAAAATCCTTTCAGATAAAAAACCCCACACTTCGAAGATCGAGCCATTGTTTTATTCAACAAAAAAATGGTTACAATACAAATTCAGTCTCATAGCCTCTTCAGGTATTCATCTTGTTCATTCTGGAAACAATTGGTAGCAACAGATCTCCCTGTACACTTTCTGATCACCCTCTCAAACTAAATGATCTTCGCACTATTCCAATACCATCATGTATATAGTGCAGATCAACATAAGAGAAGTCAAACTAGATTCATGACTAGAAGCTCTCTCTTTTCCTCTGTTCTAGCCTCAAGGCCTCTGCCATACAACTCGCCTCTCAACCTTCACATCTCGTCAGATGTTCTACATCACAATTCTCTTTAGCTTCGGCTCTATCAAAATGGTTTTTTTTCCAACTGTTAGATCACAATAGTCAAATCATCCAGCTCAGTAATGGTTCACATTCTTCTTTCTCTAATTTGTTAATATCACACCATGTCGGACAATCTTCACTCAGTCAACAATGATCAACTTGTGTCACATGTCGGTGAGACACTAGAAGTGTCTCCCCAATGCCATAAGTCTCGATTACATGTTGTCGCCAAGAGTCATCTCCATCGGCAAGAGGTTCTACTGATATCCACAAGTCATACTGAAATCATCATTCTCATTATTGAGACAATCGCCATTCAATGAGACATTACACCGAACTCATAAGTCATTCTGAAGTGTTCCTTAGTTGCCAAGACTTTAGTCATTCACTAAGAGATCATATCAAGCCCTTTATGTTATACAGACAATAGACTGTCTCATCGACGAGACAATCCCACTTCACCAAGACATCATATTGATGCCTTTAAGTCATACCAAAGACCTACCGTTGGCCAGACATTGCACATTTTCCAGGAGATCATATTGAGTCTTCAAGTCATGCGGAAACCCATTGTATTCCTATCAGCATCCATCTATCGGCAAGACTATGGTCTTTCGCCAAGACTTCATACCGATGTTCACATTTCACCCTAAAGACTTTTTTCAGCCAGACATTCCACATTCACTGAGACTTCATACCGAAGACTTTGTGTTTCTCTGATGACTCCATTCGCTAGGAGTCTCACCAAAAACACTCGATCACATGTGGCTTTGTCAGCTAGACTTTCCACTATTGCCAAGAGGTCATAGCAAACCCCTTTTGTTACCCTGATGTCTCCATTTGTTTGTCGATGAGACATCATCCTGTCACCAAGACTTCACGCTGAAGTCTTTGAGTTACCACAAAGATTCCATGTGTATCCCCGCTGTCGGTGAGACATTCCCCAGTCACCAAGAGATCTTCCAAAGAGTTCAAGTCACCCTAAACCTGCTTATCAGTGAGACTTCTCCTAGTCGCCATGACTTCCTGTCAAACCCTTATGTTACTCCAATGATCCCTAACACTATCACCAAGACATCTCCCGGTCACCAAGAGATCATGCCGATAGGAACAAGTCATACTGATTTCTTCATCGGCCAGACAGACCGAAGGTCATATCGATATCAGCAAGACTTCCTATCATCGTCGAGACTTCTCTCTGAGACCCTTGAGTTACATTGACAACCATAAGTGTATATCTATTGGCAAGACTTCCTTTGTCAGTATGAGACATACTGACTATCCACAACTCTCCTCGACACCGCTTGTCGCCCAAAGTCACACCGATATCTGATAACCACCAACTGTTGGCCAAAGGTCGTCACTTAGCAGAAGGTTATAGAGAAGGCCACAATTCATAGTGACGTCACCAGTTGGCAAGACAGAAGCATTGTCTTGGTGACATGAGCAAAAAAAAAGGTTACAACTTCTAGTTAGCCAAACAACTTGAATGTCATAGCGACCATGCTTTCTCAGAGGTTTCAGCCTGTGAGATTGAGGCATATTTTCCAACAATCATAACGTCAACTGGGGAATCTTTCAAATGGTCAACTAGAGGATGACAACATGAGATTCCCCATGAAAATAAAATGTAACTTCCTTGTATTGATCTTTAATGATGTTGAGAAAATGTGGGTGTTACTGTAGTGTTAAATCTGCATTTGGACATGCATGTTTGACCAGATTCCTTGTAAGTGTAACTTCCTTTCCACCTTTCTCTATTTTCCCTAAATGGAATCCTCTCAGTTAGTGGGAGTTTACCACCTTTTTTAGCTGGTAGTATAAATAAGGATCATATCCCCCTTCTCTAGAGGTTGTGTGATCTAATGATGTACTAGCAATCTTCATTTTCAATACAGTTATGCTACTCTTTTGTATTCATATTTTCCAATGAATAAAATGAAGTTCTAATTTTGAGAATTTGAGTTTATATTAGTCTTAGATGATACTCATCCAAGGGGGGCCCACTTGGTGAGCAATTTTTCCTTTAGTGTAGTTTAGTTTAGTCCTAATTTTCTGTTCAGCAATTAGTTAAGAATTTGGCACTGACTATTCTTGTAGCCACTAGAATTCCATTTTGTGACTATTCCTGCAGCCAAAGCAGATAGAGTAGTTTCCTATTATTTTCTCATATTTTCATTCATGTCATGCATTTCAACTTAGTATAGTTGTTGTTTGATGTTCCATAATTTTTCTATTCATTTCTAAGCAATTTACTTTCAGTATTGTGTCTTTCTTAGCTGTAGAATGAAAATGGCGACTTTGAGTTCCAAGTGCACATACTATGCTAACCCATTTCAAGTTCATGTCCTTGGGTTGAAAATTTAAATGCACCTTCATAATGATTGAGATAGTTATTCAGGTTATATGTCCAATCTCTAAATCACAGCTGTAAAGGCTTAGTTATTAAATCATTGTAAGAGGCCAACAACACCTAAGACAACTTGGATAAAAACCCCTAAAACAAAGTCTAGGTGATTGGAATTGATAAACCAATGATGGATATGAACCCTAAGGATATTCTAAGATGCACCTATATGATTTTATTGATGAATTGATGACTTTTGGAAAATGCAGACGGACTAAAGTGACAATTACAGGTAGACAGATAATGATTAAAAAAATTGATTGTGGCAAAGGACTCAAAAAATGACAGGATTTTAGTTTCCAAAAGGATTCACCCTCTAGAATTTGTATGGGCAATGGATACACCTTTTTTGTAGTGCAAAATTTCATATCTAGGTGACTCAAATTCACCTATGTCTGAGGACAGACAAGCAATGGGCAAATTCATGATGCAAATTTTCCTATTCTAGGGAACAAGCTAAGCTACTAGGGAAATAGGCTAAGTCACCAGGGAAATAGGCTAAGTCACATAGGAAATAGGCTAAGTCACTAGGGAAATAGGCTATGTCACTAGGGAAATTTTCCTATTCTAGGGAAACAGGCTAAGTCGCTATGCAAATTCACGTATTCTAAGGAAACAAGCTAAGTCGCTAGGGAAATAGGCTAAGTCGCCAAGGAAACAAGCTAATTCACTAGGGAAATGGGATAATTCACCAAGGAAATAGGCTAAGTCACTATGGAAATAGGCTAAGTCACCAGGGAAACAAGTTAAGTTGCTAGGGAAATAGGATAAGTCACCAGGGAAACAGACTAATTTGACAAAGGAGGTTTGATGTAAACTCACCTAAAGGATGGGCAGACTCACCTATTCCAGGGAACGGGAAAAAATAGAGTCACCTGAGAAGGAGACCCATAGAAAAATTTTCCTCTCACAAAGATGAAATCGCCCAAAGGGATAACCTAGACTAAACTCAAACACAAAATTACCCTTTTACAAGGAAAAATCACCTATTTATAGTGCAAATTTTCCTCTGAAGGCAAGGGCTGCCTATGGCAATAGAAAATAGGCACAAAAAACAGCAAATAGAAGGATGGACTAACTCAACTAAAAATAAAAGCACTGGTATCACACAATGAAGACATGCTAGGTAGCATGATCCTAAAATTAGTGATAAGGGTTTACAAACTTGATGTAGGGCCACCACCTTCAGTAGAGAACCCAAGGTTAATACTCCATGATACCGACGTGGTTCTCTGGATCACCCTTTCTCATGAAGGTGGATAGCTATCATTCCAGTGGCACAGGGTCATCAATAGATGCCACAGGCTCACCTTCACACTCTCTCTCAGAGACTATCATAGTCCACCATGAGGATTTCTATCTCAACCCAATGGAGTACATGGTGAGTAACTTTGAGGTATGGTGTGCATCCCTTGCACTACACCAAGTCGTGGCTAAAACACGGGTCTCTATCTAGGCTGAACAAGGCTATCTTGTGCATCCTCAATATACGCTAGGTACGTGAGGCACAACCGTGAACACCAGCTCATCACAAGTGTGGATCAGGAGCCCCAATGAGGTACTAGAACCTTAGACCAACCCTACATGTCTTATCTAAGTATCACCTTAGCTTCAACGCTTCACTAAACACAATGTGACTAGATTGACATATAGCTTTAGCTCTCCCCTTTATACATACCCTATTGGTAACACGTGGTTGGGATCATCCCCCAGGTGATGAAATCCCAGGAAAGTCCCAC
The DNA here is from genome assembly GCA_007258455.2 of Sequoia sempervirens. Lineage (NCBI taxonomy): Eukaryota > Viridiplantae > Streptophyta > Pinopsida > Cupressales > Cupressaceae > Sequoia > Sequoia sempervirens. The sequence continues at coordinate 118,095,522 of VDFB02168118.1, read as the reverse complement.
TAAGGGAAGAATATAATAGATGTTTTGGCTAGTCCCTAGGCTTGCACATAGTGCAAGGGGAGAGCTTAGACTCACTAGCACCTCCTAGGTAGATAGGACTGGACTAGAGAAAATTGTGATTTCTCATCACCCAGGATCACTAAAAGGTGCAATGGGAGTGGATAGATCAATAGTTTACTCCCAAACATGGAAAAAAATGTAAATTGGCCCTTTAATTCATCTATGTGTGCCTAAATTAGTGTGAAAAAGACACAAACAAAACTAAACTAAGGGTCTTCAATCGATCATCCTGCAAAAGATAAATTAGTAGTTTTAATACTTCAGTCTTGGATGAATGATGACAAGCTACACAATTCGTTAGTGAAAAGACACACTCACAAACAAACAGGTTAGCAGATCCATACCTAAAAACAAAATCAAATTAAAGCTAGAAATTGAAAATTTAAGTTTCAAGAGTACATCAAATTCTCCTTTGTATAGGTGAATTCATTGTTGCCTATTCTCAAATTCGCTCGTTCAAAAATTTGCCTATCTACCATCCAAAAAATTTCCTATCTACAAATTCACCTATCCATCATTTGAAAATTCACATATTTGTTATCTGCAAATTCACCTATCCACAAATTTTCCTATCCACAAATTTGCCTATCCATCCACAAATTCACCTATTTTTCTACAAGTTCACCTATTCGTCTGTGAATTCACCTATCCATCCACAGATTCACCTATCCATCCACAAATTTTCCTTTTGGTTTCAAATTCACTCCTTTTCACAAAAGGGAAAATTAAAGTTCGCCTTTATTGTTTGGAGATTCGCCTCTATGACAGGCAAGTTCACCCATTAGGGTAGATTCATCCCTGCATGTAGAATCAGAATTTACAAAACTCAAAAAACAACAAACATAAAAGTGTAGACTCGTGATGTGGGTCCCATTGGGCATGCCAAAAATTTGTGCAATGTTTTTACCCCATCTAAAATGAAAGAAAGAAGATAAAAACAAAGCAAAACACTCAAATTAAGGCTTAAAGTTGAAACTCAAACTTACAAATAAAATACCAAGATATTACATTGTTTGAGCTTGATGGATTTGTTTGCCCTCATTGATGGCTTGCTATGTGTGCTCTATATTGATTTTGGAAACTAACGGCTTGTTGTAGCTTAATTTGGTCACAAAATGGATGAAAGATGGCTATGGTTGCAAGGATTTGGCTATGGAGATAGTGTGAGATCTTTAGTGTGCATGAGATGGTTAGGGTTGCAAAAATGGCTAAGTGTTAGTCATTTAGCAAGGAAGATTGAAATGGATGGTGGAGATTGAAAGAGGACAAGAGATCAAGGGCTAAGATCAAAGAGTTGACCAATGGAATTAAAAATTCCTTTTTAATGTGCATGGAAAAGATAAAAGGAATTTAATAATCCTTGGGAAAGAGAAAACAAATTTAATATTCCTTGGGAGATGAGAGAGGAAATAAAAATTCCTCAAAAGGACCTTGAGAAGAACAAAAAGGAATTAAAAGTTCATTGGGGGATGGGGAGAGTTGACTAAGGGGTTGATTGGGATAGCTAATCAATGATTAGATTATGTAAGTGACATATTAGGCAAATAATTAGGTGGATAATGAGGATTAAATATGATCTACTTGCATATTATGGAGGATGTGGCACCTCCCTAATCAAGGATTAGGAATTTGCACATCCTTAATCTAGGAGTATGCAAATTAATTAGGATTAGAAAAAGGTTATGGAGGATGTGACATGAGGGGAATTAGATAAATAAATTATTTATTTAATTATTTAGAGGAAAAGGGATAAGGGATGGGAGTAAATAATTAAAGTTAATTATTTAATTTAGGCTAGGATTTAAAGATGATAGAAGAAATAAATTAGGATGAAAGGATAATGGATACTAAATATTAATTAAATAATAGGGTATTATTTAATTAATATAGATGATATGACATTAGTCGAATTGGGGGTAAATTAACCAAATTAAAGTGGTCATTTTCAATGTCTACACGTAGATTTATCAATAATCTACAATATCAATAAAGATACTATCATCATGTCAAAGTTCATGTGTGTTCATGTCATGTTTCAGAAATAACATTGTGATGTAGGTTTCAAGCATTCAAACAATCATTCAGTCATAAACCAATCAAGCCAATTCATGCAAGATCTAGACCTTAGAGAGATATGACCATTAAGGGTTTGGTGAATTGGGACAGATTTTTTCATTCATCAATTCCTTCCATTTGACATTATTTCATTATCAAATTTTAATTACCAACATGGGGTTTGACTAAGGAAAACCCCTATTCACCCAAAAATAAAAAAATTTCTTCTCTCTCTGTATGTATAGATTTACAAGTGAATAAGGACTAAAAGTTGATAAAAGGAGAAAATTTGCAAAGTTGTCGAAGTTGTTATCATTGCTGTCAAACCATGGAAACTCGCCTACATAATTTATTTCTAGCTTTTTGATAGTCAACCCTAGAGGAATCAAAAGATTAGATCCAAGATCTAAGGACTACAAAATCATGCATTATGATTTGGAAGTCTTCAAAACCCTAGATCTAGGATTTGAATTAGTTAGTTTTGCATCTCATTTAGGATTTCAAATTTTCATTTTATGTCATTTGAAATTACATTTTGCATCATTTATAAAAATAATCAAAAAATATTGCATGTATTCCATATAGTAGTCTACATATTGGTTGTATAGGGTGTCTTTTAATCATTTACATCAGAAAATTCAATCAGAATTGCATCTAAAAAGTTTTCATTTTATTTGTTATTTGCCATAAAATTGTAATTTCATTTAATCATTAATTTTTGGAAAACTGTAATTGAAAGTATCTGTCTACAACCCAAAAAAGAGAACTTAAACATTAACTCAGAGACTCACTTTAATTTTTTCAATCCTTGTGCAAGGACCCATTCACCCTTGGGAACATTTGTCCTTATACAAGTCATTTTCCAATTTTTTTGGGATAAAACTCTCTTTATCTACTTTCTTGTTGTTTTCATATCTCACTTTCAGTTTCTAAAATTATAGATTTTTATAGTTGTTTGCATTCACCTCAATTTGGAAAAAAAAGTGCATTTTCAAAAGTAAAATTTGCATTCAAAACACATAATTTTCAAGTTTTTGCATTCTAGAATTAGTAAATCCATATATGTTAGATCAGAAAATTGCAATATTATTTTACATACTTGCATTATGTTTTTTATTGTTGGATGTTTGCTAAACTTGTTTAATGCATTTTTTTCATTTTGGGAACACTTTTGGCCGGGTGAAACTTGTATGAGTATTACAACCTAGTGTCCTATTGACAATACTCCAATCAAATGTACTTTGAGACTCATGGAATCCTTTTTCGATACATCTACTATGGATCTTGGGTTTTCTAACTCTTTCACTCATAGTTTTGACACTAGTCAAACCATGTTGAATCCATACCTGAAATAACATGTCCCATGATTTCCAATCCCATGAATTTTGAAACCATTGTTGCTCATGTACCTCAAGAAAAGCTAAAAAAATGGGCACATCCTTAGAGAAACTTCAATACTATGTGAGGGTTGAATATATTGTTGGCATAGATAACATGAGAAGAATGCTTAATAATGAACTAGGAATAGAAATTGTGCATAGCCTAGCTCATATTATTGATGATCATGTTCCTACAATGGCTAGTTGTGCTCAAACATTGAGATACGCTCAAACTCAAAGTGGAAATAAAATTCCTCCCCCTACATCTATGGTCTCTATTCCTATTGAAAGGTTGAAAATTGTCACTCTATGTTTGGGAGATAGAACCACTAATTTCCTACACATTTTATTCAACGAAACCCTAGAGATCTTAATCTAAAAATAGAAATGAGAGAAATAGATTTGTAATAAGGTGTCCTAAGGTGTGATTAAAGGTATAAAGGGGGTTCACCACCAAGCTAGAGCTTGGAAATACTAGTAACATGCAAGACCTAATGATAAAACCTAAGGATATGCAAAACTTAAATAAATGACCTAGAAATGAATTCAAATAAGAACAGTCGACTAAGAAAGTACAAAGGTGCATCTAAAAATTTGAAGAGGCTTGGATGAAGATCTCAAATCCTTAAAATAGTAATTTTAAGGCACACTAGGACTCATACACCAAGCTAGGTGATTTAGACCTAGATTAGGGTTTATGGGAAAAAACTAGAATCTTGCAATGACAAGTCTGAATCCTCCAAAACTCAGAAAATATGCTATACTAGGACTTATACACCACAAGTGGTGTATCAATCCCATTCTTCTTTTATAGAAATTCAGGGTCAAAATTTGTTCTTCTACCTTTTCTCTTTCTTATTTCCTTTTTTTCTAGTTTTCAACCTATTGAAAAGGCCTACAAAATAGAATGATGTATTGATTTGTTAATTGGGGGTTTTCCTCGGTCAGACCCCTAGTTCAGTGATTAAACCTTGGTAGAAATAATGGATCTTGAAAGTAAATGTGAATGCAAAACCCTAATCTTAAGTGCCTCTAAGATTAAGAAATATGAAATGCAATGCAACCCTATTCTAATGTGTTAGAATGAGATGCATGAATGAAGCATGAAGATGATGACTCACTTTGGGAGATCTGTAATCACCCTAATAAGCCATAATGATGTATGTACCTTCCTTTAGGTTGAAGAAGAGTGATAATGGAGGATGTAATCACTTAGGAAACAAGTCATTAGGCTTGGCTTGATTGCTAGTTGCATCTCCCCAACCTAGAATCCATCATGATTTTCTATAGACAACCATCATTAATCCTTGACAATGCTAGATCTTGAATGAAATTGAGATTAAAGGCTTGCAAAAATACTATAATTTTGCTCCAATACTTCAAATTTTTTGGCTACTTGCTCTTGAATTCTCTTGTGAAAGTATGCTTGAATGCTTAAGTTGATAATGAATGCATAGACCTTGAATTGTTTTCTCTAGATAAAAATAATGATTTGAAACCTTGTTTATATATAGGCAATTCATCTATTTTACCATTTATTAGATCTCAAGTGTTGACATCAACCAAAAATTTGAATTGAAAACCTTAATTTCTCACTCAACCCTAAAAGGGGTCACACAGGACTAATACGCCACTTGTGGTGTATAGGTTGTTAGGAAATATTGCATTTAACTCATGAATCTTAATCCATTTCCTACATAACCCATGAGAGATAAGCATGAATACAAGTTGCAAAAGTGCATAGATAAAATAGACAAGCCACAATATAACACAAGATATACCTTGGAAAAATCCTCAAGAGGGAAAAAGCCTAGCCTCCCAAAGCATCCATACTCCATCATATTAATCAACAATAAGAAAATATGAGTTACAATGAATACCTTTGAAGCATCAATCCCTCCAATGAATTCCCATGTGTCCAAGCATGAATCCACACATCCCATGCCATGCTTCACAAATGCACTCCACAAGAAGACTCAATAATAACAACCAACCCACTCAGCCAACCTAAAATACTAAACAAGTGTTTGCTTTTATAGACACAAGCTCACACAAAATACAACTAGTGGTAAGGTGAAACCATGTACCACAAAACCATGTGAATAAAAAACCACTAACCCCTCATTTAATATTGGGTACTAAGACATCAAAATAAATAATATTACCCCAATATTAAATTATTATCACACATCTCCTAAACAAATAATAATAATACAATGTTACAATAAAACATCAAATGGACCCCAAATAATTACCTAGTGTGATTAACAACACCACCAAGGTGTATCATAGCTAAATAAACATTTAATTACAATAATATAATAAATAAATTTATGTAATGGTGTACAACACCATATATCAACATGGGTCCCACCTAGGGGGACTCATATGCCCAAGGTGATGTATGAATGTCACCTTAACTTTTTAGGGTGAGTAAATGTCGAGTTGTTAGAAAATTGAATTTTTTTGTTGATTTTGTAAGGATTTTAGTCAAAATAAGCCTTGAGATCCAAAATAAAGGGTCTTAGGGTCAGATCAATTATGATTCAAAGGATCATAAATGCAAGGGTATACTAAAATAGGTTCAAATTAAGTGTGAAATTATACCATCTCCAAGAGCATACAATTTTCTACACTACACCTACATACACTCATTCAAATGTTATTGCAACAAGGTAGCCAACTAGAAACATCAATCCAAATTTTGGTATCTCCATTGGGAATCCTTTTAGCTTTGTGAATTCAAACATCATATCTCCTAACTCATAACCTCTTACAAAATTGCAATTCACTTGCCCTCGCAATACATAGACACCTCCACCATATTCACCACCATCCAAAAACACAACCAATGATTTCATCCTCAACCAAATTTTGCAAAATGTTTCATCCCTCCAACAATAAATTTCCACATTGAATCAAAATAAAAATAGCCAACCTTCACAATATGCCAAAAAAAACCCATTATTATTGGAAATATTGAGAGAACGAATGCCACAAGGCATAAATATTCTTATATTTGAGAAATATGGTGGTAAAGTAGATCCTACGAATCATGTCTCAGCATACACAACCTTATATAGTGACCTCATTTTCAAAGACAAGATCTTGGCTAAGCTTTTTCCTAGATCCTTGAAGGATATCACCTTGGAATGGTTTTGTTATTTACAAAATAATTCAATTCATTCATTCAATGAGCTTTTTGATGCCTTAAATATTTCCAAGTGCACTTTTTTTCCAAGATGGCCTTGCCTAATTTAATGCAATGTAAACAAAACAAAGATGAAAAGGTCATTGATTTCATAGCACATTATCAACTGCTCTACTCATAAATCAATATCAAGATTCTCAATGCCAATCTTCAAAGAATTTTCATTGAAAAATTGCAAACCAATATTCAAGATAATATTGAGATGATGAAATTTCCCTCCACCCACGTGTACATGACTCTTTGTGACTATCAAAATTTGATTAGTCATCATGAAGTGAAAAATTCCTCCAACCATCCTAAAAATTTTGAATTCATGCCTCACAATAATTTCCAACCATTCAAGAAAAAATAAGGACTTTATATAAATTAATCCACCTCAAAAAAATCAACATGTTGAGTCTTAATTGGTTTCTATAAAAACAACAAATCCATATGAATTCAGGGACAAGAATAGGCAATTTACCCTGTTACCTGATACCCTTCATTTCATCATGTTGTAACTCTTGGGTAAGAACCTAATTACCTTACCTCCCATTAGAACCCTTGATACTATAAGGAAGCTAAGGTAGCAAAACAACTTCCTACACTAATCTTGAGAGGAAAATAATGCAAAAAGTTTACAGATCTTTAACAGTTACAAAAACTTGAATAGAAATAAACGCAAATATCATGTGTACCACAACACAATGATTTACATGGGGCAAACCCTTTTGAGAGAAAAACCCCACACTCCAAAATCCACTCAATATATTATTCAAAAATCACAAAGATTAAAATATACTTACAGAGCAAGCTTCTCATAGGAGTATCATCACTGAGAGATCTAGAGGCAACACAACTGTTATTAGACTTTAACAATACATCACAATACATAGTCATAATACAATTCCCTCATAAAATAGGGTTTCCTTCTAGGGAAAATAAAGCTAATAAAATATTGGCCATCAAATATGAGACATAATGATTAACAGTCCAAATTTATGATAATAAAATATAAATAATACTTTCCTTTCAGGGGGGCTGTCCCTAGACCAATAAAATAGACATGATACAAAATGATGTATGCATCTTAAAAAATATTATACAATACCCCATTGATTATAATCACATCCAGATTGGTGGTGTTAATGATCAAGAAAATAAATCTCTTGTCCCACCCAACCCAAATTTGAAATCTTTACCAATCCAATTACAAATCATAACATCTCATTTGTTAAATCTAGTGACATTAAGAATGATGTCACTTGTATAGAAACAATAATATATGATTAAGAAAACTACTAAAAATTTCTTATAAATGACTAAACATGGTCACGTGACCATTAGTAGTTTATTGCCAATCATTTATAACATGGTCGAATTGATGACTAAACCATTTTTAGTCATTTATTGATTGGTTTGATTGATCGATTTGGTAGTATATGTAGTCGTTAATTTAGTCATTGATTGTTGTAAAATGGTCACTTATTTAGTCATTTTTTATTTACTGATATATTTAGTCATTAATTTAGTCATTGATTGTTGTTAATTGGTCACTTATTTAGTCATTTTTATTCACTAATTTTTGTCCATTGGTAGTGTATTTAGTCATTAATTCTAATCATCATTTTGATCAATTTGGTAGTTTATTTAATTGTTTTTGTTCACTAATTTCTATCAACTAGTAGTATATTGATACATTGTTTATTAATTGCATAATCATTATATTTAGTCATATTTATTCATTGCTTTGTCAATTGGTAGTATATTTAGTCAATTGGTAGTTTATTTAATATGTTCTTGTTCACTAATTTCCACCTAAAAGTGTTGGAAATGAGACAATCTTTTGAGGTTTAAACATAAAACATAGAAAAACATAATCAATCATTCATTTGCACATAATGAAACAATTATTAAGAAGGAAATATACTAAATTTTTATTGAGAAAAGGCATTCTTATAGCAGATACAAGAGTTAAATATGTTTCTTTGCTTTGAAAAATGTGTTACAAAGTGTGTTTCTTAGTGTTGTGACTGAGAAAATTGAGTTACAATGCTCTATTTTTTGCTACCTCCAAAACATGAAAGAACTAATTGAAAAATGAAGCCTAAGGGTCCTATATCTCATCCCATACATGAATCCTAAGGGTCATATGTACATCCTAACTTCCTTCACTCACAAGATGCTCTAAAAATTGTGTCAACAATCAAAACTAGTTCCTGGAATAAACAAAGACAAAACAAGAACTATTAGCTTAATATAAACCTTTTGGAAATTGAAAAGTAGATTTGGAGATTTTATACAATACCTTTTTCTTGCATTCTTCAACAAGTGGTTCAATAGGAAGGAGAGAATGAAAAGAAAGAATAATACCTTTGATGAAGTCCTCGGGACAATCATCATCAAGTAACTGACAAACAACTAAAGGATTATTATCAATCTAGTAAAAAAAACATTAATTTCAAATATCATCAAACTTTATAATGTTAAGTAATAAGAACATAATATACTCATATTCTAAGTGTACCTTTAGTAGCATCATAGCCATAATCAAGATTCTCTTGTTCCAGTAGTTTTCCCACTACAACAACACCTTTGACACCAAAATTGGAAGAAATTATAGGTATAGGAGACTTCAAAAAATAGAAAAAATGAATGATTAAACATTGAGATAAAGCCTATTTCTAGACATAAGCAAAAGAAAGTCTAGGTTAGTAATTTATACCTTCAATACATTTTGAATTATTTGAACTTCAATCTTCTGGTCAAAGTTGGTTGTAGGAATTGTATCAAGCTCTTTTTTTGCATAGAGAAGAGAAACACCACCACCTAGAATGTATCTTTGAGTAAGCACAAAGCTATAACCTTCTTAACAAAAATATTACCATCTCTAACGCTTTAATGAAATTTACAAATTTTTCTACCTAGTAAAATTCCCTTCTCTACTATTGCCTTCGGTGCATTCAATGCATCAATGACTCTATATTTTTTCTCTCCAACTTAAAGCTCATTGGCTCCTCCAATCTAAATTAAATAAAAAATACCATCAAAAAAATCTAGATACAATCTATCATCCTAATTTGAAAATATTGAAAATTATCTTTAGACAACTAATCACAGTTTGATTATAAGTTGAACCTTGAGAATAAAAACTCCTCCTAATAGCTTTTCCAACCTCTCTTGGAGATTTTCTTTTTCATAATCATATGTGCTTGCTTCAATATTAGTACAAATCTATGACCAAATGTTTTTTCATCCATGCCAAGCATACCAACACAAAACTCTTATCATCTCTATTGTCACCAAGCATTATAGTCTTGCAAAAATATTATCATGCTTCACTCTAATAAAACTCACCTTCTCACATCTCTCTTCAATTTCTTTTTTGTCACCACCTCCATCAAAAATTATAGTATCATCCTTAGAGATAGTCACCTAGAATAATGAACAACTAATATTATCATACAACAAAATGTTAAAATGATTAAAATAATTTGAGTAAAAACACAATAAAAACCTTGTCCATGGATGACAACATTATACACCTATGTACAAGGATACTACTATATTTACCTACCTTCTTAACTATTCCAAGCATGCAAAATTCTACTTTTTCAAGCTTCATACCAAGATCCTCTTATATGACCTGAAGATAACTACCATCCATAAATACTTTTCCTTGAGAAGTGGAGAAAACAAAATGGAAAAATACATGCAAACTAACTCAATAGAGAAAAAAAATTGGTTCAATAGGTGTCACATGAAGAAGCCAAACTTGCATAACAAACAAGAAACTCTAAAGCCAAAGAAGAGATTAGATACATAGAAGCATAAACCAAACATGTCCACCAGTAAGTCCAGTGAGATCCTACAAGTTATTTTTCCTATTTTAACCAAAACTAGGGGCCTTAATAGCACAAACTTGATTTAGTCACAAATATATTTTTAAAATGCTAACAATTTAGAATTTAAAGTTAAAAAGTAATTTAAAAATTAAATAAGATTTAATTAGAAAAATCCACCAACATTCACCCCTGCATGAAGCTTATTCAAGATCAAAGTAGCCAATGCTTCACTCTCTACGTCCTCTACTACAATCAAAATAGTCCTTTGTTTATGTGATAAATGCAAGAAATTATGTTATTTATCTATAATCAAAACATTGACTAAACATAGATAGATATCCTAAGAATCATAAATCAATCCAAGACACTAGAAGACCTCTATCACATGAATATTGACAAATTCACTCAACCTTCAAGTACCAAAGATCTCAATTAGAGCATACTACTATCCAAAGAAAAACACACTCCAAGAACACAATAATACAATGGAATTATGTAGTATTGTGATACAATTCTCTTCTCTATGTACAAGTAAATGCAACACTATGATCTTCACACTTATGATAATCATAGACCCTTGACAATACTAAACTCCATTTGCATGACCATTTGCATAACTTGATCACTATTATAGGGGTTTACACAATACATTCACACTCAAACAAACTTCTATCACCTAAACAGATTCAATCAATTGCAAGGAAACCATGAATAATGCAAAAATAGAACCATTATATAACCTTCTTCTCTATCATTTAAATCTCTCTCTTAATGTATACACTTGGAAAGAGTATTAGAACACTATCTTCTAAACCCTCACTATGAATTTACTTGACAGAAGTATTGAACCATTATTTTTCCCTGAATCCTTACTATGAATTGTATAGTCATTGAGTCATTTTTTCTAAACCTTTACCACGTGCTCAAACCACACTTATATAATGATCAAAACTATAATCAAGTTCATTAAACCCTTGCTCCAACATGGTTACCTAAAAACTTGTATGTTATTGAAAAGAATCTTTTTCCATAGATAGTAACTATTTTCCATGTCTATGAAATAATCTTCTTTTCTTCAATTGATGTTCCAATATTTCAATGGCTATTGTTATACTAAAATGAATGAAACCAAGAAAACTATGCATCAAAGGAAAACATGAAACCAAATCAGTAAAGCAACCATGTCACTTGCATTGTGCACCATATAGTAGCCTTTGTCAAACATTGCAAAACCACTGGCATAGCACATTAGTCACTATAAGGCCACCAATTTTTTTTATATGAAATGATATGATTGTAAAATGTGCACAAAATGGATTTTGAAAGGAAGCTCTCAAAATATTTGAATTAATGAAGCACTCTGTAATATCGACATTGTAAGCCTTGCTTGTGTTCTAGATGTATGCAGTTATGCAATTTTAGTGGATGAGGGTTGCACATACTTCACACATCAGTAACCCTTATTGCATTACATATATAGTTGATCATTAGGTGTGCATGGTTGACCTTTGTGCTTGTGTTGGCTATCTTGAGGACACCCTAAACATTATTACTAAGATTCCAGTTAAACCTTTGGTTCTTATGGATCATAGATGAATATAGGCTGAGTGTTCTAGCAACACTAATTTTTTAGTTGGATCTTAAAAATGTTATAATTTATGCTCTTCTCTAAAAAATCTATGCAGAAGTGGGTAGGTGTGGTGAGGTTCAAATAGTAAGGATATTGATGAAAGATAGAGGAATTAAAAACATACCTGCATGTAGTTGGATTGAAGGGAATAAAATGGTAAATGGTTTTTTGTGTATGACATAGCTCACATCCACAAACATGGGAGAGCTATGCAAAATTGGAGAAATTGGCTTGGAAAATGAAGGTAGCAATGTATTTCCATTTTCAATACTTTTACATAATGTTTTGGAATAGAAGAAAAAAGAATCATTCATCTATCACCATAGTGAAAAGTTGGCAATTGCATTTGGTTTATTAAACATGGCCCCTGGTACAACTATTAGAGTTGTTAAGAACCTTCAAGTATGTTCTAATTTTCACACTGCATCTAAATTCATCTCCAAGATTGTTGCAAGAGAAATTATTCTAAGAGATGTGATTAACCATTTCCATCATTTTAAGTAGGGACAATGTTCTTGTGGAGAATATTAGTGATGTTAAATGAAACAATCTGAAAAAAATAGGCTTGCACTATAATAATGTGCCCTACATCAGATATCTAGTAATAACAAAGGGAAATCCATCAAAGCATAACAACGGGGATTTTTTTGTCATATGTTGTAGTTACAAGTGCCATGTTAGTCATACATGAAAATGTGGAAGCATAGACAAGGCAAGTGAACTATTTCAAAAAATGCCTCAAAGAAATGTGATATCATGGAATCTTGTGATTAAAGGATATGTTCAAAATGGGTTTTCCTGAAAATTCCTTAGAAAATTTTAAGAAAATGTAACCAGTGGGTGTAAAGCCCAACTTCTCAACCTTTGAAAGTGTCCTTCCTTCCTTTGTGTGAATTGGAACTTTGGATGAGGATATGAACATCCATTAAAATCATATTTGGAAGTGGGTTTTTATCAAATATTGTAGTTGAGAGTTCCACTTTAGATAACCAAAGCCTTCACAAAAACTTTTTCACAACCATTATAACACCACATTGTTGTTTTTTGGCCTTTGCATTGATGCAGGAAAAGCATGTTGTGACTCAACATGCTTTTCTCGCATCATCATGAAGTCCCAAAAACAATAGTGTGTTGTTGTGGTGGTTGTGTAGAAGTTCTCCCAATGTGCAAGTGCAATCCTAAGAGTTTGGATAACAAAAGTGAAAGAAGAGATGTAAGTGAAAATTGCTTTTGTAGGTTCCAAAGTGACAAAGAATCACTTGAGTGAAAAAGTGAATCCCAAATTCTAAAAAAAGTGCAAGGAGATTTCAAAAGCATACCCTCTACATGGATAAGTCTAAGTTTTTCCTTCAAAACACAAAAGGATGCCATTGGAGCAAGTTTCTCAACATCTTGTTGACTAGAAAAAAATTTACATTTATTTGTAGTTGTCTAAGGATTCCTCGGCTCTCAAAATTGTAAACTCCCAAACCCTAAATACAAGCTAAAACCTAGCCCATAGGGGATGTTGACTTAAGGAAAAATACTTGTTGCTTATGATTAGGTAGGGACAATTAAAAAGAAATAAAAATTTAGATACCGGATCTTGAAGGTAAACTATACCCTATTCATTGGAAAACCCAAAATTTTGTCAATAAACTCTAAAATTTTATTTTACCACTATCAAGTCTATAAACCTCATTAAAGAAGAATAAATTTCATGCAAGATATCAAAGATACATCAAGTACTATCCAAAATATGTATTCATTTCAAGATAACAAATCACAATGTACATCTCTTTGAGAATGACACAAGAATAACTTTCCTAAGATATTGTATTGCTAAAGCAATGAGATGTGCAATTCAAGTAGGACTCCTAATATTAAATAGATGTGAAACAATCTTATGTGTTATGTTTATGGTATTGGTGTGATGAGAGGCAAAGAGTTTGTAGATTGGTGCCTTGATCCTATTGGGCTATAGTGTTGATTTTTAAAATTAAAGATAATGTATGTGCAATCCACAACTTTACAATATAGAGATGAAAACAACAAGGACTAAGTATTGCATTCATAAACATAAGCTAGGCTCTATGTATACAAAATGACACAACATAAAATTACAACATAAAGAATGGAACCTAGTTCATTAATCCATGAAATAACATATACACTTCTTGTATTGCATTGAAAAGATACCTTGCAAAAGGCTTTACAAGGATTTTACATTATCAACCACAACATTCAAATTAGTAAATATGATTAGAGATATAACTAGTTGTTTACAAAAGATACCTACATTCATGGAGACCCTCACATTCTTGGAAATTATTCATTAGAGAACTTCCTTCAATGATTACACAAATGTAGTCATAAAATGGAATTGGCAATCAAACTTACAAGAGAATAAACAATCCTTACATCTATTAGAGAATGAAAAGCACCTTGGTTACAATATTACCTCATGTACCCAACCCATCAACAACCTTTTCAAACTAAGTAATCAACTATATATATGATAGCTTCAAGGATATTCAACACATTGTTGACAGTTGTATAAATCCCTCTTGCTCAAAAATTTGATCACACCTAGTTTTCCTCTACCTACAACAATATATACCTTTCTTTGCGATTGAATATAGATTTAGACAAAAAGGATACAATAATCACATCTTAAGACTAATGAGAAGAAACCTTGCTACCAATAAATCTGAGATCACCCTTTATAATTCAAATTTCCTATATAAAATTGTAACTCATGTTATTACAACATAGGGGTTCGCGTCCTCTTGTTTTACAATTGAGGCTACCCTTAATCATGCTTATCCAACATCCCATTTCAAAAATTTAAGATATTTAGGCATAGACAATATCAAATCAACATATAATCAGCCTCAAAAAATACATAATAAGGAAAAGAGCTCTTAGAACCACTCAGAATGCAATAAATTGCTTTTTATGCTTGTAGGGTATTAATGTTATGGATTCAAGCATTAGAAATAGTCTAGCATCAATTCAAGAGGAAAATTTCATGCTCTATAGGCCATTCATCATGCTAGAATCAGATACAACCATGAATAGAGGAAAAATATATTAAAATAGGCACCAGGTCATAAATCAGGTCAATATAAATGTATTACAAGTATTTCAAAGTGCATAGGGGCAATCATATGAACAAAGGCATAGGAAAAGGGCATGAAGGACAATATTTACACTGAAAATGATAATAACAAAAAACCTTCATAAAACCATGTAAGGTGATAGTCCTTAGTGTTGGAATATGTGCCTTAATCCTCACTAACATGGAACTCCTGAAGGGAAAAGTCGATGTGACATTATTCATGTCTGGTCAACTAACTGTTCTAAATCCATTCGAAATGATCATGTCGCCAAGACAAAGTTGATGTCTTGCCGATAATGTCTATCACTGTGAATCTTTATATTCAGCATGACCTTTTGGCGAATGGAGATCTCTGGGTGACAATTTGATCTTATCGGGCTAACTCACGGGTGTCTGGGAGAGGTCCCAGCGAATGGTGAAAGTCTCACCGATAGCATATGGCTATCGGGTAAACATGAGGATCTCAGGGAGAAGTCCTAGCAACTGGAGATTGTCTTACTAACTGCATGTGGTCATCAGAACTCTCGGCGCCTGGTGAAAGGTCTTAGCGAAGTCAAATGTCTTGTCGACTCGGTAAGACATGAGCGCTCAGTATGCGGTCTTGGCTAAAAGAATAAGTCTTACCGACTCGGTAAGACTTGGTGATGCTTGATGAAAGGTCTCAGCAATGAAGAGCAGTCTCACCGACAAAGATAAAACCTAGTGCTTTCACGGTGACAAAAGACTTCGTTATGAAGTCTTGGCAAGTTGGATAAGTCACGCCAATAGTCTTCAGGATCTACTTGGTGATGCTTGATGAAAGGTCTCGGCGAAGAACAAAGTGTCTTTCCAATAGCATATGTTCATCGATGTAACATGAAGTGATCAGTGGAAGGTCTTCGTGAGAACGAAGAGTCTTGTCAATGGCAAAGTAGAAAATGATATGCTTTGTGACCATTGGTAAAATGTATTGCTGATGGAGGAACCTCTTGCCGATAGAATCAAAATGGTTATCGGTAGATTCAGTATGACTCATGGCACTCGTTGTAATGTCTTGATGACTCATGGAAGCTATGGCGATATCGATATGAATACTTTGTGGCATCAGAGAGACAATGTTAGTGTCTCACCAATATGCCAAAAAGTTTGATCGCCTTTGACCATGTGACCATCCTATGTGGCATCCCGATGGACCAATCAGAGGAAGCAATTTTTCAAATGGATGACGGTTGGATTTTTGCATCAGTTGCAACACTGGAGAAAAAACTGCATGCAAGGAAAAATCTGAAAAGGCATGGAAACTTTCTTCGATGGAGCATTAGTGGATAAGGATGCACAGAAGACAAAATCAAGATGTGATAAAATAAAAGCAGAACAATTCTAATTTGTAAAAGAAAGGTGAGTTGAATCAGATGTAATGAGAGCATTGTCTGTAACTGATGAATAGTGAGAAAAGCTACTGTGACTAATACCAAAGAGTTGTATCTCTAATTTGTATGTAATATGTTGTTATTGTAATACAAATATTTTCAGCTTGGTGTGGTGGGTTTTTTCCCTTAGGGTTTTCCCACATAAATCTGTTGTTCATTGTCTTTAAGTATCTTCTTTGTTTCTGTAATTCTTTCATGTGTGTCTTAATTAGATTGTAATTAGAAAAATTAAAAGTATTGTCTACTTACTTCCCTTTGGTTTTGACATTAGGAAAGTTTTTTCTACACCGTTGCTTTCCTTACAAGTGGTATAAGAGCCTGGCCAGTTGTGTTGTCCTTTTGAGTGGGTTGGGTTTTTTGTGTCAATCCTTTTCCAGTGGGAGTTTGGTAGAGGTCTGATAGTTTAATTACAAATTAAGATGGCTAGCACATCCATGAAGATGGAAATAGAGAAATTCAATGGTATCAACTTTAGGTTGTGGAAACTCAAAATGGAAGATCTGTTAGTAGACTAAGATCTTTGGATTGTTGTGTCTGGAACAATGCATCAAGGCATGAAGCAAGAGGATTGGGACCTAGCAGATAGAAAATCAAAAGGGTTGATAAGGCTTTGTTTAATATATTCTATTCTTTTGAATGTACATGAAGAAAAGACTACATCTTCCTTGTGGAAAAGACTAGCATCAATTTATTAAGGCAAGTCCTTGGTGAACAAATTATTCTTGAGGAAGAAGTTGTACTCTTTGAGAATGCAAGAGGGAGGATCTGTTGCTGATCACTTAAATGTTTTCAACATAATAATTGCTCAGTTAACATCTGTTGGTGTGAAGATTGAAGATGAAGATCGCAGCATGTTGCTGCTATGTTCTTTGCCATATTCTTGGGATCATCTGGTGATGGCTATTGGGAGTACGACATCCACTTTCAAGATGGAAGATGTTGTTGCTTCTTTGTTGTTGGAAGAGATGAGTAGAAAATCTTCTGAGATAGCAAAGGAGGCTCTGGCTGTTAGAGGTAGACCAAAGGAGAAAGCCAAGAAGAAGAACAAGTATAGATCGAAATCAGAAGGGGAATCAAAGTCTCCTAGCAAGAAGTCCAAGGTGAAGTTTTAGAACTTTGGGCAACCTAGTCATGTCTGAAATGATTGCAAGGAGGAGAAAAAGAAGAAGAACTCTTCTGGAAATGATTCTTCTCAGAGTGATGCAAATGCCTTCATTGCAGCTTTAGCTACATGGGCATCAGATGATGTCTATCTAATTGATTCTGGAGCATCTTTCCACATGACATCTCATAGAGACTGGTTCATGAAGTATGAAGAATACAATGGTGGAAAGGTGTACTTGGCAAGTGATTCATCTTTGCAAATTGTTGGACATGGAAGAGTCAGAATTCAATTCCCTGATGGAAGAGTGAAGGGAATCAATGATGTAATGCATATACCAGGTCTGGTTCATAATTTACTTTTTGTAAGTAAGCTAAATGATATTGGAGTGCAAGTTACATTTTTTGGAAATGGCTACAAGATGACTAGAGGCTCTATGGTGTTGGCTAGGGGTGCTTGAATTGGTACCTTGTACAAGTTGGATGCACAAGCTATTCAATGCAATAGTGTCTCTGCAAAGTCACTTAAGGCTACTCATGGAGATAAGAAGTAAAATGTTCCTGATGGAGTAAATGCCATGGAGGTTTAAATTCTAGCAAAAAATACTATGCTCTGGCATCATAGGCTTGGCCACATTGGTGAAAAAGGTTTAAAAACCTTGAAAAATAAAAACCTAGTAGAAGGGCTTGAAGATTGTAACCTTGAGTTTGAATATTTTGAACATTGCATATATGGAAAGCAACACCATGTTTCATTTTATTCTAGTCCTCACAAATCTTCTGGTTTGCTTGATTATATTCATTTGATGTGTTTGGTCCAGTGAATGTTCCTTCTTTGTCTAAATCAAGATACGATGTGTCATTTATTGATGATTATTAAAGAAGAACATTTGTATATTTTTTGAAAAGTAAATCAGAAGTGTTCAGTTGGTTTAAGGAATTTAAAAACCTTGTGGAAAATCAGACTAGTAGAAAAATAAAATGCTTAAGGACTGACAATGGTGGTGAGTTTTGTTCAGATGAATTAGAAAGGTACTGTACAGATCATGGGATTAAAAGACATAAGACTACACCTTATACTCCACATCAAAATGGAGTTGTTGAAAGGTTCAACAGGACAGTAATGGAAAGAGCACGAAGTATGCTAAGCAGTGTTGGCTTCGATGAGAAGTTCTAGGCTGAAGTGATCTCTATAGCATGTTACATGGTAAATCGTTCTCCTAACTCTGCTCTTGTTGAGAAGACACCTTTGGAAGCATGGTCTAGAAAGAATCCCTCTCTAAGACATATTTGTGTCTTTGGCTATGAGGCATATGCATATGTGCCATTTGAAAAAAGATCCAAGTTGGAAAACAAAGTTGTAAAGTGTATTTTTATTGGCTATAGTGTTGGCATAAAAGGATACAAGCTTTGGAATCCTGAGACTGAGAAGGTTTTGTACAGTAGAAGTGTTATCTTTCATGAGATGAAGCCTTCTACATTGGATCTGTAGTTAGAGAAGAAATTAGAAAATGAAAAGGATGTACCAGAAATTCCTCAGACACCAAATAAAGAGGAATTGAAAAATCAAAATGTACTTGATACTGAGGAGAGCTCAAGTAGTTCTAAGAGTTCTAAAGATGATGAAGAACCACCTCAGCCTCAGCCTGTGAGGAGGTCAACTCATGAAAGAAAGTAACCTAATAGGTATGGGTTTTCTTTAATAGAGTCTACTTGTGCATATCCTTTAATTTCTAGCACTGATGAACCTAGGACTGTGAAAGAGGCATTTAAAATGTTTGATTCAAACTCTTGGTTGGAATCCATGAATGAAGAAATGGCATCATTAGAAAATAATGATACTTGGAGTTTGGTGCCATTGCCTAAAGGCAGAAAAGTTGTGGGCTGCAAATGGGTGTTTAAAAAGAAAATAGGTCTCGATGGCAGTGTGGAAAAATATAAAGCAAGGCTGGTTGCAAAAGGTTATTCCCAGGTAGAGGGAATTGATTATGAAGAAATATTTTCTCCTGTAGCTAAGCTGACATCTATTAGATTTCTTTTGTCACTTGTAGCAGCGTATGACTTAGAAATTGAGCAAATGGTTGTGAAGACAACATTTCTTCATGGTGATCTTGAAAAAGAAATTTATATGTCCCAGCCGGAGCATTTTGTGGAAAAAATTAAAGAAAGATCGGTTTGCAAGTTAAATAAATCTTTGTATGGTTTAAATAGTCTCCTAGGATGTGGTACCAAAAATTTGACACTTTCATTTTGTCATTGAGATTTTTAAGATCAAAATGTGATCATTGTGTGTATTATAAAGCTAAAAGTGATCAAGTCCTTATTATTGCACTATGTGTTGATGATATGTTGTTCATAGGCAATAGTAAGCTAATGATTTCTGATCTTAAGTCTCAGTTGTCTACAACATTCAAAATTAAAGATCTTGGTGTAGCAGGGTATATTTTGGGAATGGAAATAACTAGGGATAGGAAGAATAGAAAGCTTTGGCTCAGTCAGAGTAAGTATGTCAAGACTGTTCTGGAGAGATTTTGTATGACTAATTGTAAACAGCTAGTTGTTCCAGTTATGCAAGGAACAAAGTTATTTGTTGAGGATTGTCCAAAATCTCCTTCTGAGATGGAAGAATGACCAGTGTGCCATATGCTAGTGTTGTTGGCAGCCTTATGTATGCAATAGTCTATACAAGGCCAGACATTGCCCAAGCAGTGGGAGTTCTTAGTTGGTTTATGGAAAATCCTAGAAGGACACATTGGGATGCTATGAAGAGAGTGTTTAGATATTTGAAGGGAACTTGAGACTATGCTTTGTGTTACCATGATAACTTGGTTGAATCACAGAGAACTCTCAGTATTTGAGGTTATGTGGACTCTGATTAGGTAGGGGACATTGACAGCAGAAGATCCACTAGTGGATATATTTTCTTGATGAATGGTGGTGCAGTGAGTTGGATGAGCAAGCGGCAGGCTATAGTCGCTTTGTCCACTACAGAGGCAGAATACATGGTAGCAACACATGCCTATAAAGAAGCAATTTGGTTAAAAAATTTGTGTTCTAACATTGATTTTGATGCATGAAAGATTACTATTTAGTGTGACAGTCAGAGTGTTATATGTTTGGCAAAGAATCCTACTTTCCATGCTAGGACGAAACATATAGATGTATAATATCACTTTGTATGAGATATGGTGGAGGATGGGAAAGTCTCTTTGGAGAAAGTGGATACTCTGGAGAATGTTGCATATGCATTGATGAAGCTTGTGAGCATAGACAAGTTTAGGTGGTGGGCCAATTCGATGGGCCTCTTGGCCTATGAATTTCAATAGTTTTATTATGCTCTGGAGGTGTCAGTAAGATCTTCATCTAGTGGGAGCTTGTTTGAATATGTGCCTCAATCCTTATTGACATGGAACTCCTAAAGGGAAAAGTCACTGTGACATTATTCATGTCTGGCTGACTAACTGTTCTAAATCCATTTGAAATGATCATGTCACCAAGACAGAGTTGATGTCTTGCTGACAATGTCTATCACTGTGATTCTTTGTGTTCAGTGTGACCTTTTGGCAAATGGAGATCTCTGGGCGACAGTTTGATCTTATCGAGCTAACTCACGGGTGTCTGGGAGAGGTCCTAGTGAATGGTGAAAATCTCACCAATAGCATATGGCTATCGAGTAAACACAAGGGTCTCAGGGAGAAGTCCTAATGACTGGAGATTATCTTATCGACTGCATGTGCTCATCAGAATAACTCTCGGTGTCTGGTGAAAGGTCTTAGCGAAGTTAAATGTCTTGTTGACCCGATAAGACATGGTGATGAGGGTACAACCTGAGACTTAGAAAATAACCCACAAACAAGAGAATAATTTTATTATTCAGAAAATGGAGCTTCTTACATGCAAAGGATCTCAAATCCCCAAGTTCTACAACACATGCGAGTTACAAAAAGCTACAGAATCACCCTTTCGCAATATGCGAGCTTGTCCCCAAAAGGTTACCAAAAATTTAGAAATCCATCCATAAATAGAGTTCCTCTTTAGTTTGGAGCCAAAACAACATTCAAATTTGAGTTTAGGTGGTTTTGCACTGAAAAATTACAACTTGAAGTTCAAATTTTAAAAGAACATTTGCAATTGTATCTTCTAGAAAGTGCGCCAACTTCCCAGGGCCATAACTTTTGATCTAGGACTCTGATTTGCGAACCGTTTGAATCGTTGGAAAGGTCTAAAAGCCAATAATGTGCTTGAAATTTTCTATGCCAATTTTGGCAAGTTTTAGGGCTGATCTGGGAAATCTAAGGGCCTTAAATCCAACTCAGAAGATTTTCAGGTGCAAATTTGGGAAACTAAAACTGTAATATCTTTCAACCCAAGAATAGAAAATAAAAACCATAAATTGGGAATTTCATTATGACGAAAAGGGTATCCAAAAATGTAAAAACATCTAAAAACTAAGAAACTTGAAATTTAACTATTTTTGGGTGATGCAAGATTGCCTTTACACCACTGGATGCTCCTGCATTAGACACCCAAGGTAATTTGAGAAGTGACCTATCACGTCTTAGATGGTTGAGGAAAACCCAATCGGTCAACCACTACCTTAGATAGCTAGGATGAATCTTCCATAGGCCTTCCTCTCCATTTCACTAGATATTCTTCATACTTTCTATTTCTGGTACTCCTTCCCACATGACTATCCAAGATTGCTTCAATCTCCTCCCTTTTTGAAGTAGGTGCTGGAATGCCATACTTCCCTATTGTTGGTGCTTCCTCAGTTCCACCTTCATGATACTCTATCAAATCTGAAATGTTGAACACAGGGGAAATGTTGATTCCATAAGGCAACTCTACCTCATATGCATTCCTTGAATCATGCTTCTTCAAAATCTTAAAGGGGCCGAATTTCTTCATCTTCAATTTGTTATAGGTTCCCACGGGAAACCTTTCTTTCCTCAAGTGGACCATTACTTCATCACTAGTTTGAAACTCCTTATTCCTCTTTTTCTGATCTGCCTTAGCCTTATATTGCATATTCATCTTATTAATGTGTTCTCATACCTTCTCATGTATATTCTTGATGTGCTCTACAAAATATTTAGCTTCAACACTTATTTTTTTCTCTTGGTCCATCTTCCTTGATTTTGGATCTATTCTAGAGCTACCTCCATACACAATCTGGAACGGTGATCTACCAGTGCTTCTGTGAACAAAATTGTTGTAAGAAAATTATGTCTGGGGTAAGATCAAGTCCCATCCCTTGGGTTTATCTCCTACCAAACATCTCAGTAAGTTACCTAGACTCCTATTAACAACCTTTGTCTGCCCATCTATTTATGGATGGTGTGCAGATCTAAACTTCAACTCTATCTTCAGCTTCTTCCACAAGGTCCTCCAAAAGTACCCCACAAATTTGGTGTCATGATCTGAAGTAATACTCTTTGGTAGACCATGTAGCCTCACCACTTCTTTGAAGAACAAGTTAGCAATGTGGACTAAATCATAGGTCTTTTGACATGGAATGAAATGTGCCATCTTCAAAAACCTATCAACCACCACAAAGACTAAATCATTCCCTTGTTGTGTCCTTGTCAAATCAAGAACAAAGTCCATACTTATATCCTCCCATGGCATGGCCAAAAATAGGTAAGGGCTGATATAAGCTTGTATTCTAGCTCACTCCTTTAGCCATCTGACATACCCTATGGCTTTGTACAAACTTCTTCACATCCTATGACAACTAAAGCCAATAATAATGCTCACTGATAATGGCAATGGTCTTATCCTAACTAAAATGTCCAATCATTCCTCCACTATGCTTCTCCTTTATCAGGTTCTCCCTCATGGAACTCCTTGGGATACACAATTAACTTCCCTTAAATAGCATGCCATCCTGGATTATAAAATCCAACCACCTTGTCCTGTCCACTGTAACAGGTTCCTTGCAAGCTTTCCAAGCGTATGCAAAATCAGGATCTTTTGCGTACAGTGTCTTAAGTTCATTGAACCCAACCACTTCAATCTACATCTTTGTCATCAATGTATGCCTCCTACTTAAGGCATTTGCAACCCTATTTGACTTCTCACTCCTATGTTTCAAAACAAAGGTATAACTCTACAAAAACTCTAACCATTTCATATGCCTCTGATTTAATTTTCCCTAACTATTTAGGTACTGCAAGGCCTGATGATCAGTATATAAAACAAAATCCTTCGACAACAAATAATGTCTCCATTTCTTTAATGCTTGAACTATTGCATAAAATTCCTGATCATATACAAAATACTTTCTCTTGGCATCATTTAACTTTTCACTGAAATAGGCAATGGGCTTACCTTCTTGGCTCAACACTGCTCCAATGGCACAACCATTGGCATCACAATCCACCTGAAGCACCTTGTTGAAATCTAAGAGGGATAGAATAGGTTGCTCTGTTACCTTCTGCTTCAACAATTCAAAACTCTTTGCTACTCTAGTGCTCCACTTGAATTCTTTTTTATCCCCTCTCATTGATTCAGTCAGGGGTCCACAAATACTACTGAAGTTTCTAATGAACTTTCTATAAAAACTAGCCAAACCATGGAAATATCTCACATCTGTAGCAGTTCTTGAGGTAGGCCATTCCAGGATAGCCTTCACCTTCTCTGGGTCCATCTTGAAACCTTCTGCTGAGACAAAAAACCCCAAGTACACTAACTCCCTCTTCACAAAACTGCACTTCTTCAGATTAATCAACAGTTTCTCTTCT
Source organism: Sequoia sempervirens (assembly GCA_007258455.2). Classification (NCBI taxonomy): domain Eukaryota; kingdom Viridiplantae; phylum Streptophyta; class Pinopsida; order Cupressales; family Cupressaceae; genus Sequoia; species Sequoia sempervirens. The sequence continues at coordinate 118,071,010 of VDFB02168118.1, read as the reverse complement.
CTTAATTTCTCAAAGGCTCTCTCAATATGCATCAGATGCTCATCCAATGTCTTACTAAAAATCAAAATATCATCTAAATACACAATAACAAAACTTCCTATAAATTCTTTTAGTACCTCATTAATGAGCCACATGAATGTGCTCAGTGCATTGGTTAGCCCAAAAGGCATGACTAACTACTCATATAGGCCCTCTTTGGTCTTGAAGGAAATCTTCCATTCATCTCCCTCTTGAATCCAGATTTGGTGATATCCACTCTTCAAATCAATCTTTGTGAAATACTGAGCTCCACTCAAACAGTCCATCAACTCATCCATCCTTGGCAAGGGAAATCTGTACTTGATTGTTATCTTGTTTATGGCTCGAGAATCTGTACACTTCCTCCACTCCCCATCCTTCTTTGGTGCTAGTACTGCAGGTACTGCACATGCACTCAAACTCTCCCATATAAAACCCTTTCTCAACAACTCCTGAACTTGTCTGTTCAACTCCTTATTTTCTGCTAGAGTCATTTTATGAGCTAACTTATTTGGAAAACTGGCTCTAGGAATCAAGTCAATCTAATGACTAATCTTCCTTATGGGTGCTAAACTCTCAGGTACATTATCAGAAACAATATCCTAAAACTCATCCAGCATCCCAGAAACTTCTTCTAGAACCTTCTCACTATCCTCCTTACTCACTCTAGGAATCAATGCATAACACACACGCTCATGCTTCATACCTTCTAAAATTTTCTTCCATCTACATAACAAATTCTAGCACTACTGCATACCTTTTCTTCGGTCTCCTTCAGGGGTTTCAACTTGTGATGAACCCCATCCTTTGTCAAGGAATAAGTGTTTACATGGCCATCATGTATAGCTCGCCTATTGAACTACCAACCAACAACATCATGCATCCATGGGGATGATATCATAGAGTACCTCATCATGGTAGCTCCCGATCTTGAACTTTACTAGGTACTGCTCATTGACCAAAACTTTGTGATCTTTCTGCAACCAGGCAATCCGATACGGATGAGGGTGCCTTTCCCTCTTCAGCTTCAACTTTGTGACCATCTCTTCTAACACTAGATTATTGGTGCTCCCACTGTCAATAATGACATCACAACATTTTCCTTCACACTTGCAGCTTGTGTAAAATAGATTCTTCCTCTGTTCTGGTTCCTTTTCCTCAGTCACCAGGGCTCTCCTAATCACTAGGGCTTCTCCCCTTTCAGCATCATCTGAATGTTCATATTGGGCCTCCTCATCTACATGTGCAACCCTTCCATGACCTTCTGGCATTTTTTCTGCCCTTCCTTGGTGTTGTGGTCATTCATAGGCTTGATGCCCTTCTTCACCACAATAGAAACACGTTCCTTTGAAACCACCTCTTCCAGATCCTTGTCCATATCTCCCCCATCCTCTACCTCTTTGATCACCACTATTTTGATAACAAGGGCGGTAGAAGTTGTCATTCCTTTGGCTTCAGCTAGTACCCACATATTCACTTTTCCTTTCATCATCATTTCGGCTTCTTGAAGGTCTTCCACTGCCCCTTCCACTTTGACCTCCTCGTCCTTTTTTCTTGCCATCAAATCTTTTGTTCAGCTTCTCTTCCACCTTCAGAGCAAACTGATACACATCCTCAATGGTGGTCATTCTAACTAGGCTTTACTCCTGAATGCTACCTTCTCCTTATTGGCCTCTGTGTGGCCCATTTTGATGAGTATCTTGTGAAACCCATTAACCCATTAAGATATCGGGCTACCTTCTCCTTATTGGCCTCTATGTGGCCTGTTCTGATGATTATCTTGTGAAAATTCAATATATTATTTCACAGATCTACTTCCTTGATTGAACCCTTGAAATTTCTTCAATAGATCTAACTCGTAGTCCACTGGTATGAACTGCTTCTTCAGTTTCTCTACCATGTGATCCCATCTGGTGATATTTCCTTTTCCTCTTCAATTTCTTTCTAACTAGACCTCTTTCCACCAAATAATGGCATGTCCCTTCAGCTTCATTTTCAAAAACTTAACCCAATCTGGGTCCTCTAATTCCTCATACTCAAAATATTCTTCTAACTCGTTGATCCAGTCGATCAACTCTTTCGGGTTCAAACTTCTAGAATAACTGGGGACTTCTACTCTGGGTCTTTTCCTAATCTTTGAAATGGCCCTTATTAGCTGCATTTGGTCTTGATCAATTGCTTCTTCTTCCTCTTCTACATTTGAATCTTCTTCCTCTCCTTCATCCTCACTTTCCTCCCTTAGGTTTAACCCTCTTCTCAACTGCTCTTGTAACGCATCAATCTGTCTTTGGAGGGCTACCAGTGCATCTTTTCCACCAGCATTTTGCCACCTGACCACCTCTGGCACCACCATGCCTACTAGGCATCACTCTTGGAGGCATCTTTCTTGACCTCGACCCACAACCACGATCCTAGTGCAAACTGTCTCACGATCGATGATCTGTCCACATGCTCAAGAAAACCCACTCTAATACCACTTGATGAGGGTGCAGCCCGAGACTTAGAAAATAACCCACAAACAAGAGAATAATTTTATTATTCAAAAAATAGAGCTTCTTACATACAGAGGCTCTCAAATCCCCAAGTTCTACAACACATGCAAGTTACAAAAAGCTACAGAATCACCCTTTCACAATATGCGAGCTTGTCCCCAAAAAGCTACCCAAAAATTAGAAACCCACCCATAAATAGAGCTCCTCTTTAGTTTGGAGCCAAAACAACATTCAAAATTGAGTTTAGGTGGTTTGGCACCAAAAATTTACAAATTGAAGTTCAAATTTCAAAAGAACATTTGCAATTGTATCTTCTAGAAAGTGCGTCAACTTTTCGGGGCCATAACTTTTGATCTGGGATATGATTCGTGAACCATTTGAACCGTTGGAAAGGTCTTGAGGCCAATAACGTGCTCATCTGTTATACCAATTAAGGCAAGTTTTAGGGCTGATCCGGGAACTCTAAGTGCCTCAAATCCAACTCAAAATATTTTCAAGTGCAAATCTAGGAAACTAAAACTGTAATATCTTTCAACCCATGAATAGAAAATAAAAATCATAAATTGGGAATTTCATTATGACAAAAAGGGTATCCAAAAATGTAAAAACATCTAAAAATTAAGAAACTCAAAATCTAACTATGTTTGGGTGATGCAAGATTGCCCTTACACCACTAGATGCTCCTGCATCACATGGTTGCTTGGTATGTGTTCTTGGTGAAAGGTATAAGTCTTGTCGACTCGGTAAGACTTGGTGATGCTCGATGAATGGTTTCAGCGATGAAGAGTAGTCTTTCCCATAGAGATAAAACTTAGTGCTTTCGCGGTGACAAAAGACTTCGTTATGAAGTCTTGGCGAGTTGGATAAGTCATGCCGATAGTCTTTGGGATCTACTTGGTGATGCTTGATGAAAGGTCTCAGTGAAGAACAAAGTGTCTTACCGATAGCATATGTTCATCAATGTAACATGAAGTGATCAGTGGAAGGTCTTGGTGAGAACGAAGAGTCTTGCCGATGGCAAAGTAGAAAATAATATGCTTTGTGAGCATCAGTAAAACATCTTGTCGATGGAGGAACCTCTTTCCGATAGAATCAAAATGGTTATCGGTAGATTCAGTATGACTCATGGCACTCGTTATAACATCTTGATGACTCGTGGAAGCTATGGTGATATCGATATGAAGACTTTGTGGCATCAGGGAGACACTGTTAGTGTCTCACCGATATGCCAAAAAAATTTGATCGCCTTTGACCATGTGACCATCCTATGTGGCATCCCGATGGACGAATCAAAGGAAGCAGTTTTTCAAATGGATGACGGTTGGATTTTTGCATTAGTTGCAACACTGGAGAAAAAATTGTATGCAAGGAAAAATCTGAAAAGGCATGGAAACTTTCTTGGATGGAGCATTAGTGGATAAGGATGCACAGAAGACAAAATCAAGATGTGATAAAATAAAAGTAGAACGATTCCAATTTGTAAAAAAAAGGGTGAGTTGAATCAGATGTAATGAGAGCATTGTTTGTAACTGATGAACAGTGAGAAAAGCTACTATGACTAACACCAAAGAGTTGTATCTCTGATTTGTATGTAATCTATTGTTACTATAATACAAAGATTTTCAGCTCGGTGTGGTGGGTTTTTTCTCGGTAGGGTTTTCCCATGTAAATCTATTGTTCATTGTCTTTTAGTATCTTATATGTTTCTGTAATTCTTTCATGTGTGTCTTAATTAGATTGTAATTAGAAAAATTAAAAGTACTGCCTGCTTACTTCCCTGTGGTTTTGACGTTAGGAAAGTTGTTTCTGCACCATTGCTTTCCTTACACTTATCACAATGGATTGTGCAAGAATAGAAGACCTAAGAACAGTAGTCATGTCACATCAATATGACATTACTATGGGAAGTGACTATACTACAGCTTTATTTGATTCATTCACAGATATGTCAATGCTTGAACAATAAAATTTGATCACTATGGGTATTCTCAAGTCATCCAAGTCACAAGCTTTGGTGGTAGGACATGGGTCGGGATCTAATAAGAAACAGAAGCAATCAAAGCATAAGCCAAACAAAGATCAAGCAGAATCCTCTTCTCCTCAAAAAGGAGACTCTTCATCATCTTCCAAGAAGGGGAATTAACAAAAGAAGAAGAAACCAACTTGTGCATATTGCAAGAGAGTTGGTCATGATGAGCATCATTGTCATGCTAAGCAAGTTGATGAATTAGCTAGTCTTCTCAAGAAGAATAACATCAACTTTCCATCTTCCTACAAAAAGGAAGCATCTCCTTCTACTTCTTCACAATCAAAGAAAGGGGAAGGATAGGAACTTATTGCAGCCACAAGATCGTCACAACAATGGCTACTTAACTTGAGTGCTACACGTCACATGGGTTATGACATAGAACATTTTTCTTCATTGGAGCCTTGTATAGTACCACACATTCTTACAGGTGATGACTCTAAGGTGGAAGTTGTTGGAAAAGGTTCAGTTGACATGGATGATGGATCATTTGAGAATTTTCTTAGTGTTCCTAACTTGTGTGCCAACCGTCTTTGAGTCTACCAAATCACTCATCTTAGGCATGGGAAGAAAGTTGAGTTTTCTCCAGATACAGTTGTGGTCAAAGATCTTGAGTATAATGCCTTGGTTGTAGTGGGGAATGCCAATCATGAGAATCAGCTATATAAATTTTCTCACTTTTTGCCACATTCTCCTTCTACAACATTGCTTACTCATTCAGATTCAATGAGTAACTTATGGCATGAGTGGTTTGGACATCTTAACTACTGCTATCTTCAGCAGCTTAGCTCAAAGGATATGGTCACAGGTCTCCCTTGCATTAGCTTTTCAGATGGTGTATGTCCAAGTTTTTCAATGGGTAAGAATTGAGAAGATAAGTTTGATAAAGGGAAGTCCTGGAGGGCTTTATAATTTCTTCAATTGATTCACAGTGATCTAGTAGGCCCATTTATATTTTTGTCCTCATCTTTTTTATGGCAGTTTCTTATTGTTTCTCTCTTTTGGGGGGAGTTTTTTCCATTCGTTTTTCTCCCTTTCCTTGTTTGTGAGGGATTGCATTGCATTTGTACATGGGTACCTAGCATATCCTTGTAGTCAGGACTCATCCTTTTGTCATTTGTGTAATAATATTTTTCCTAAGTTGCACTTAACGATGGGTGTTGGTGTAAATAAATGTCTTGTACCTAGTTATTTCACTTACTAGGTAATTAGGGGACATATTCACATGTTAAGTTTACTTAGGTTCTAAGATTCTTTCTAGAAGGTGTTAGTTGTGATTAGTTGTTATCTTATCTTTTTACAAGTACTACATGTGACCTAGGTAGTTGTGTCAAGTTGTCCCATGTCATAAGATTAAGACACTTGTCATAATCTTATGACATCTTATGTCTCACCTTAGCTATATAACCAAGGGGTCTCTACTACAACTACATTGACTCTTTTCGCATTCATTGATAAGAATAAAATTTATTCTTGTCATATTGATCTTTTGATTATTTTGTATTTTCCATAGGCCTTTAGATCTTGGGTGGCTATCTCCATAGCCAAATCTTACAAGGATAGTTCATAGATTGGTGAGGTTTTTGACCTTGGTGGAATCTTTGAGAGTATCAAGAATTACAAATAGAGGATCCATGACTCTTCTCTATCAATTCTTGATCATTTCAAGATGATATAGGGGTTTCTTTTGTTTGAATTATTTTCCATTGAAAAAATTTCCCTCTTTGCAAACTTCAAATATAAGATTGCACAAATGTATACCCAAACAACTCACAGCAACAAGTATAGAGGAGTAGGGATTTTAAAATTTGAATTTGAAGGTTTTAAATCGAATTTAGGTTCATTCTCAAGTGTTGCAAACTCAAACCCTCACTTTAAAAAATGAATCACCAAGATAAATGTTAATCTCAAGGTAGGGAGCGAATGTATGGAGATAAGGTGTGAATGAGGGTGGATAGCTCAAAAGAGGGAGAAGCAATGTACAACTATAATAGGAAAAAAACAACAATACAAGTTGTAATAGAGAGCTTTCATGGAAATCTTACAGACTCAAAGAAATTGAATTCCCCTTTCAACATAATGGATATATGAGCATTTGACATCATCTTCACTAGAATTTTCCCCTACCATTTTGAGTTCCCCATGGTAAACCCTTCTTCCTTCTCTTTATTGCATTTTTTTCTCTCCATTTCTCTCTAATGTACAAATCATAGCAGCTTCCATAAAATTTAATCACATTATTTTCCTGAATTTTTTTCTTAAGTCTTGCAAAAAATAAATCCAAACTATACAAAACTATAAATTTATTTAGCCAAAAAACTTTAACGTATTTCATGCTTTCATAGTTACTTCTTATTTCTAAGTATTTGTTGAAATATTTAGGGATTTCTATCTATTCAACTGAAAAACTCAATCTCTATTGGTGCCATATTATTAATTTTTGTAGATAAACTTACCTTTACATCTCATTCATGACAACCTGCCTCTATAACAAAAAACTTTGTCCTCTTCATTTGGTCACCCCACAAGTTCCCCTATCCACTATCAATTTGACATACTTGCTAACTATCATGCAAACATAGATTTGTAAGGAACATGTCACTCTATCCTCGTCATCAACAATGAAACATTGATCACTACCCATGCAATCAATAATTGGTTGTTTCTTGAAATCTGCCACTATCCCTCCACTTAGATCTACTTTAGATACTTGAGATCAAACATTATGCATATGATATCACCATGGTTGTGGCTATTATTTAATAATTCCCTGACTCCAAGAAGTGATTATGCATCATGATTGTGATGCTTCCTTTATTCTCATCTTGACAATGGTTCTGCATAACTCAATCCTTCATTTAAACCCTATCTTTTAGTATCATTGTGTGGAAGTGTTACAATGATGCATGCTTCCCTCAAAGCTTTAATGGTAGACCCAAATGGACCTCATTATCCTTTTGCACAACATAGTCATGAATGGTACTATCCTTAGCTCAATATACAATTATTAATGAAGGATGTCCTCTTGCAATGCATGTCAATATCATTGTATTCTTAGGTGATTGTCCTTGATGGATGAATACGCTTCCCCTGACTATCTTCTTCACCTTATTCCATGGCTCTTTCCTCTTTGTTGGACTATAATGTTTCTTGTGGACTGCCAGGCCAACTATTAAAGATTGCCTTCATTTTTCTTGCACAATCCACGTGCTCCTTCAACATGACTATCTTTTCTAATATATGAGGTGCCTCTTCTTGAATTTACATGAATTAACTATCCTTGATTAACCTTGTATGTGGCTTTGTTAACTCTTCTATTAATCTTGATTGTCCTTTTGTCTTTATGCATGGCAGAGTGCATTGTGCACTACTCCCTTTTCATGTCTTCATGGAATTCTTCACTATCATTAACACTTCTCCTTGAGGGTTTAACTTATGTGTCCTATTCATTCCATGACATTTATTGGAGCATTTGACTCCATTAAAACCTTTGTACATGTTATATATTATAGACATATGAAATAAGGGTTTTATCAAATATTTTCCTCTTGACTATCTTTAACATTCACCATCTAAACTAAGATACTATTGCCAAGGATACAAGGTAAACAAGAGGAAACTACACTATTCATTCTACATACCCTAATATGGTTTTCTATTGCACCTTTTACCGTACTGTGCATGCTATTGTACCTTGATTGGATGCATCTAATATGACTAATATGTGAGTTAATATGCTCTACTCTAGTAATGAACTCCTGCCACATTGATTGAATGTATTTCTTTATAAGGCCACCCCATCCCCATACAAACCCTTAAGATGACTATTAGAAGCTAAAAGTGCATACTTAAATTCCTTGGAATTGATTGGGTCATTCCAATAAGCCAAATATGTGACAATATTATCATTGCTTGATCTCCTGTAGCTTCACCCTTGATCTTCTTGCACCTTGCTCGAGTTTCAGAAGGAACCTCAAAGATATGATGCATGTATCATGCACTTTCTTTTCTCTACAACTAGGCCTTCATTGCTTGAAACCAAAGGAAATGCATTGTCATGTCACAATGACCTACAATCAACCTCTGTCATATACAACTCATTATCACATTCATTATTGCATAAGTTTTTCCTCCTTTGTATCATAACACCCCACAAGCCTTGGATTGTCTCCAACATTTATGTCTCTTTGACATACATAGTCCTTTACACATGAGATTGCACCTCCAGCATGACTGTCTTTGGAAAGCATGATAATGATTGTTCGAAACACTTGATGTCTTCCTTAGAAGTTGAAAATGATCAATGTCATTACATTCTATGTTGCTTCGATTGACTATGTAAATCTAGGTGTTCAAGGCTCAATATCACTTGAAGCCTAACTCTTTGATTATCATTAAGAACCATAGTGCTTGGGATAGTTTTAAGGTCTTTAGGGGTATTTGCAAAAGAACTCTCACTATCATTACAAAAAGGACTAAACTTCAAGAACTTCCCTATCAATGAAAGACATTTTACCACTGTCTTTAACATTTTCAAATTAAGGGAAACACCTATTAACATTGTCCATATAGAATATATTAGACATTAAACAATAACTCTTGTGCCTCTTTGTTCCTTCTTGCTTGGTTTATCCTCATAATGGGATTGTCATACTTTTAGATTTACAATCATCTATGTGAATCCTTTGAAACCCTCATGATGTATATCCATGCTCATGACTATCCCACATTTTGACTCATGCATCCTTTTTATAACATCCTCATACTTAATATGATGAAATCCTTGCATCATTAGTGTAAAGTAATTGTATCTTGTCCTCATGGTAGTGAAAGATCATTTAAAATCTAAATGGTTATTGTCACTTGGATATTATCAAAGTTCACAATTAAATTCACATCTATATTCTCAGATAAAATAACCTCATTAATGCACATGACCACTACAAAATGACTAACCCTCATAGTGACTTGATTCCCATTCCTTGTCAAAGAGACTAGATCCTCATTTTGATGCATAGTTAGATTGATCTCCATTTTTTATGACTATTGCCTCCTTAGAACCTAACACAATGGCTTTAATGGAAATGCAACAAGACAATATCCCTATAACAAAACCATTGTCTCTTTGTTACACTCTTGAAACCCTAGATCTCAAAGCATAATGATTTGAAACATTGTCCAAAAGCTAGATTGCAAGGGTTTTGAATCTGAAAACTTCTATTGAATAATGCTACCTCCATAATACATAAAATGAAGCTTTACAAAGAAGTATTTCAAATTGAAAATGCATATCAAACACAAAATAAAACCCTAACTCATGGGAATAAGGGAAAGAGCCTTCAAATGGATAATGAAGGCATTGATATTCAAGAACATGAAGAAAGAACACTGCCGTATTTGCCTTTTTTAACTCATAAATGAAACAAAGCAACCCTAGGAAGATGGAAAACATAGAAAAGAGGCAAAGGAAACAATCAACCATGCAAATGAAGATCGAAAATGCTCAAAAACATTTCCATAAAGCTGCCCCATGATCTTAGCTAAATGAAACTTAGATAAATTCCCAAAAACACTACAACCTTCCTCTTAAAAGAAGCAAACAGTAAAGAAGGCGTCCATCTTGGAAAGCAACAAGGGCTTTCCTCTCAAAACTGAAACTTTCCCCATGAGCCTGTGTTGTTTCAGTCCTTTTTCCAAAAAAAAAAAAGAAAAGAAAAAAAATTCCCACGCATACATGGAAACCCATGCAAGTTTCCCTCCTTTCTTGCAAAAATAAAAAAATGACTTTTTAATATTGTTTTAATTCCTAGTTTATTTAATTAGATTTAGTCATTAGAATAAAAATTCCTTTTTATTATTTAGTCATTTTTATTTGTGTGACTAATTATTTAGTTGTGTTTTTACTAACAATCAAATTAGTCATTTATAGCCTTGTTGCAAAAAAGTAGTAGAATTTAGTCATTTTAAGTTGTGACTAAAAGTTTTAGTCGCACAGTAATTTATTTGCCAAATTATACTAGTGTGTGATGAATGTTTTTGATTGGATAATTAGGGTTTTTGAAAGGGCCCTGAACCCTTTTACAAATTGAAAGATAGATCATTCAACTCAGCAAAACAGAAAAACCAGTAGAGAACAACAAGACAACACAAAATAGCAACCAAATGGAGCCACAACAACTCCATTGAATTGGAGAAAAAAAACAACACACCCTACTCAAGGTGGTCTAAAAAATTGTTTCAAATATTTTTGTTGAACCATTATACAAGGGTTCTTCTCCATAGACCGTTTCATCTTTTTATTGCAAGGATAAGAAACAAAACCACTCGTGGGACAAAACAAACCAAGAGTATCACCTGAGGGGCTATTAGAATCTTCAACCTAAGGTTTTTGAAAGAATGTGGTGCAATCTTCAACAACAACAGACATCTTTTCAAGCTTTTGGAAGAGCATGGTGTGATCTTCAGTAACAATAGGAATCTTCTCTTTTTTCCTCCAAACAAAGTATTGCTTCTTTCTCCTTAGGCAAGTAAAGGAGGCATGACCTACTTTTCTACAATAATGGAAAATAATGGGAGAATTTTCATATTCAATCTACTGCACCCACTTGCCAAATCTTGAAGATAAGGTAATCTAAGTAGGGAGAATAAGGTTATTCTCCACTAACACACAAAACCTAGTAGATAGTAATCACTTCATCGATTTCATGATCTTATCCGTAGAACAAAACTTCCCAAAAGAATTAGCAATACCCATAAAAATCTTTTCATGCCAAAAATCCAAAGGAAACCTTGGTAAACAAAACCAAATAGGAAACATTAGAGTGTTTGTCATAGGGTTCAAACCAGGAGACCACCTTTGAAGAAAGAGGTCATTCTGACCAAAAAACCAAGGGCCATCATGAAGGACCTTAGAGCAACTTTCTTCGCAAGGAAAGGAAAAGAGGAAGAAACCATTTATCATGGTAGTTACCTTGACCTGATCACAAAACTTCCAGATCTGACAAACCCATCTAATAGCATCTATGTTGGGATGAAGGCCACAAAATCTCCCAACCAAGGAGCATTTAAGCCACTCCAAGGTCTCCAAAATGGTAGAATTGGGAACATCAAATTCAACTTGTCCTTCCTCCAAATCAATGAATCTACCAACAAAGACATCACCATCCTCTAAGGTAGCCACATGGAATGAAGGAAGAGCAGAATGAATCAAACCCTCGTCCTTATAGTATAGCCCATCAAGATCAGAAATTATAGAGGGAGAAGGGGAAGAAATAGGGATGGGAGCACCCTCCTCAGCAACATTAGGGATAAGGAACCCTTTTTTGAGACCAAAAAATAGAGCTTTGTCACTAGTATTCTCAACTGAACTAGCATTCAAGTTCCTCTAAGTCTTTAGACGAGCCTCCAGAAGGATATCAAGAAGAAGTTCATCCTCCTTAACTAACCCATCACAAATCCCATCCTTAGGCCCACTAGAAGTAGCAAAGGAAGAACCATCAATGGGATCTTCAAAGTCAGAGTACAACCAAATCATCCTCATCCCACTCTTGAGCCCACAGGTCAACAATAGGGGAATCATGGGAGCCCACCAGACCAAACCTCGTAGAAGCAGCAAAAATAGGGGTGGAAAACATAGGACCCGCATCAGCAGGCCCATCAACTTCCATTTAGCCTTCTTCATTAATTCCATTTGTAGAAGTGGCAAGATTTTCTTCAGAATTCTCATCTTCATCACTACCACCATTAGGGATTTTCAAAAAATTCTGACCTCCTTCATTCCCTCACAAAGCCTCCATCTTCCCACATAGTACCATTTGAGGTAAATGTTTGTGATGAATGTTGACAACATACAAGATAGGAATAATGATAACATGAGTGATAATGAGTATGATATACAAACTATGGTCATCCTCATTGGCTTTCAACCTCGTAAGGGAAAAACCAACTTGTCTCTTGACATTGTTTTCTCACAAAATGAAATAATTGAACATGTACTTGATGGTCCTCTTTACATAGCCAGAAGAATCGATGACAAGCCTACCAATGGGATATTAATTGATCCTCTGTGTGTAGAGAATGTGATCACTGAGGAATTCATGTTTGTGCATGAACTTTACCAAGACTCTTATGAACAATCAAAATAATGGATCAAAAATATAAAGGTTTTTCTTTCCCTACAATAGGTTCGATCACCCTCCCATTAAAAGTTGGACCGAAGCAATTAGATATCCCATTTTCTATCATCCCATCATTCGACCAATTCCATGTGAAGCTAGGCTATCCATGTCTATGCTCCATAGATTTCATCTCATCGATAGTGCATAAATACTTAAAATTTCCATTTGGAAATTAAATCTTCACTATGCATCATAATGGTTTTAATCCTTTGTCTTCCCATGGGAATTTCTCATTAGATTTATTTTACCTTGAATCTATGCAACCTATTAAGCCTCATGAGGACTTATTTTTCAAATCTTACCAAAAGTCCAAGGAAAATCACATACCAAAATTATCTCTTAGTAGCATTCATGAACCTCCCATCATTGATGAAACTATTATTGAACCACAAGCCCTTCCAAGTAACCAAAGAAAATCAACTATAACTCCTCCATCCATTTCCTACAAAAGAAAAAGAGATAACCATACAATTCCTATTATTCATCCTAAGATCAAACAAGTTTATAAACTTAAAGAGAAAGTGGTTGACCAACCCTTGACAATTCATTCCATTCCTCCCTTGTGGGAAGAAAAGAAACCAATGGTTGATAAGTCCACTCCTACACAATCACAACTTGAAAACCATGCAAGAAGAAACCAAAAAACTAAAGAGAATAGGTGTAGACATCGTGCTATTGCTCATTAGTTAGAAGAAAAGAACAAACTAGCAATAAAATATCAAAACCTAACTCAAAAAAATCGCGATGATTCTCTACCTTCGTCATGACAAAAACATGAAACTTCTATGGACATTATCATTATACCTCAAGCTAGGATTATTTGGATGGTGATGATGAAATTATAAAGATTGATGAGGTACATAATGAGATGAATTTATTATTTGCCTCTTCCATGAACTTAAATGAGAACAACCGTGATGATCCTCCTAAAAAGAGGGCATCTCGACATGTTAAACCTAGTGATTTTCCTAGCACAACACTCATAGTTGCCCCTTTGGCTAGTTATCTTCCTTTCACATATGATGAACAAGATTTGGATGTAGATGACTTTCTTTGGGTTGGCTCACATGTGTCATGCTAGCTTTGTTCTTTCTATGTTCTTTGTGTGATTCCATGTGTGTAATGTGATCCCCCATATCCTATTGTTTCAGGTGTCTTTATGTTTGTGAGCCTACTTTGGTTGACCCTTGTTACTCTACTAGTGCAAGGATACAAAAAAAGTGAATCTATTGTGATATTCTTCTATTTGTATCTACATTTTTCTATCTATTGTAATCATTATCCATTCATTTTTCTTGTTTTTTTCTTTTTAGGGATGACACAAGGTGTTGAGACATTTAGGTCTCTTCCATGTTGACCCAAAATCTTTCTTTTGCTTTCTCTTTGTATGTGGCATTCCTCTATTTTTCTTATTCCACAAAGTATTTGGGGAATGTTGATGGTTTCAAGCTCTATTATATCATTGTATCAAAGACATATGCCGACCCCAAATCTATGGGTCCCTTATGTGTTATCTTAGGATTGGATATGGGGGCAACCTCCTTTCCATGGCATATCTCTATTTACATGCATCTTTTGTGTTCAAAAGATAAGGTTCAAAATAGAAAAATGAGATTGTTAATCATAAGATTGGTGACTAGGATTCAAGAAAAAGCTAGAACTCTTATTCCCGAAGTCTATTCGGACTTTGCAAGTCAGAGATACCATTTGACCAATACCAATAGTAATAAGGTAAACGGTAAAGTGGATCTCATATCCTCGACACCCAATCAAGTAATGAAACATGGCCTCTAATGGATTTTATTGATAAGCAAAGGGTAAAGGATATCTTTGATGTTTGATGCACAATAAGATTGAAACTTAACAAGGGAAACTAGTTCTCTGTGTAACACATATATGAGGGATCTTCGATCTTCGATACCTGAAGGTGGTAAAAATGAAAGAATCTGATGTTTAAATGCAGATTTTGGCAGTAAAGAGTAAGGGGCAATACCGAAGGCTGATCCTTGAAACTTTAATATAACTCCTAGAAAAGTTGTAACCTTGAAATAAAAGTTGATATAGTCTAACATGACTTGTTTTTGCAGGTTTCTCTTCTTAATATATGAAAATGTTAATACATGATATTACAGTATTTGTAGGAGATATGCCTCCAAAATATCCATAGGAAATGAAGTGTCAATACAAGGCTTACCATCTTCCTTCCAAGATCTTTTCTCCCTACAATGAGATCAATGACATAGACCAAGCACACATCAACATGGATGAATTCAAAAGAAGGATTAGTAGTTTTGGTGTTAGGACCTCAATAGAAAGGGATCTTACAAATTTTAGATTAGTGAAGGTTCTTTTTTTCCAAATTACTGTGTAATCTCTAAAACTAGTATTAACATGTGCTTAACACTAAAATCATAAGGCCCAAAAAATCAAAGGGGCCAACAGAGAGATTGTGTTGGCCCTAACTCTAGAGATGATAGATAGAGTTTTTAAAATTCCTATTCATCCTTATTATGAAGTAGTAGATATGAAAAGGGCCATCAAGTACTTTGACGATGCTTCAATTGACAACTTGATCTACATGATAACTTATTGGAGAAACCTAGAAAGGTGGAATCCAAGTTGGAAAGGATACAACATCAAAGTGAGTATAGAGAAGATGTCAAGGACTTGATCATGTTATTGAGCTAAGTGTTTAGACTACCTAATGTAAAGGATTTTTATTTTGGATGTTGAGGTTCATAAGGATTATTAATTCTTCTCACAAGAAGGAAATTGATTGGCTGTGTCTTATCAATGATAGCATCCATGAAAAAATGTGGAATGTCCTTTCATCCACTGAGTTCCATATGAAATCATACCTTGTGTATCTACTAGTGTCATAGGCCTCATTCTTAGGACTCACCAAGGTGGGATCTTATGAGCTGGGTGAAATTAGCATCTATCAAAACTACCCCTAGTTGGATTTGGAGGCAAGTTTCTACAATTTGGTGGTGTGGATGACAATTTTATTTACATGATAATTAGAAGCTTGGAAGGACACTTTTCTAGGAGGATCTCCCTTGAGGCTATGAAATTAATTGGAGATATTGGGTACTGATTCATCCAATACAAAACATTTACTTACATCAAAGTGGCAGGCATCCACAAGATGCCATACAAACTTCCAACATATCCTTCAAACAAGCTACTTTTTTGGGAGGTTTGTAGGAAAATAATTGAAGTGAAACAACCCATTGCAGGGAAACACAAGTGTGGATATAGTTTCCCACTTCAAATAGGAGTGTATTCATGTGCTAATACGCAAAATGCCAAGAATGCAAAAATTGAAATGTCCAAGCATAGATTTGATTTGTACCAAGATGCTCAAGGAAGATTTGACCCCATTGGGAATATCAACAAGGTGATGGGAGAATATTTCATCCATGAGTCAAAATTGGAGGATCATTGGGCTAATTGTGAGGAATAATTTGAAGTAAGACTGAAATATTATTGTTAATTCACAATATTCTTTATTTGAAATTGCTTAAATTCCACAATACATAAGGAACATGTAGAATATGGAAAGGTTTTAGATCCAATCTATGTTGCTCAGAGGATCTTTGATCTTATTTTCAATGTATATTGTTCAATTAAGGAAAATGACAACATAAAGGACATATCTCAATAGGTGGTGGTGCAATCTCAATGTTGGTTGACTACACCTTTGTCCATGGAAAAACCTCCAAAGAAGCCAAAAGTGGTTGATGAAAAGAAATGAGGAACTTCAACTAAGGTAACAGTAAAGAAAGAGCATGATAAACCTTCCTCCAACACCTCTACAACCAAGAAGAAAGACAAGGGTGACCTTGCTAGAGAAGAAGAGAAAAAAAGGAAAGAAATAGGGCCAATTAACATTACTTCTAAGGAAGAGGAGGAACCAGAAGGAGAACAAATATATAGAAAAAGGAGAACAATGGTAGCCATTGGAGAAAGAGTAGCCCAATAGGAAACTATAGAGTCTTACTCCTCTACCCTTCCTCATAAGTGTCCATTTCCTAGTCCCCCTCCATCACTAGATAAAAGAGTACATGTACCACCACCGCAGCCTCCATTGCCAACTCCTCTCCTTCCTACAGGTGGATTACCCCTTGGAGAAGGAATCCTTATTGAAACCATTGTTTGGGAAGAAGAGGTTGAAAATGAGTCTCTTAGAGAAGAGGAAGTGCTTAAGGATGTTGATGATGTTTTTAGGAATGTACAAATTGTTATTGATGTAGATGAAGTGATACGAGAAGAAGTGAACAAAGAAGAACCTCACATAGAAGAGCACATTACTCAAGAGGAGGTATTGAGACAAGTAGAGGTTGAAGAGAAAGCCACCCAAGAAGAGAAAATTGTTGAGGAGATACCTTAGAGTGAAGAAGTGCACCAAGAGAGGGTTCAAGAAGAAGAAAAGAAAACTCAAGAAGAACCTGAGGTGAATATTGGTGGCTCTCAAGAAACAAAAATAGTTTCTACTCCACCTAGAGAAATATTTATTGCTATCCCATTATGGTTAAATCATACTATTAAGATTAGATAGAGGACTTATGTAGAAACTCTAGATCCAATATTAACAATGCTATCAGAATATTTACAGTCTCTTGGAAGAAGAATGAAAAGGGATCGAAGGATTTATACTATCTCCATGGATGAGCATGGAAATAGAACAATGGAGATAGCAGTTCCTCTAGTGGATAAGCTAGAAACTGAGATGACACTAGATGACTACCAAATACATCAAGTGGATTTAGGGGTCCAAACAAGGGAAGGTGAGCAGCAGGGCTTGTAGATATCAATGTCTATTATTTTGAGAAGAATGCAGAAGGATGTGAACACTAAATATGAGCTCAAAGCTCAAGTGAAGAAATTAACTACATGCATCAGTAATCTCAAGGTCGTAGATGATAAAGACCCTAATTCTACACTTCAAGCTACTTTGAAGGGTGAAATTAGACCCTCTGACCCTAATGGATGGATTCCAGTTGTGCAGTAGTGGAAGGAAATCTTCTTAGAGTTGTCAGAAACTATTTTTAAATAGTTTGTCAAATCATACCATGCTATTAGTGATGACAATAGTGATTTTCAATAGCTCATTCTAAGTATTGATGATGATTTTTTGATATGGGAATAATACATCCCAATTCTCCACCAAATTAATGAAACTAAAGATGAAGAGTTGATCAAGGCCGCAGTAATTGAAGAAGGAGAACAGATGTTGACTCCTATTTTGGTAATAGCAATAGAATTCAGGGTGGAGATTTTAAATGAATGTAAAGATAAGTCAAACAATGACAGGAGTTGAACTCAGAAGATAATGAGTGACATCTAGAAAGCCATAGAATATTTGGGATGCACGTTTTGGTAAAACCCCTCACTCGTAAGAGAACCTAAGAAAATGATTGAACAATTGCATAATTTGATGTAGGGATAGGTTACCCAGGAAGGTATAAACAACATGGTTAGCAAAAAAGTGAAGATCTAGTCTCTTCAAGAGGATTCAAAAGCTTTTGCAAAAGTATAGA
Organism: Sequoia sempervirens; assembly: GCA_007258455.2. Lineage (NCBI taxonomy): Eukaryota > Viridiplantae > Streptophyta > Pinopsida > Cupressales > Cupressaceae > Sequoia > Sequoia sempervirens. The sequence continues at coordinate 118,052,754 of VDFB02168118.1, read as the reverse complement.
AACATATTGAAAGGGTCACTTTTGACCAAAAGGTCAAAATCTAGTTTCATAAAGGATCATTCATAGAAAGAATGAATGAGATAGTACCAACATGGTCCAATAACTTTTCTAAATGAAATAGAAATGGGATAAGGGTTGTTGTTTGTGATGGACTGTAGGTGGTTGAAATGTTTTGGTCACTCCTCTTGAAGATGATGTGTTCTTTTTCCCAATTCAATGCCAAATTAGGATATGCCGAGAATAGGTGTGGTAATTATGAGGAGGATAGAGAATATATCATGTGCCAAAGGAAATGGGTGATGGAATCAAGCAGCTGCTTGTAGATTCTATTCTAATTTAGTTTAAATTTTAGTTATTTCATGCTTTCCTTAAATTTAGCAAAAAGACTCGAGTGTAACTCAGGTGCCCAATTCAATATGATTTATTGTTTAAGTTTTAGTTTTAGTTTTATTTCAAGTTTAAGACTCAAGCACTGGATTTAGTTCCAGTTGTCTTTTATTTTAGATCCATAACTATGGGAGCTTGATTTTCTATAAATGTTTAATTTTGGATCATTCAAAGGGTGAATTCTTATGTAATTTTTACAACTGCAAACAATACAATCTCAATGTGGAATTTTTACTACTAACTTTAATGCAAAGCTAATTTATTTATCTAATGGTTATGCTTGTATTGCATGCATTTGGATTTAGTGCCATGGTGATGGTATGATCATTATATTTAAATTACAAATTCTAAATTAATGAGATCTAAATTTAGTCTGTGGAATTAAGTACGATATTTTCCCAAATCTGCACGTGATTGACGGTGTTCTGGTTGAATGATATTCTAAAACCTTATGTGTTTGTGTTTCCTTTGAAGATCATACTCCATTAATCAGTAAATGTGTGAATGTTATTTCTATTAATGATTGTTTCTGATAACATCTCATTCAAAAGTGTAGACATGATTAATTTAATGCTTAATGTCATTGTCTGGTTAAAATGGATTTATATTATTTATTGTTACCCTACTTTTTTCACTTTATTTTATAAATGGTTCATCTATTGTGTTGAAAGAGCAATAAAATAATTGTAATATGTTATGTTCTAAAATACAATATTTTGTTTTGAGTTATTGAAATTATCTTTTACAATTGCATATGATTTTCCAATTATCTAAATTCCAGATCCCCTCGTGAAACTACATAGATCTTACAACTATTTTATCCACATATTCAAGACCTAACATAAAAGGAAAATTGGAGTAGTTCTCACTACTTTTCAAGAGAATCAATAAACCCTTATTTCCAGAGCACGTTGTGTGCGACTAAAATCACCCTCAACAGACCCCTTCAAAATGAAATATGCATATAATATCTTGTAAAAAATAAATAACCTATTATTTCAATTCAATTATCTTGGTCACCATCTAGAAATTCTTGCACAATACTAATAGTGGATGAGCCTATTAGTTCATAAGCTACCTTGCCTTAGGTATGATCTCTTTTTCCTATTCTATAAAAAATACAACAATGAAAACCCTTGGGTATGATGGGACACAACCTATAGTTATTTTGAAATACTTTGATACTTACTACATGATTGCTGCAACTTGCTACTCTTTCTCTTGCCACACTACTATTGCAATATAGCACACAACCACTCTATATTTCATGATATCATTATTATAACTTTCTTATTACTATTATTTTTCTCTATTTTTGTTGTAAGCTAACTTGTGGAATTTTCTTCTTGTTTGCTACATGCTATCCTATAACCTCTTATTTATTCCTAATGTAGGATAATTTGTAGACTAATAAATTCATCAACTCCACCTATAAATTTATAATTTTAGACTCTCATATTCCTATGCTAGTGCAGTATATGAGTACCCTCTCCAATAGCTATTGTAAGGAAAGCTAGATGCGGAAACAACTCTCCTAAACGTCAATACCTCAGGGAAGAATGTAGATACACTTTTAATTTTTTCAATTACAATTCAATTAAGATGCACTATGAACTAAATATCAGAAACAGAGAATTAGACAAACACAGATGAACACCAGATTTACATGGGAAAATCCTTACAGGAGAAAAACCCACCACACCAAGAGAAATCACTTTGTATTATAGTAATGAATAATTACATACAAGTTTCATACTTATCTTTCTGATGTCTGTTTATAGCAGCATTCACCATGAATAATCTTGTACAAGAACCATCACATTATAGTCTACACAGAATAGAATTCACTCTGATACAATTCAAACTATTCACACACGTTTTGATTGAACCAACCATCTAACCTTCGAGCATCTACAAATACAAACTATATTCATGGTGTTCCCTGTCTATTGAACTTCCCCACAGAACTTGCACAACGGACTACCTTCCAACAGTTCCCATTTGGCTTCTCCTATTGGTCGACAACGAGCCACATAGGATAGTCTCACTCGACCAAATGGCTTCACATTGTATTGGCATGTCGGTGAGACACAAGAAGTGTCTCCCCAATTCCCAAAGGCTTCATTGTTGATATCGGCGTAAGTCCCAACAATTGATGAGACGATGTAGTGATCACCACAAGTCATACTGAATCCACTGACATTCATTTCATTTCTGTCGGCAAGAGTTTCCTCATCGGCAAGACTCATACTGCTATTCACAAGTCACACTGACCTCAATATTCCTATCGACAAGACTTACCACTCACCAAGAGGCTTCATTGAGCTACATTAAGTTACACTGAAGCCATCAGCAGTCACCAAGACTATCATCCCTCACTGAGGGTACTTATCGAGTCATTAAGGTTATACCAAAAAATTCAACATTTGGCAAGACATCCATATCACTGAAACATTACTCTAAATACTCCCAAATCATACCAAGCACCAAATGATGGTCACCAAGACATTCGTCTTTCGCCAAAGGTTTCACTGAGCTCTTAAGTTACACCGAAGGCATACAACTATTCGGCAAGACCTTTTCCCATCGCTAAGACCTCACACTGAGATCTTTTATGTTACCATGAGGACTCCATATGTGTTCCCATTGGTGAGACCTTCATTGTTCACTAGGAATTCTTCTCGAGACCATTTGGGTTACCCCAACAGCCAACACTTGAACCTCCGTCGGTGATACATTTACACATCGGTAAGACTTCTTCCCAATAGAATATAAGATATGTCGAAGAACACAAAATGTAACATACTGTCAGTGAGACTTTAATATCTCAATAAGACTTCTCACCGAGCCACCATAGGTTATTCTGATATGCAATAGAATGGCATGTTGGCTAGAGATATCCATAGGTGGTGCTACGCCCTTAATATTATTGTACATCAGGTTATGAATAGTCAGCGTGTGGCTATCTTAACTCTCTATTAAGTCATATTATCATTATTATATTTTTATTTAGTTTTTTAGGTCAGCCTAAGTCTTATATAGGTGTGTCTAAGTCGGCCTAGGTGATATCCTTGGCATAAATAGGTATATATAGGAGGTTGTGAGTCTTATTTCATCATCAAGTGTGAAGTGTTTTCTAATTAGAGATACTTGGAGGTTTTCCCCCTCAAAGTGGCTTATTATTCTCAGTTATTATCAAGTATTTTTCAGCATATTTCATATCATATTCTTCTATTGTGCAAGTTATTTCATAACAAGTGGTATCAAAGCATGATCTTGGCACCATAGAGGCAAGGTTTTTCTCAATTTTAAAGGCGATTTTGGGAAGAGCATATCTTTCATATTTTGGTGAATTTTTTTGTGATTTTTAAAGGGTTTTTGAAGAACATATTGAAAAAGCTACAGTCCATATTTCATAAGAATTGGAGCAGAATTAAGAGAATTATTGTAGAATTAGGGTTTCTACACTATTTTTTTTGAATCTACATATCTCGCACATCTTATTGAATTGGAGTCTGATTTTTATTGGGTTTTTGAAGACATAATAAAGAAGATTACAGTAAAATTTTGATATAATTTAAGTTTCATTTTTGTGATTTATTTTAACATTAGTGGTTTCCATCATGTCGGGGCCTTCAACAAGGGGTAAAAAGAATGTCACTCCAGGGAAGACTCCTGATAAGGATGGTGAAACAATCGAGGATATTACTCATAATGAGGAAAGCAATAAGTTCAAGGAAGAAATTTCCTCAATTAAGATGGATATGTGTGACCTAAGAGGAGATATATCAAACATACGAAACATGTTAAGCACCTACAGGGCTGAATCAAGAAAGGAGTTCTCAAGTAGCCAAGGTGAAAATTCTAGGTCAGCTACTACTGACACAAGCTTTAGTACTCCTATGGGATCTAGGAATTTATTTCCAAAGGTGTATATGCACAAGTTCGATGGTAAGGATTCTCTAACATGGATAAACCAAATGGAGAATTTTTTTGAAGTACACCAAATCCCAAATGGACAAAAGGTCATGATGGCTTCCTTATATCTAGAATCAGATCAATTCATTTGGTATCATTGGCTTTGAATTCATCGAAGTAAAAAGGGGCTCACTGTCTCATGGTCAATTTTTACAGAGGAAATCCAAGCACTATATAGCAATAGTGTCACAAACAACTTCTTCAGCCAACTAGCTAAACTTTAACAAATAGGATTAGTTAAGGATTATATTCAGCAATTCCAAAATCTATCCTTAAGGGTGGATACAATTACGGAGGTAAAATTGAATGACTTATTCTTGGGTGGTCTCAAGGATCACATTCAACATGAGGTACGCATGTTTAGCCCTAGTTCCATAAATGAGTCTTTTATCTTAGCACGCAGGGTAGAGGAGAAGTATTTGATTCCTAAGAAGCAAGGGGCTAATGTGACAAGAGAGAAAGGATATTCAATACAACCTACTAAGTTGACTCCACAAAAATTGAAGAGAAAAGAGAAAAAGGCTTGTGTTTCAATTGTGATAGCAAATACAGTCGAGGACATAAATGTAGTGAAAAGAAATTATTTTATATCGAAGGTCCCAATGAGGAAGAAGAGGAGGAACCCATACTAGAAGATGAAAGGGAGTCAAATGAGGAATCACATGATTCTCAACCAATCATTTCTTTTCATGCACTCTCAGGTTTCAGTGCTCCACAAACTCTCAAGGTGGTGGGGTTCCTAAAGAAGCAGAAGGTAACAGTGTTGATCGACTCAGGTAGTACTCATAATTTCATCAACAAAAAGTTAGCTACTTGTCTAAATTGTTTCATATATCCAGCTCTAGAGTTTCAAGTTTTGATTGCAGATGGTGGTACAGTTAGTTGTTCAGGGAAGTGTCATAGCATTAAATTATCCATGGGAGATTATCAAATTGATACCCCAATGTATGCGATATCCATGGGTGCAGCCAATATTGTTTTGGGAGTACAATGGCTTACTACATTAGGAACAATTGAGATGAACTTCCAAGAACTATTCATGAGATTTCAATCAAAAGGAAGGCTAGTAGAGCTAAGGGGGTTGAAGGAAAAATCTCCACAAATGGTAAGCTCTCATCAAATGCAAAAGTTGCTTAAGAAAGGAGTGGATGGATATGTGCCCCAACTATGTTCATTAGAAGTCTCTCAATCTAATACTCCTACTCATCTAGATTTGCAAGCTATAATTGATTGTCACTCAGTTGTTCTTGGAGATATGCCTAAAGGACTTCCTCCTAAGAAGGATCATGATCATGCCATATAGTTAGTCCCAGGGAACCAAACACTGAACATCAGGGCTTATAGGTATCCACACATACAAAAGAGTGAGATAGAAAATATTGTTGAAGAGATGCTAGAGGCAGGAATCATCAGGCATAGCCAAAGTGAGTACTCCTCACCTGTGGTGATGGTATGTAAGAAGGATGATACTTGGTGCATGTGTCCAGATTATAGAGTGCTCAACATGTACACCATTAAAGATAAGTTTCTAATTCTATTCATTGATGATTTGCTAGATGAATTAAATGGAGCTATTTTTTTTACCAAGTTAGATCTTAGATCTGGTTATCACCAGATTCGGATTAAGGAGGAAGATATTTGTAAGACATCATTTTAGACTCATAAGGGTCATTATGAATTTTGGGTGATTCCATTTGGTCTTACCAATGCACCATCTACATTCCAAAGTTTGATGAATTCCATTTTTAAGAAGTTGTTGAGAAAGTTTGTGTTATTATTCTTTGATGATATATTAATTTATAGCAAGACTTGGGAAGAACATTTGCAAAATGTGTACCAAGCATTACAAATACTTGAAGATCATAAACTCTATGCTAAGCCATCCAAGTGTGCTTTTGGTCTTATAGAGGTGGAGTATTTGGGACACATAGTTTCACATGGAGTAAAGGTGGACCCTAACAAAATTAAGGCTATCATGGAATGGCCTATTCCAAAAACCATTGAGAAACTAAGAGGATTCTTGGGATTGACAGGGTACTATAGAAGATTTGTGAAGAATTATGGTAGTATAGTAGCACCTCTCACCACTCTATTGAAGAAGGATTCATTTCATTGGAACGAGTCTGCCAATACAACATTTGAGAGATTGAAGGAGGCTATGTGTACAACTCCAGTACTTTCCACTCTTGACTTCACCAAGGAATTCATTGTGGAATGTGATGCTTCTGGAAATGGGATAGGAGTAGTGCTCATGCAAGAAGGTCGACCAATTGCTTTTCAGAGTTGTCAATTAAAAGGTAAGAATCAACTAAAACCTATTTATGACAAGGAAATGCTAGCAATACTCCATGCAGTGAAACAATGGTGGCCTTATCTATTGGTATACATTTCAAGGTTAAGACAGATCATGATAGCCTAAAATATTTTTTGGAAAAATGACTATCTTCTGAAGAGCAACAAAAATGGGTCACTAAGATGTTAGGATATGACTTTGAGATTGTATATAAGAAAGGAAAGAAAATATTGTCGCAGATGCACTGTCAAGGAAGGATGAGAAAGATGAAGCCTTATTGTGTACCCTTTCAATATTACAAGCAAATTGGGTGGAGGAAGCCAAAGCAGAGTGGCAAAATGATGTTGTGACAAGTAATCTCATCGAGTAATTAAAAAGTGATCCTAGTAGTTCAGATAAGTTTTTTTGGAAGGGAGATACTCTTTGGTATAAAGAGCATTTGTATCTCTGCAAGAATTCCAACCTTAAAATCAAGATTCTCACAGAGTTGCATGAGTCTCCAGTGGGTGGTCATTCAGGATTTTGAAGACATATCATCGAGTCAAGCAAGATTTCTTTTGGGAGGGGCTAAAGGGTGATGTTGAAAAATTTGTGGCTGAATGTTTGGTGTGTCAAAGGCATAAAGGGGAGACAATTAAGACACCAGGTCTCTTGCAACCCTTATCTATTCCTAGCCAACATTGGGAAGAGGTATCCATGGACTTCATCACAGGGCTTCCCAAATCTAAAGGTCATAATGTCATCATGGTGGTAGTTGATCGGCTCACTAAATATGCACATTTCATTGCATCAACACATCCTTTTATAGCAAGTGCAGTGGCTAAAGCTTTTTTGGAGAATATCCAAAAGCTACATGGTACACCTAAAGTTATTGTTAGTGATCGTGATACTATCTTCACTAGTCACTTTTGGAAAGATTTATTCTCATGTTTGGGTACTCAATTGGCTCTTATCTCTTCATACCACCCTCAATCAGATGGGCAAACAAAGGTTGTTAATAAGTGTTTGGAAGGATATCTACATTGTTTCACTTCAGAGAAATAGTCTCAGTGGGTAGATTGGCTACCACTTGCGGAATGGTGGTATAACACTTCTTTTCATAGCTCATCAAAAATGTCTCCATTTTTGGAACTTTATGGATATCATCCCCCTTCCATCACATCATCAATTAAGGTGTCCCCAAGAGTTCGGGCAGTAGAAGACCACTTGCTTCATCAACAACAAGTACTTTCAGGACTCAAGGAGAATTTAGCCATGGCACAAAATCGAATGAAACAATAGGTAGACCAACATTGTAGTGAAAGAAGTTTTGAAGTTGGGGATTGGGTCTTCTTGCGATTGCAGCCTTATAGGAAAATCTCACTAAAGCAGCAAAGAAAGAATAATAAGTTGTCTCCAAATTATTAGAGTCCATACCAAATCATGCAGAAGATTGGTAGTGTTGCCTACAAGCTTGAGTTTCCACCAACAACAAAGATACATCCAATTTTTCATGTTTCCTATTTGAAGAAGGTAATTGGGCATAATATTCCCACTCAAACAACACTTCCCGAGTTGGATGAAGAAGGAAGAATCATTTTGGAACCAGACTGCATTCATCAAACATGCACAAAGAAGCTGAGGAATAGAACTATCACTAAGTATCTCATCCAATGGAAGAAGTTACCAATTGAAGATGCCACATGCGAAGATGAGGAGTTCATTCAAAAGTTTCCAAACTTGATTAGCATTGAGGACAATGCTTCTTTGAAGAAGGGGGCATGCTACACCCTTAATATTATTGTACATATGGTTATGAATAGTTGGCTTGTGGCTATCTTAACTCTCTATTAAGTCATATTATCATTAGTATATTGTTATTTAGTTGTTTAGGTCAGCCTAAGTCTTATATAAGTGTGTCTAAGTCGGCCTAGGTGATATCCTTGGCATAAATAGGTATATATAGGAGGTTGTGAGTCTTATTTCATCATCAAGTGTGAAGTGTGTTCTCATTAAAGATATTTGGAGGTTTGCCCCCTCAAAGTGGCTTGTTATTCTCAGTTATTATCAAGTATTTGCAACATATTTCATATCATATTCTTCTATTGTGCAAGTTATTTCATAACAAGTGGAAAGAGGTTCCAACGACTACTCTATGTCACAGTGATAGGAACGTTCGGTGAGACAAAAGCTAGGTCACAACGACCTGTACAAATCACAATGTATCAAAGCTGCTAGTCGGCCAGACATGATAGATGTCACACCGACTTTGCTCCAATAGAGGTTACAACCTGTGATGATTGAGGCATACATTTCTAACAGCTATATAGTATCACCATTAAATAATCATCCATTTCTACATCAACATCACTTTCTATATCCTTGGAGAAATTTTCTTATCTTAATTTTGAAATGAAGAGAAAAAGGGGGGAATGGAATAGGAAGACCTAGAAATGAGGGATCTATTTCAAAAAGAACAAAGGGGTGTCCACCTAATCACAAATCCACTTTTTTGTATTTAATTAGGAAGAGGGAGAGTGTCACAAATGATTAGAGTTCAACCTACAACCCTTAAGGTGAGTCAACCCCAAGTTTGGACACTTTGCTATCCTAGCTTCCTTATGACAAAAAAATAGTAAAATATGACTGAAAAGAAATTTTGGGAGAAGAATAAAAGTGAATTAATAATCCAATTATGAGATCTATCACTTGAAACATGAAGTATTATGATAATACTATCAAAAACAACAATCAACTAGTAGATATGAGAAGGTTAAGATAGTTTTTACCCAAATTAAAAAAAATCATAAAGTGTCCTATCAGGACTCATTCACTTGAGTGAATATGTCCTTGCACTCTTTTTTGAAAATTCTTTTTACAATCCTCTGATGTTGGATCTAAGGCTCTTATTTCTCTAGGTTTAACTATCAGAAGGATGAAAACAAATTATGTAGGTGAGTTTTCATGTCTTGACAACTTTGATGATAACTTTAACAACTTTGTAAAATTGCACTTTTGCTCCAATTTCAATCCTTCTTTACCTACAAATCTGCAAACACACAAAGAGGATAAAAAAAAAAAAAATTATGTGTATAAGGGGTTTTCCTTATTCAAACCCTAGTTTGTTAATTAAACCTTGATAATCAAATGAAAGCATAAATGGAAGGAATGATGAATGAATACTAGCTTGTTTCAACTCACCAAACCCTTTAATGATTGACCTTAGAGGATGGAATTCTAACACATCACTCCAAATATTAGATCTTGCATGAAATGTCTTGATTGGATGCTTGATTTGATACTTGATTTGATGCTTGAAAACTTGAAACCTACATCACAATGTTAGCTCAAAAACATGCATGTACAAACATAAATCTTGACATCATGATGGGATCTTGAATACTATAATAATTGACTGATAAATCTTCTCTTTGATGCTCTTAACAATAATACTTGCTTTAGTAATGCTTGCATAAGGTTTGTTAGATTTGAATTGATAAAAAGACCTTGTATTTATAGGTAATTTTCTAATTTCCCAATAATTAAACATCAAAAGCTGACAATTGTAATTTAAATTTAGATCATAAAAATGTCACCAAAAACATATTAAAAAATGGGATCCTAAACTTAAGGAGGACCCATTCACCCTTGGGAAAATGGGTCCTAGGCCCTAAACCTAGGACACGCATTTTCCAAGATGTGTAATTTGATGTTTTCAATTGTTTAATGTAGGTTTTCCTTTCGGAAAACAAAATTAATTAGGATTGTAAATGCATAATTAGTTCAATTAGTGACTTAATTAAGTCTCATTAATTAAGGGGATTCAAACATAGTGTGAAAGTGTAAGGTATACATTTTTCAACACTACATTTAGACCCCACTTTAGTGAGAGTATGAACTTATGCTCAGATTCTCAATAAAGTAGACAAATAAGTCGAGAGAGATCTGAGTGCACAAATGTTGATGGGATATGATGAGAAAGATCAAGGAGTTTGCACAAGCCCCCAAGATCAAGATCCCATAGAAAACTAACATAAGTACAAAGGGACACATGCTTGCAATAGCAACACAAGATGCACAATCATGAAATTTCAAAATTAATGTGAAAAGATCGAAAAGAAAAAAGATGGACTAGCCATGGTTGCATTGTTTTCCATACAAAAAATTTCACAAGTGAAAACCCGTTGTCCACTATGTAAACAAAGTATAATCATGAGTGCTAGTGAAATCCAGTACATCCACTAGGTGAGCCCCAAGAAAGTGAGAAACACACACTAGGTCAATATGTACCCACAAAAAGGTGGTTGATGGGAACGTAATGTTGGGTCTACATGATCCCTTACATCAAACATACAAAAATTTATACCTCCTAATAACTTTTATAAGGTTCCACACAAAAAGGCTACACAAGGATAGCAAGTTCTATTATGCTAGACACTCATGAAAAATAAAAAAGGCTTCACTAACAAGCAAGTTGTGATATTCTTACTGGCCATGAAAAACTTTTAAATAAAATAGGATACGATAGTGTTTTTCCCTTAGCACAAATGCCACGTTCAGAATGGGGACCCTCTTTTCTTTTGCCTTTCAGGTCATTTTTGTCGTCACCTTGTTTTGTGTGCCCCATTTTGGTATCCTTGATGGTTAGAGTACCCCAAAGTGCCATCTTAAACTGACCATTTTTTGTCCACTTCACTTTGGCCTGGTCTTGGGAACTTCCAGGCTCTCCTTGGCAGTTTTTTCGTTGTTGGCTATCTGCCGAGCCCAGGGCTGGACCTGCACTCGCTCAGGTTACTTAGCAGAGTTTTATGGTTCCTCCTCCATTTTGGGTCCACATCCACCGGGTTTCCAGTCCACATTTTGGTTCCTGTTGGGCCCGAGCCTGGACTTGTGGTGGTTCAGACTACTTACTTCTTTCACTAGTTGTGCTTTGTTCCTTGGTCTGCCCCTGGCTCCCCCTAGGTTATAGCTCTGCTCCTAATGTTCTTCCATCCCAGCTCTACCCTCGATGGTTCCCCATCCTGATTTTTCCCCAGTTCTACCCCTGATGGCCTTGGTCTTGGCTCCACTCCCAGTTTTCTTCCATCCTAGTTTTGTCCCAGTTCTGCCCCTGCCAACAAGCCTAGGTCCGGGACTTCTTGCCACCCAACCTGTGTGAAACCTTTACAAGTTTCCTCATGTCTCGAGTCCAACCTTGCCAACCTTTCACCATCTGGACTCCAGGTCCCTTCTTTCTGCCATTATGAAAATAACTCTTGAGCGGCCCTTCCACTTCACCCTTCTGGACCTCAAACCCTAGTCTGCCCGCCATCACCTGATTTCAAAATCACCAACTCTCAGCCAATCGTACAGGTATTAAATGAGGCCATTAATTATAGAATAGGGTATAAGTATTGGGCCCCAACTTGTCATTTTCATTCATGAGGATTGCAAGGGAGATCAAAGTGCTTGCTAGAAGAGATCTTGTTCCCATTGTTGCCACTCACCCCAAGATCATTGTTCGAGTTCCTGGTGTTGATCACACCTCATCTTTTGATCATGGGCTTTTGAGGTAGATTTTTCGTTCATCGCACCAAGAATTTTTCATGATTTTGTGTATTGAAATCATGAACAAGATGAGGTTTAAAATGAATTCAATTGATAGACCATAGTGAGTCTCGCAAACCCACCTTTTCAAATCCTAATGAACTTTCAAGTTGATCTCTTGTGTTCCATCTGAGATTCCGCACCATCGCCGATGTTCTTCACATAGGGCGATCGCACCTTCCGGGCTGGGCCCTTTGGGGTTCCCTTTCTGGACTTTTGAGGAGTGGGAGAGACATGAACAAGAAGCCTTGAAGCTAGTTGAAGAAGAGGTCAATGAGTATCATGAACACCTCAAGTATGAGCACCAAACAATTGACAGGGTGGCCTACGAAGAGGAAGAGGTAGGCTCTTTCAAGAGTGGAGACGAGAAGGAAGTAGAAAGGCCACCTCCTAGAGAAGAGAAAAAGGGTGATAGGGTAGCAGAGAACATGGAAATCTCTACAAGGGAAAGGCAGTTGCAAATTGTACTACCTCCTAAAGAAGAAGAAGATATAGAAGAGGACCAGCCTGAGGAATATATGTGCAAGGGCACACAGATTGAATAAATTGAAGAAAAGGAAATTGAAACAAGAGGAAGCCCTCACGGGAAATTAATTACTAAACCTCTCGTCAAATGCCTCATGTTCATCCAAGACTCTAATGAGGATGGAGACAACACCAAAATGAAGGGTGCCCAAACAGAAGTCCAAACGGGGCAGGGCAAGGGTGATCAAGAGCCACCAAGAGGAGAGTATGTCATGCCCAAGTGGTTGGAAAGGCAGCTTGAGAAGAAAACTCCCACTCCTAAGGATCTGAGAGCGAGGCTAGAGGCTATCCTAGCTTGAGCGCAAATCTGATCTAGAAAAGAGAAAAGGCCTAAAATTAGGTCCAAGATAACAATGGATGTTGTTAGATCCCAAACCGCACAGATAGCAACACCCATGGTAGGCCAGGTTGGTGTAAGCTATAACATTTCCACCATCAACTTGGGGACTACTACCAAAGAGTAGAAGGTGGGGCATCTTGAAGAATCAGTAGCTACAGTGGTGCACCTGATAAAATAAGACAAGGTCTCAAAAGATGAACTTAAAGCACAGGTGGCCGCCTTAATAGATTACATCCAACAATGGTCTTCACTGGATGAAATGACTACCACATTTGTGGCTCCACCCCAACTGTTTTCCAAAGAGAATATTAATAAATTAGAGAAAAGAAAGAACTTGGATAAGACTAAAGAGGGTTGGTTCTAATAGGTCATATGTGTTAGGAACATGGGTATCAGTCGGGTTGTTCAGATAGCCAACAAGTTCTAGGATCTATAGTAATCTCTGGAGAGCACAAGGAAGCTCTACACCAACTTCCCCACAACATATGATTCCACCTATCCAAAGATTGAGGCCATCCATTGGTTACCAAAGGCCACATAGGAAAAGGAGCTTGCATTCAAGGGTGATGACCACTGGCTGATGGACGTGTGGAGGTGGGATTTTGATAATAGAAAGGAGAGGTTGGAGCAAATATAGGATAAGGTGGATCCAGACATCGAATGGGTCAAAGAAATTAAAGCAAAATGCGCTCGATATCTGAAGTTGATGACAGAGTATGATGTCCACAGTACAAATGGATCCAAAGAAGATAAGGCCTTATTTTTAAAAGAAGATGGAGGATGGGATGTCCAATGAAATAAAAATGGAATTCATGAGTTTCATTGCTCGTGCCTTCACCCAATCATATATGTTCAGGGATCAAGGCATAAAATATGATGAAGATTGAATGAAGCTTGAGGATAATGCCAAAGAATGGAGTTACCAAATGTTGTAGTCTAAGATTATTGAGGTGGACAAGCTCCAGCCAGTCATTCTAAAATTCATGGAATATGTAGCTTTGAAGAAGTGGGAAGGTAGCTCTATTGTCAGTAAAGAGCTCCTGAAGGAATAGCTATAGCAAAAGAGCAGTTAGCAAAATACAATGTGCTATAGTGTTGTCACTAGATGACAAAATAGGGATGTGGACAAAACTGTATTTTAAATTGTAATATATTGGGGGTAGGTAGAACCCTAGTTTAAAGTGAATCTTGGCCACACAATGAGATTGAATCTTGGTCATTCATTCTACTTTTTGGGCACTATAAATAAGGGGTTTCTTCTCATTTCCAAGGGGAGTTGAATTGTTGTAAAGGCATGCTACTGAAATTTATAATGAAAATATATTGACTTGGTGTATTTTTTTATTTCTCCACATGTTTTATGGTTCAATCTCCATTGTTAGATGCTTTATTTAGTTGTATTGTTGCTTTGATAGATTTTAGTCATGTTTTGTGATTATGGAAATTTATACTATGTTGATGCCTTCTAGCCCATACTTTTTGTTTCTTGCTGCTGGTAAATGGCCTTGCAAAGTTAGCCTAGGCTGAAATTTAAAGCTGATCTTTAAATCTTTACCTTTATTCATGCATGTAAATGGTGGATGAATGGTAAAACATTTGCAGACCTTTGAATATAGCATAGATTTTGTGATACTGTAGATTTCTTGGTTAAGTGGGATCCTATTTGAAGGGAGTTGTCCATAGCAAAACCTTCATGATCACCATTCACAGTTAGTTGCATATTTAGGAACCTTCCCTCTTCCCTACTCTTTTCCTTTTTTCTTAGAAACAACTTGTGCTAAGGTTCATTGCACATTGCAAAGCCAAACTTGAAGAAAACATTGAAGTTATAGATTGATGTTCGAACCTACAACAAAGTACACTTTAATTCCCACCTTAGAAACTTCAAATTTCAAGATCCACTTTGCATCCAGCTATGTAAGTCTGCCCTGTGATTACCAGAAAAATCACATCAAAATCAACTAAGGAGTTCCATGCAAGTCATGACCTGACACCTAAGAGACCTTGGTGAGATTTTTCATAGCTTGCAGTTGCATTTTTCCTTTCAAGAGAGGTAGTGCATAGACACATTACCTGTGTTGAGAAAGTGTGTAAAAAAACCCATCAACAGATAGTCAAAGGGGTTTTTCTTAGTTCATGAAAGGTCGTACCTTAGGTAACATCATATTTGACATCAACACCAAGAGAGGACAAGTTGAGGAATAAAGGATTCACATCTTAGTGAATGCAAGTCATAACATTACCACTAAGAGGAATATCATATTCCTAGAAAGGTCACACTCTTGTAGGACATCAAACCCAATGTCACCAAGAAGAAGACACGTCACATGAAGTAAGAAAACCAAACTTTGAAGCAAATAATGAACAGGGATGTGCATGCCCCCATTTTAAATAAATTTCCAAACACCATGTTGTGAGAAATTACTTTAAAGTAGAACATAATAAATGTCAATACATGAGAGCCTTATTCAGAAAGCCCTATGTAAAACATATGTATCCAAGTAGAGCTATATCATGAAAGGAGGTTTCCCCCCACATGCAATCCTAATATAACACATAAGGGATCCATGTATTTTGGGTTAGCATATTTCTTTGCTACAGTGATATAATCAAGCTTAGAATCATCATCATTGCCCAAATAATTCATGGGATGATGAGCACAAAGGAAGAATGACACATAAAGAGAGAAAATATATATTTTTGGGTCAACATGGAAGAGACCTAAATTTCTCAATGCCTTGCATCATTCACTAAAGGAAAACACAAGACAAAAGAAAATATGAAGGTGTATGACATATAGAATAATGAAGGTGCAAATAGAATAATTTCATAATAGATTTGCTTCCTTTGTATGCTTGCACCAGTGAGTGACAATGGAATACAAAGTAGGCTCAAAAACATGTAAAGACATTCCAAGCAGCATTGTATAGGGTATCACATTATGCACATGCAATCACAAAGAACAAGAAAAGAAAAAAAAGAAAATAATAGTATGTCACATGCAAGTCAACCTATAGTAGGTCATTTACATCCCAATCTTCTTCATCATATGCGAAAAGTAGAAAACTAGCTAAAGGAACAATGACAAGTGTTGTACTAGGAGTATCAATATGTTCAACACATGGTGAGTCACTCTTGTTAGGAGGATCATCACGGTTGTTATCATCTAATATCATGGAGGAGGAAAATAATAAATTCAACTCATTATGCACTTCCTCATCAATTTTAACAATTTGATCATCATCATCATCCAAGTTAATCATAACAAGAGGCCTAATGATGATCTCCATTGAAGTTTCATGTTGTTGTTGTGGTGAAGGTAGATAATCATCATGCTTTGTCTCAATCGATGTTTGATTTTGATTTGTTTTTCTTTTCTTTTCTTTTAACTAACAAGCAATAGCACGACATCTACACCTACGCTCTTTAGCATGTCTATTTCTTTTTGCATGAATTTCAAGTTGTGATTATATAGGTGATGGTTTATCAACCATTGCTTTATTTTCTTCCTACAAGGGAGGAACATAACGAACCATGGAAGGTTGTTCAACCACTTTCCCTTTAGCTTTGTAAACTTGTTTGATCTTAGGAGGCACAACAGGACTTATATGGTTATCTATTGGTATCTTATAGGAAATACGTAGATTATTTCTCATGGATTGGTCTTGGTTACTTGTGATGGCTTTTGGTTCAATCATGGTTTCATCAATGATATGAGGCTCAATCATGGGTTGAGGCATGTTGCTAAGGGATAATTATGCTATTTGTTTTTTTGAACTTTTGGTAAGATTTGAAAACAATTCCTCACAAGGCTTAATAGGTTCCATGGGTTTGGGCCAAAATAAATACAATGAGAAATTTCCATGGGAAGACACAGGATTAAAGCCACTATGATGCACAACAAATATGTCATTGTTAAATGGAAATTTTAAGCATTTATGCACTACCGATGGGATGACATCCATGGAGTGTAGCCATGGATAACCAATATTCACACAAAATTGGTTTGACAACGAGATGAAGAATGAGACATTTAATTGTTCCAGTCTAGCTTTTAAAGGAAGAGTGATCAAACCTATCATAGGGCAAGAAAAAATATTATGTGTTTTGATCCATTCTTTCATTTGTCCATAAGAATATTGATAAATTTCATGCAAAAATAAGAATTCCTTGGTGATCATATTCTCTATACACATGGGATCAATTAATATCCCATTGGTAGACTTGTCATTGATTCTTCCAGCAATGTAAAGAGGACCATCGGGTACGTGTTTGATTGTCATTTTGTGAGAAAGAGATGTTCATAGACAAGTTGGTTTGGCCCTTACCAGGTTGTACATCAATGAAGTTGACCATAGTATCATATCTATTATTATCATCATTCATGTTATCATCAGTCATGTCAACATTCATCACATCATTATTGGCATCATTAGCTTTCACAAAAGAGATGTTATTATTTGGCATGAGATTAGTAAAAATTTGCAAAGTTTGATTGGGTGGGGAAACAGACTTATTTCCTTGATCATTAACACCACCAATTTAGATGTGATTAGAATCAATGATGTCTTGTACAATGTGTTTAGGATGCTTACAATGTTTTGTATTATTTCCATTTTACCAGTGATAATGGTAGAAGGCAGTGATATTATAGTTTGGAGGTAAATGCTTAGTGGTATCAAGGGCTCTAATGGAAGGTAAGGTAATTAGGGTATTTCCCATAAAATGTAACATGATGGAATGGAGGGCATCAAGTAATGGGGTAAATTTTCCATTACGCTCTCTTATTTCATATGGATTTTTTATTTTTATGGAAGTATCTTGAGACTCAACGTGTTAACTTGTTTGGGGTGTATTTATCTATAAAAAGCTCTTATTTTATTTCTTGCATGATTGGATATTGTTATGGGGCACGGATTTGGAGATTTTTATTTTATTTCACAAAGAGCCATGCATAGATGTGTAAAGGAGGAAAATTTCATCATGCCAAGCTTGTCTTGATTTTTTCTTTGCAAATTTTCACTAAGCATTCTTTGAAGATTAGAATCGAGTATCTTAATTTTGATTTTTGAGTAAAGCAATTGGTATTGTGCTATAAAATCAGTGATCCTTTCATCATCCTTTTTTTTACACTTTATTAAATTAGCTAAGGTCATCTTGGGACCAATGTGCATTCAGAAATGGTTGAGGAATGCATCAACAAGCTCATTGAATGAATTAATTGAGTTTTTCAATAAAGAGAAAAACCATTCCAAGGTTGTATCTTTCAAAGACCTAGGGAAAAGCTTAGCCAAGAGCTTATCTTTAAAAATTAATTCACTACATAAGGATGTGTATATCGAAACATGGTTAATAGGATCTCCTTTACCATCATATTTCTTAAATCTAGGAATGTCTATCCCTTGTGGAATTTGTGCTCTCAATATCTCCAAAAATAATGTGTTTATTTTGACATATTGTGAAGGTTGGCCATTTTGATTCTGGTTTAATGTGGAAATGTGTTGTTGGAGGGATGAAGCATTTTGCAAGAGTCAAGGTTAAGGATGGAATCATTGGTTGTGTTTTGAGATGGAGGCAAATAAGGTGGAGGTGTATATGTGTTTGAAGAACAAGTGAATTGCAAGTTTGCGAGAGATGATGGGTTAGGAGATATGAGATTTAAATTCACAAAGCTAAAGATATTCCTAGTGGAAATTCCTAAGGTTGTATTGACATTTCTAGTGGGTTTCCTTGTTGTAGTAACAATTGGATGAGTGTATGTAGGAATAGAGGCCATAGTTATAGAAGGAATTGAATTTACACCTTGAATTCGAGTGTACCCCAAATTTTTAGCATAAATAGCCATTGGAGGAACATGATTGTCAATTATATGAGCTAGGCTATGCACAATTTCTATTCCTTGTTCATTATTAATAATTTTCCTCATGTTATCTATGACAAGAACTGCAATACCAACAATGTATTCAGCACTCACAAAGTTTTGCATTTTTTCTAAGGTTTCACCCATTTATTTTATCTTTCTTTAAAGGAATTTTGCAACTGTTATGTCAACATCAATCACATTGGTGGTGGGTAAAATGGTCATGGGAAATGTGGTATCAAAATTATGGTCCATAATGGGTTGACTAGTATCAACACTATGAGTGAAAGAGTTGCAAAACTCAAAATCCACCACGGATGTACTAGCAGGGGATGGCATGAGTCTTGAACTATGTCTCACTAAATTAATGGTAAAAGGAAACTAATTTTTGAAGCTTATACAAGTTTTATCAAACCAAAGTGCACCCATAATGGAGAAAAGGCACTATACAAATTCAGTAAACACCCAAAAGTATGAATCACAATGCAAATATGTAAAAAGATTTTACACTTTTTAGATTTGAAACAAGATAATTTATTGATTATGCTATGAAAAAACCTAAATATGATGACTTTTTAATGCCAATTTTGATTTCAAACAATGCATTTAATTTGACCAATTGAACTTAATGCAAGAAAGTATAGAATTTTACATTTTCTGAAACTAAAACTCAAATCTAATAGTAGAATGCAATAAAGAAAACAAGGACAAAATGATGCCCATAAATTTGAAACAATGCCTATACAAGGATAGGTTTTCCCAAGGGAAAATGATTCCTTAGTCAGTGATTGGAAAAATTCAAGTTTGTATTTCTAGTTTAATGTTTGAACTTTATGTTTCTAGTTGTGGACTATGAATTTTGTGACATATTTTTCCAGATTTAGGTGTCTTAATGCAAGTGCAATTAGTGATAAAAAGTGAGAAAAGTAACAACTTTTGGAATGCAATTTTGAACTAAAATTGGATCTAAATGACTAAAAGACACTCTTAATGTACCCATAGTGCAAGATGTATGCAAAGTGAATGCAATTTTTTTTTTATGAATTTGAAGGATGCAAACATGCAAGACTAAACCCTAAATACAATGAAAAGCACACTAATGAAAATATAGGTCTAGGGTTTTGAATGTCTCCAAATCAGAATTCGGGATGTACAATGTTAGGTTCACCAAAATAAAATGAAGAAAAAGGAGAATGGAACAGGAAGACCTAGAAATGAGGGAACTATGCCAAAAAATACAAAGGGGGTGTCCACCTAATCACAAATCCACATTTTTTTCTATTTCATTAGGAAGAGGGAGAGTGTCACAAATGATTAGAATTGACCTACAACCCTTAAGGTGAGTCAACCCCAAGTTTGGACACTTTGCTACCCTAGCTTCAAAAATGTCACAAAGTGTTTTGTCAACTCATTCACCTAGGAAAATATGTCCTTGCACTCTCTTCTAAAAAATATTTTTATAGTCCTCTGATGTTGGTTATAAGGCTCTTATTTCTCCAGGTTTAACTACCAGAAGGTCAAAAACAAACTTTGTAGGTGAGTTTATGTGTCTTGATAACTTTGATGACAACTTTGACAACTTTATAAAATTGCACTTTTGATTCAATTTCTGTCCTTAGTCACCTACAAATCTACAAATAGGCAAAGAGGAGAAAATTGTTTGTTTTTGGTGTATAAGGGTTTTCCTTGGTCAAACCCTAGTTTGGTAATTAAACCTTGATAATGAAATGAAAGCATAAATGGAAAGAATGACGAATGAACACTAGCTTTTGGCAACTCACAAAAACCTTTAATGGCTAACCTTAGAGGACTAAATTATAACACATCACTCTGGACAAGGATTAGATCTTGCATGAAATTGCTTGATTGGATGCTTTATTTGACACTTGATTTGATGCTTGAAAACTTGAAACCTACATCACAATGTCAGCTCAAAAACATGCATGAACATACATAAATCTTGACATCATGATGGGATCTTGAATGTTGCAATAATGATTGATAAATCTGCTCTCCAATGCTCTTGACAATAATACTTGCTTTAGGAATCCTAACATAAGGTGTGTTAGATTCGAAATGATAAAAAGACCTTTTATTTATAGGTAATTTTCTAATTTCTTGACAATTAAACATCAAAAGTTGAAAATTGCAATTTAAATTTAGATCATAAAAATGTTGTCAAAAACATATTAAAAAATGGGATCCTAAACTTAAGGAGAACTTATTCACCCTTGGTTGAATGGGTCCTAGGCCCTAAACCTAGGACACACATTTTCCAAGATGTGTAATTTGATGTTTGTAATTATTTAATGTAGGTTCCCCTTTTATAAAATCAAATTAATTAGGCTTTTAAATCCATAATTAGGTCACTTATAGGTTTAATTAAGTCCAATTAATTAAGGGGATGCAAACATAGTGTTAAAATGTAAAGGTGTACATTTTTCAACACTACAAATTGTACTTAAATTTTAGCATATCACCTACAGGCTATAGAATCACCCCATTGAAGCAACTTGAAGCATGCTTGTCATTTCCAATTTCATCAAAATCAACATCAATCATTTAATTCCTATCACATCATTGGTTTCTCAAGAAAAGTGTAAATTATGGCAATACTAAATTTCATACTAGGATTATTAGTTAGCATAAAACAGAAAAGTTACCTAATTAATTATTAGGTCCCCTTTTTACTTTGGTATATTTAAGCTAAACTTAGTTCATGTATTTTTTTCATAGCATAGGATGAGGACAAGTGTCATGATCTAATTTAATCCTCACCTAGGGCTAATTTCTTTTTTTCCTTATTTTAAGGATTCATTATTGTATATTGCAATATTTAAATGTTTTTTAAGATCAATTAAACTATGAAGGGTTGCATAGAAAATAAATTTATGTTTTCTCTCTATGTGATAGGTTTTTTGTTGTAGGCGATTTCTAAGAGTTGTGGGTTTCAAAAAATAATTATAACTATTTTTTATTTTAATTAATAATTTCTTTATTTATGACATTTATTGGCACTTACGATAACTTAGTTTGTTATTGATGACATTAATTATTATTATAACTCCACCCTAGCCTCATACCCCATCATGATCACTAATCAAACTCATTTATGGGTAAGTGGCTATCACATAGGGGATGGTTGTCATGCTTAGATTAATTTGCCAATATAAAGGTAGTTAATTTTTTTAGTTAGATAATTTTTAAAATAGAAGTTTCCAAGTTTCCACGTCATATTACTCCTACATTATCATGTATGACTAAGCTCATTAGTCTTATGACTCAACTTGTCATAATTTTTTAAAAAAAATTGACCATTTTTTAAGTTCAATTGCTAAAAAAATATTGAACACCCTTAAAGAAAGACATAGAAAGAAACCTACCAACAATTGATAACATAAGAGTATTAAAGTGAATAGCAATAGGATATATTACAACATAACAGGAGGAGGCATTTTTTTACCAAGAACGTACAATTCATATAGTCATCCTAAATTGCCATAAAATCTTTCCCATTTTCCAATAGGCTTGGTGGTTAGATTAATTTCAAAGGATAGATGAATATAATGAGAAGATTTCCCATAAATATTCATAAACATAGGCTAATAATGAGGTAACTATAAAAGGATTGAGATTGAGTTGTTCTAATGAAGCTATTATAGAAGTTTTAGGATTACCTATAACTAGTGATCCATACCTAAAAATACCCACTACAAATGTGGTAAGAGATAATTTTTTGCAACCAAGAGAGAACCTTACCTATTCTTCCTAAGGAACCAAATGGTTAGTATTACCAATCTTCTAGGCTAAAGTGGCTACTCACATTATCAAGTATATCCCTTGCAAAGTTTGGTTATCCATACTATATACTATGTATTTTAATATTTTTAGTCATCTTTGGTATAACAATCTAGTAAATATTCTAAAATTATTATTTAATTTATTCAAGAGAATGGACATAAAATATTATAAGGGTAAATTTGGTGCTTTTCCTCATCATTGTTTATTTTGATTAATTGTAAATAAAAGTTTGCATGATCAATTTTTGAAGGTATCATGGGAGGAATTTCTTGAGTTGGATGATATTAAAGACTCTAGAAAAATGTGGGACCTCATGGTAGGAGGTTAAGAGTTATAGAATCATAAAAAAATTAATAGGAAGATACCAAAATAAATAGAATATTGATTCTACAAGTACACTCAAATGAAGAAGAGGGATAAAATGTGAAAGGGAGACTTGAAACCACATAGTCCAAACATGCAACATCATCTTCTACACATGTAGCCACAAGGTTAGAACATGCAATATTATTTGGTATGCATGCAACCCAACTAGAGGTACATGAAACACCTTCTCCTATATGTGTAGGATCTTCTCATAAACCTATAGCTATACTAATACCTTTAGAGACCATTTCTTCCATTATAATAGCTAAGAAGAAACAAAAGATCAACCCAAAGATAAAACAAACCCAAACCAAGAATTAACATCACCTTTGGGAGAATTATTTGATACCAAGCTTATCTAAAATAACCTCTAAAATTATTTTTCGTTGAAATATACATAGACTCTAAATGAGAAGAAACTATTTTAAAAGACAAGGATTCTACCACCTCTAGTAGTTTTGATTTTGATTGAGATAAGGAGTCCACTCCTTTTCAACTTGTATCTCCAACATGTGAGGATGAATCATCCCCTACATAAACAAGGGAGAAATAAGAGTTGTAGGTTTCCTTAAATAAAATTGATCACTTAGAATCGGCGTTTATGATGTACAAAAATCAAAAGAGTAAAATAGACATGCTAGCTTAGATGTTAGCTTATGAGATAGAATGGGAATATTTGGTGCCTAAATAGCATGCATCCATGAGAAACCTGCCTATGGACCAACTTCCAAGCCTACTATAGGGAACATGATTAAAAAAATCCAAATCCTAATCAATTTTTGTTATTAAGAAATTAGAGATAGAAGCCACACAAATAGATGGAAAAATCCTAAAGATGTTATAATGAAAGAGGGATGAAGCCATTAGGGAAATTAGAATCACATGGGCATAAGAAAATAAAGAAATGGAATAGAATTTTTTGGGGAAAATGTAAAATGGGTATGTGCAGGATCGTCATGGAAAAAATAGGCCCTTAAGTGGCGAAAAATTCAGAAAAAACAGAGTTAGGCTACTTGACATAAAAATTGAATAAGTTATCTATATTATTTCAAAAATATGTAAGAATAGAATTTATAGCAAATTGAATGTAGTTTCTAAACTACTAGGTTTTTTTAAATCTATTTGTGAAAATTTGAAATTTCAATGTAGTAGCACTTAAATTTCAAGGAAAAAATAAGAAGTAGGTGTCTATCTCACCACCCTAACCACAATAAAATGATAATATATTTTTTATAAGATTTTAGATATAATTATAGGACTCATGTCCCGATGTGATGCATATTTTTTGTAATTTTTTCCAAGTAAATAATTAATTATGATTTTTTTATTACAAATTTTAAAAAATATAAAAACTCATATGTCTAACCACCTTAACTTGGTCAAAAATTTATGAAATTCATTTTTTTTAAATTCTATAGTATGTGAAGCATAGAATGTGACACATGTTTCAGATTTAAAAAATGTGATACTGTTCGAAAGCTATAGATGTTTTTCAATCAGCCTATCAATCAAGACTTTAGTCATAATTCAAATAGAAAATGAATAACAATTATTTATTAAATTCAAAGTAAAGCATAAATTATATTGGTGGAAATTTGATAATCTCTTTTAAAAACCCTTTTCGTTTCATCAATTTTGGGTAAGAAAAAAGTCATCAGCCACATACCCTACACATACCCTTCATATGGCCACTTTTTGGCCCATCATGATCCTACACATACCCAAATAAAGATAGTGAAATAAATAAGGTAAAAAGGAAATTTTAAAAAATAGAAAAGACTAATTACAAAAATTATAGAATGTTATCCTCTTGCAAGGGTGTATGTCATGTTGTTGAAGGAATAACTTCTTAATTTCTAATTCATGCAAGTTTACTATGAATTTCCTTAAAAAAATAAGTACAACTAGATTATTTTGGGATTTTTTAGAGAATCCACCATTGAGATTCAAATCCAGCTATGTGAATTATATCTCCATAATTTAGTAGATTAGAAATGAGAAAATAAGAGGATATCAAATGGAAAAATGCATGTAAAGAAAAAATCCATTCCCTTAAGAATTTATGGCCAGGCCAAAGATCTAGATGTAGTGGCAAATGAATGGATACATCTTATGGAAATCCCTATAGTGGAAGTAGAAGTTTAATGTGACAAAATTGATTATCACTCTAATACAAATTTGGTTATAGAAATTTAGAAGGAATCTTTTTCTTTTAAAGAGGTAGGGGTTGAAGATCACTCCAAAATTGTGTAGAAAAGAGTCGTATTCAATAAATAATCATCATGTAGCAACTAGCATGGCATGCAAATATATCAAATTGGTCAAATAAAATAGCTTCACTTGGATTCGACTTACATTTCATCCACCTCTTTCTTGATTACCTATTCCTCAATGGTGTGGTAATAGGATCTTTGGTGCAATATATGATAATTCCATATGGGGGAGAATAGAGGGACAAAAAGGGTTTTATTTGAAGCAATGTGAAGGATCAATTGAACCATTTGATTTTAGACTCATCTATTTGATGTACAAATAAAGACCTTAGTTTCTTGAGAACAAGCAACATGCTCAATTAGAGGGTGTGATGAGCTCAATAATTACCACTTATTTTTCTATTTTAAAATAAATTTATATCCATTAAAATGACCTTTTAATTCATATATTAATATAAGCACTATGTTTAATTGTAAGATGTTTAATTGATTGTTCATGTGTTAAAATGGTTATTTTCAAGATAATATAGCATTTTATAATATTTATGATTATTATCATGTTCATGAGAAATTGAAATGCAACTAAAAGGATTTTTTATGGAAGTTAACTACTAGCTACAACAACTAAGGATTACAACCTATAGTCCTAGATGTAGTGTGCTTATTGAAATATTGTAATATGTCTATAGTAATGTCATTGTGACAACATATTTTCTATATCCAAAGATGATACACAATGATAGAAAGGAAGAATTCCTAAGTATGTGGCAATATGTCAACTCTCCAACAAGATCTAGAGTAAAAAAAACTAAAATTACTTGATCACTCATCCTTATTTATCTCAATGGACTTCTCATGTACATGTTAGAATGTCCTAACAAGAATGTTCCCCTTGTCATTTTAGACTTAATTTCCTAGTTTTATTATCATTACTAAAATAATATATCAATTAAGAGTGATTTAATTTGACAAATGTAATATTTGTTCCAGAGGAACAATAAACATATATAAGTACATATATATTAAATGTGTGATCCAAAATATATGTAATAGATCCAAAATATATGTAATAGATTTTGTATGTATGTAATAGATTTTATTGAGATAATATAAGCTTGAAATTTTATCATATGATTCTCTTTCATTACTTTATTGTTATGAGCATTACAATGTTCTAATTTAGACAATAGTTCATTTGATGAAGAGAGAAATGTGTAGCTTGTCCAAGAAAAGGTCCACTTCAAGTGGATTGCAACTAAAGATCTATTGTATTTAGCCTAGATTCATGAATTTATAATTTAAGTATATTTAATGTAGTAAATAATTCAATTATACTAACCCAAAAAATTTATATTAAACCCACAACATCTACTATGCAATTCCTAGTTTATTTGAAAGAGATAAAATAGGTTTACTTATTAAGAAACATCATTTACTTCCTTGTTTTGTAAGTTTAATTCCTCTTTACTATACATAACTCTATAATTTATACTCATAAGAATCTATTGGCATACATATAATACTGCCATGCCAAGAATATTTGTTCTTGGGTTGACATGTAAATGAAGTGACAAGATGACCCTTTATAATACTTAATAGAAAATTAGTATATATGTTGAGTTGTATGTGATACTTAGCTACACCAGGCTTAGTAGGTATATGTGTTGAGTTGTATGTGATACTTAGCTACACCAAGCTTAGTAGGAATTTATGCCACTCATCAGGACCACCAATCTATGTTATTTTATCCCTATTCTCCATCAATCAACCTTTTAATTGATTCTATTGACGGTATGTTGGTGTGGGTAATATTGGCATAACTCCCTCTACAACTTTGGTGCATCTCTTATTTTGAGGTTGTTAGTAACATTCTTGGTCACTTTCCAAATTTTGACCTTGAAACCTCAAACCTTTTTCATATATCTTTTTTCTGCATCTTGGTGGACATTAATTTTATAAAATATTTCCCTAGAAAGATTGTTTTATAGGTAGTTGATCAACCTTGGACACAACCTATCGACTATGAAGGTATCCCTTTTGGTCGCAAGCGATGGGCTCAATTAATGGCTAGTTTTCCTTTTATTGTTTTATACTTTAATAATTTCTCCTACTAAGTTTCAAATAAATCCCCAAGACCTTATATATATTTTATATTCCTTTCATACACTTTAAATCAGACTTAAGTATGTGTAAATAGAAATATGTTATGTTGATATATGCTTATATGAATGCATGAATGTCTATTAAATTTAGTATGATTATATGTTTAAATTATGATTTTTAATAATGTGGATTCCTTATGAATGAGACTGACATCTTGTAGCAAGAAAGATTTTTAACCTGCAACAACAGGTTTTCTAGCCAGTAGCATAAGAGCTACAGATGATTATTGGGGAAAGGTCAACATAGCAAAGGCATGACATTTTCACCAAAGAAAAAAGGTGATCATTTATTGATCATTCATGTGTCACCACAACATACTCTTACTCACCGAATAAGATCACCAAGAGGAGGATTATATTCTTAGCAAGATTGATTTATAATGCTATTGTTTCTTAGGAACATGTATCTGTCATAATAGTTAACTGTTAGGAATAGAGTTCTAAATTGGTTTCTCTACTCTTGTTTCATAATTTATTTATTTTTAGATTAAATCCTCTCCTTATCTTTGAGGGAGAGTGGAGGATTGCTATATGAGGTTGTTTTCAGTCCTAGAAGAATAAAACTCCTTGTAATTGTAATCATAGTAATAGCTAAATACACCAAATCCATACAAATTTAAGCAATATTTAACTACCTAAGCTACAATCCCAATGAAATATTTGAAAACCATTAATAAAGAAGCCATTTAAGCAAAATGATAAAGAAATGCATAAACAAATCCTAGCTAAATGCTTCAAACCCTATCCCATTGGGGGAATGGTGCTACATTGATGTGAAATGGTAGCCCTTTCTCAATCCCTTTGATAAAATGAGCATCTAATCGAACTCTATTGATAAAAACCAAGCTAAAATTGATCAAACTATGCTAAGGATGGATGAAAAAGATGAAAAATCTAATAATGGATGCAAGGATGAATACAGATAGTATTCAAACATGCATCATAACTTTGTTGTGATGGAAGTGGATCCATTTCTCTCCAAATGTGAGGTGTTTATAGGATAAAATGGAGAATCACGGGTTAAGATCAAATGGATCAATCAATGGTCAAGATGGAATGAAAGGTGAAGACAAGGATCAAGGATTCTCATCAATGGATGAGAATACAAGATCGTATGGAATCAAATAATCAATCAATGGCTCACAATGATTCAAACAAGCACACTTTCAAATTTGTTAGAAAGTTTGTTAGGAAAGAATATTCCACTTTTAGAGCCAAAATAGGAGAATATTCCAAGGGAATATTCCCATGCAAGTGGATGGTGAGGAAAATTAGTAATTAGTTAATTAAAATAAAGTTTTGATTATGCAAGTTCATTGAATTTATGATGCTCATTAAATAATTTATTTATTTAATGAAAAGAGGATGCAAATAACATTTAATTCAATAATTTAGGATTATTCAATTAAATGAGAGGACATAAGGTGTTTAAATTAAATAATTTACATTATTCAATTAAACAGAATGAAAGGTTGATGGGAAAGGTGGTGAATTAACCTAATGAAATTAATTAGATTAATAGATGAAAATGATGCATTTAATTAAATAACTAGGCTTATTTAATCAAACAGGCAAAAAGAAGATGAATTTTAGGATGAAATGATGTTAGTGACTAGATTCAAGTGTGTAATATCATTCAAGACAATTTGAAGTGTTTACATTTTTTCCATCTTTGAAGTGAGGTACATGTTACATTGGTTCAAATACTAACACATTTCGGATTAGTGTTGTTGCTCAGATAAAAAATTTAAAAATTCCTCATGATTTTTTTGGATGCCCCACTATTGCCCCAGTGGAAGGAATTAAGCTAGTAGCCTGCCCTCTTGAGAGATTGGGTGGAAATTTAAAATTTAATGTTGATGTCAAGACAAATATTGAATATTGGTTCAGCTGAAAGAGGACTAGAAAGCTCAAATGTCTGATGTAGATAGATTTCATGATGTATAGATAGTCATCGGCCATGGGTAGCCTCATATATATTTTTCAATATATATCACACAGATTTGATAATTGGATAGAAATGTTTGTAGAGATAGAAGAATAAGATGGATAGAAGTAGTAGAATGAGATGGACATTGATTAATCATTATTTTTAGATTGCTTGAAGATTCCAACAAGCCTATGGTCATTTGAGACTTTATTAGATATGGTGATGAGAAAGATGATTTTTCTCATTTCAGGGAGTGGGATACTTCATCATTCCTTATTTTTTATATAATACCTAGATATGATGTATCAAGGTATTGATAACCAGGATGGTGTTGTATCTAGTGTGATGGAATTTATCTCTACAAATAGATAGGATAATCCTTGCTCACACCTTGACATAGGGAAACATCGTTGGAATGTAGTTTAGAAGTTTAGAACATTTCATACCAAAGCACACACAATAGTCAACAATCTATTCAAAATGACTTCCCTACACCAAACTAAGCAAGTATTTCGCTGAGGTTATTTTATAAGAACATCCAACAAGCATAGAAAATAAAAGATAATTATTGATGCACTATTCCTTTCTCTCTAAATCATTTTGATAGACATCATCAAGAGATCCTTAGAATGGGTCAACAAGATAAATCATAAGACAAGATCAAATCAAACAGTCAATGTTATCTATATCTCTTTCCAAAAGGTTTGTTTTGTTTAGGATAAATATCCAAAGTGATTTCCCATTATTATTCCCATTGTAGGAAGGATGCATCCTAGGACATGTCAGTGGATGGTAGTAGGTTGATGGGTTGTTTGAAAGGTTGTTGATATAAAGCTTGATTGACATGTTTGATAATGATCAAGAGTTTGATTTTTTTCCTTTACGCTTACACTTCACAAATTGCTACACTTTTTTCCACTTGTTTTTCAAAAGGTTGAAAGTCACAATTGATTTATTAGGGATGAAATTTTATTGCAGGTGAAAGCGAAATGGGATGGGTGGTTTTGGAATTTTTGGAATATTTCAATTCTTTTAGTGTTTTACAATGTTTTTGAGGTTGTTTTTGATCTTTTTGGGTATATGTGAATGTTTAGGATTTTTTGAATGTTTTCTGAAGTTTGGGGTTTTCAATTTTTCAAATGTTTTAGTGTTTTCTGAGTAGTTTCTAGTTATATGCATGTGTTGTAATTTTTGAATTTCATTCTATGGTTTTGGATTAAATTATGTAGCTTCATGTTGGTTTCATAATCTAGAGGAATTAGCTAGGAATTATTTTTTCACGATTGATAGTTATAGTCTTGAGTGTTAAGTACCTATAGCATAAGGTAGCAATTTATACTTATTTCCCCTATTTCCTGAATAAATAATTCATTTCATTTTCCAACTTTTGTAGTCTTTTGTACATGTGTAATTCCTTATACTCCATTGATGTAAGATGTGTCTAGATTCCATGAATGCATATATTTTTCCAGCACTATCTAAAGTTTATGAGTCCTTGATTGATAATTAAATGCATCCTCTTGTGAAAGTTCACTTAGAAATTCATCCTCTGAGTTGTGTGTAGACCTAGTAAACACCAAGTTTATTAGACATTAGAGAGGCTCTTAATTTTTTGGAATCATTGTCAGGGATGGTGCTAATTTCAAGATTCTCTTGTGTATTTTCAAGTACTTTCAATCTTTCATAGTTTAGCAATTATATTTTCAGCATTAGGGTAATTAGATTCTAGCCATCAATAGCAACATGAGTTACTAACAATGTGTAGCAGCCACTAATCTAAAGAGTCACAACCATAGATTGCAAAGGTAGTGATATGCTCTAGAAATATTTCTCCCCTCAACACATGAAACATTAGAAGTTATTGGTGAACAAAGTGAGAAAAATGATGGAAACCCTAAAGAAGAATCATCCCTTACACTAGTACCTTCACCAACCATAAAGGAGACTTCCAGAATGCATATAGTCACCATGGGTGGTGTAGTAGTAGAAGATCCACCACAGCATGTAACGTTTCAA
This sequence comes from Sequoia sempervirens, assembly GCA_007258455.2. Taxonomy (NCBI): domain Eukaryota; kingdom Viridiplantae; phylum Streptophyta; class Pinopsida; order Cupressales; family Cupressaceae; genus Sequoia; species Sequoia sempervirens. The sequence continues at coordinate 118,021,318 of VDFB02168118.1, read as the reverse complement.
TTCCTTATATCCAACTAGGAAAGGGTTGTTAATTTGAATAACATACATCCTTCAGTGTTGCATGTCTTCTATGGGTTGGTCACAGAGGATCCAAACACCTTTCTTTTTTATTTTTATCTGTTATGTCGAAGCTATGACTACACCACAAATGCTCATAGACTCAAAATTATTTCCAGCAACATTGAAAGATTTTGCTCTGAGATGGTTCATGGGGTTGGGAAGAGATGATGGTCCCAATTGGAAACACAATGAAAATAAAATTCTGGATAAATACTAGGATTATTGTAGAGGCATAGATAGAAAGAGGGACAGCATCTTTAGTATGTCATAGAAATAATATGAATCTTTGGAAGATTATATTGAGAAGTTTCAATTCTACAAGAAATCCCATCAAAACAAACTTCTTGATGACTCCTTGAAATTGGTATTCTTAAGGGGAGTTCAAGAAGACTATATGGATACTCTCAATCTCATTAGAGAAGGGGACATCTCACACACCCTTTTAAGATATTTTTAAATTATGTAGAAACTATTCTAGGTATTTCATCAAGAAGACCAGTGGAGATAGGACCTCCTCTCTTAACAAATCATCCAATGGAGTCTCAAGGGTAGAGCTAAGTGATCTTCTATCAAACATGAAGGATGAAATCATTATCCACTTGGATACCCAACTATATACCCTCCATATCAAGAAGCAAGAAGAAGTAGAAGCAACCCTCACATAATACTACCCACATTGTCAATAGAAGAAGATTAATTGTAAGTGCAAGAAGTTAGCCAGTATTTCATGCCCTGGAAGATGAATAAGGTCAATTATTTTATATAGCTTAAAATAAACCATGGAATCCAAGACAAGGTATTCCCCAAGATCCCTTAACCTATAATATGTCATTTTCAAGTATTAATGCAAATTTCCCAAATTGGAACCCTCAATCTTAGACCAATGTGTAAAAATCACAATGTTCAATTCCCCAAGTCTCTAATTAGAATCAACAATGGTAGGGCATGTGGCCACCACAAAATTACCAAGGACCAAATTATAATCCCTAATGGCCACCCAAGCAAAAATAATGGGCACCATAGTGGCAAAGAGGCCAACAATGGTAAAATCAAAATCTAAATTACCAATAGCCAAAACAGCAAGCCATAATGTCAAATCAAGCAATAGTTACACCAACACCACCAAGAGAACCTCAATTGCCAACACAAACTATACCTAACCCAAATAATAATCCTATCCAATAGTATTATGCTAAAGACACCATACAATACCCCACTTATGGGGTTGAGGTGAGTGATGTCAGCCTTAGATCAAGGAAAATGCTAGTTGGGCCTTCATCTCCTCACATCACAAAATTAACTGATGAGGAACTACCCATAGAACCTATGGACAAACAAACTAGGGAACCTAAATAAAATAAGGTCAACCCAAAAAAAAAAATTCTAGAACCTTCATTCCCTCATAGATTAACAGTCTAAAAACATCATTCACCAGCTAAAGTTGATCTATTGGGACAACTCAAAGATGTTTACATTAAGATACCCCTCATTTAGAAAATCAATGAAGTACAAATCTACACCAAAATAGTGAGAGAGTTATGCCTTAAAAATCCAAGAAGGAAACATAAGGACCCTCATACTATACATGTCTTAGGAAAAATTACAAATATTATGTTAGGAAATATAGTTGTCCCTGAGTATGTAGACTCTGGGGGACCTATTGTGGATGTCAAATCAATGGCTTTAGAATCATGGGAGTACCTTACAGAATTTATGGTGTTATAGCCTAAAGCTAATCTTATAGGATACCCCATCATCCTAGGTAAACCTTGGCTGGTTACTATAGATTCCTTCATAGGCTGTAGGTCTAGTAACATGATCATTTCCAATGGAAATGTAACCAAGAAGCTATTCTTCTATCCACCTACCCAACCACATGTGGATTTGGAGAAAAGTGTATGGCCTTCCCTAGATGAGGAAGATCAATACTCATCACAAACCTTAATGACTATTGAACACAGTCCCATGTTAGAAACCCAAGATGAAGATGAATTGATTGCAAACATCATTCAGAACAACTATGGTACGAACCCATAGTAGTATGACTATTTAACATGCTTGTAGGACCCCTTGCACAACATAATCCCTCCCAATACATTTGAATCCAAATTTCTCAAATTTTCTATACCTTATGCCACATAACTCTAACCCCAATATAGTAGTTATTGACATAGCATCTATTAAAGCATCATCCTTGACTTTGGAGATTACACTAGGAAAGATATTAAATGTAAACAGTCAACTGACTATTGCACAACATTCTCCACTATTGAATGTGTTGCAAGGACATTCAATTGCATTTGCATGGGATTTCCATGATATGAAAGGAATAGACCCAAACATATGCATGCACCGAATCTACATCAATGATAGTTGTAAACTAGTTAGGCAACCCCAAAGGAGAATGAATCCAGTTGTTTGTGATATAGTAATGTTAGAATTGCAAAAGGTGTTGGATGCAAGATTCATCTATCCGATCTCTAAAAGTAATGGGTGTCTCCCTTAGTAATTGTACCTAACAAGGGAGGTAAATAGAAAGTATATTTATTACTGTGAGTTGAATGCAGAAACCAAAAAAGACCACTTTCCCTTTCCATTCATTAATCAAGTTTTGGATTCCTTAGCAGTGAAAAAGTACTTTTCCTTCTTAGATGGGTCCAGCGGCTGCAATGAAATTAAGATGGCCCTAGAAGACCACAAAAATTATAGCCTTTACATTCTCTTTGGGCATATGCTTACTTTTTCTTGTCATTTGGGCTATGTAATGCATCTGCAACCTTCCAAAGGGTAGTATTGAGCATATTTTCAAATTTTTCTCATGATTCCATGCAGGTTTACATGCATGAATTTACCACTTATGAGAATACCTATGAAGAAGAACTTGCTAATTTGGAGAAGGTGCTACATAGATTTCAAGATCACCACTTGTCCCTAAGTCATGAGAAATGCTTCATCATAATGACTAAGCGAGTAGTCTTGGGACAATTTGTGTCCAATAAGGGAATCCAAGTAGAACCAAATAAAATTGAGATAATATCAACACTACATGTTCTTCAGAAATAGAAGGATGTCAAAATATTCCTTGGCTATGCTAGCTACTATAGAAGATTTATACAAGTTTTCAGTAAGATTGCAATGCCACAATTTGTTCTATTGTCTAAAGATGTACAGTTTTATTGGACACCTACTTATCAACATGCCTTTGAAGCTCTTAAGAGAACACTTACAAAGACAGCAATTTTAAGGGCCAAATTGGGCATTTCCTTTTCATATCCATACTGACGCTTCTAATTTTGTAATTAGAGTTGTGTTAGGATAGAAGGAACAAAATCTAGAGTATGTCATATATTATATCAATAAGAACCTTCAAGGGGTAGAGCTCAACTATGCAATGACTAAAAAAAATATGTTTGCAATAGTCCATGCAATCAACAAATTTAGACACTAAATCTTAGGGTATTTTACATTCATTCATACATATCATATAGCAATCAAGTACTTGATAAACAAACTAGTAGTTGGGGGTAGACTTGTGAGATGGTTGTTGCTACTTTAGGAGTTTGATATCACCATAGTAGACAAATTAGGAAAAGAAAATGTGGTAGTAGAATTTCTCTCCAGATTTCCAACAAAGTCAGAAGAGGATATTGTAGATGATTCATTTCCAAATTAGCACTTATTTTCCCTATCTTTGCATACACCTTGGTACGTAGATATACCCAATTACCTAGTTGCAAGGAAAACACCACCACATCTCTCACCAAGAGAGAAAAGGCATTTAATTTAGCATTTTTATCCTTATTTGTTGGTAGATGGATATCTATTTTACACAAGTCCTGATGACATAATGAGAAGGTGACTTAGAGAAGATATTCAATGATATTCTCAAAGCATGACATGATGAACCTTATGGAGGAAATTTCACAGCAAAGAGAACAACCCTTAATATTTTGACTATTGGCTATTATTGGCCAACATTCATAAAAATCCAGCCAAATATACAAGGAGTTGTGATAGATGTCAAAGGATGGGACAACCTACAAAAATAGATGAAATACCATTATACCCACAATTAGTCATAGCACCATTTGATAAATAGGGGCTAGATTTTATTGCTCCTATCTCTCCAACATCCATCAACAAGGAGTATATACTAGTTTCTACTGACTATCTTACAAAATGGGTAGAAGTCAAAGCCTTACAATTTACAAGGGATGGAAATGTTTAAAAATTTGTCTATGAGGATGTCCTTACAAGATATGGTGTTCCTAGATAAATAGTAACAAACCAAGGGCCACCATTTACCTTAGACCTGATTACCAAGCTAGTGAAGGAGTATAAAATTGGGCATAGAAAGTCTACACCTTATCACCCTCAAGAAAATTGCCAAGTGGAAGTGACTAACAATGAAATAGAAACAATTCTAACAAAAATAGTGCAAATACACAAGAAGGATTGGGCATCTAGGTTACCTAAAGCAGTTTGGCCTTACAGGAAAACCTAGAAGATAACAACATGATCTACACCATATGAATTGGTGTTTGGAAAAAGGTATTTATTCTAATAGAATTTGAGTACAAAAATTTGAGGACAGTAGTCAAATTGGGCATGGATATATCTAAGGAACAAAAGGAGAGGTTTCATAACCTCAATACATTGGATGAGATTCATATGGAAGCAATACATCATATTAAAATTATGTAGAAATAGAGGATGCAGTGGCATGATCAGTTTATTAAGACAAAATATTTTGATGTAGGTGATTGGGAACTACTTTATGAATTAATGTACAAGGATTACAAAGGAAAACTACAAACCAAATGGCTTGGGCCATATGAAATACAAACAATGTTTCCCAATGGATAAATTCAATTACATATTATTGATGATGTTAGGTTTATATTTCTAGTTAATGGCCATCAGTTGAAACTCTATAAGAGGCCAATGCAAAAGGATGATTTCATATTGTCCTTTTATAATGGAAATTTGAACTAGAAATACAAAATTCATCAAAAAAAATAGTATTTCATCAGAAATATCAACAAACAAGCTACGCAACTCACTTGTGCTATTTTATAGGTATAATCTACAACACTTGCATCACGGAACACACAAGAAAAGGTGACAAATGGAAATCTTCACTTTTTGATAGACGTCAATACTTAAGGGACCTACAACAACATGCACCAAGGAACACTGTTCAGAACAGACCTATTTCACTTATCCACTGATAGTACTTGCACATCTATCCTTTCAGCCATGCCCATAGCATCCATCATTCACTTTATTTTCATGTAAATTCACTTTTCCATCACACGTAGCAATCAAATCACCTTTGTTACATACTTTATACCATGCATTAACTTTCACCTTTCACATCACGTACTTTGTGCAACCTTTCATTCATCAATTCAAATTCATTTTCCACATGTTCACCTCATGCCAAATTACACTCCACACCATGACTACCTGCAGATCATAGCTAGCACTTTATATCATTTCAAATCATGTTGCATGGTAGAATTCAACTATTTCACACAAGCCATACTTAAACTCACACCATATCTATAGATACTCATTGTATTAACTATCATAATTATCATTGAAGATTACTAATTTTATGAATACTTATCATTAGTGCATGCATTTCAATTTCATGTTAAAATTTCCACTACTTCTAATTTATGACTATTCCCATTTTATACATGCTAAGGGATGACACTTAGAAACTTTAGTTGGGGGAGGGGTATTCAAGGCCATAGTCCTTAGTTTTTTATCTTTATGTTGTTTCATTTTCTGTCATTATCAAGAAACTAAAGAGTTCAAAAAAAAGAGAAATATGTTCAGCAATAGAATTGGGTAATACAATTAATTAATACAACATACAACATATCAAAGAAGCAGTATAATTGGCTAATATAGCAAAACAAAAATAGAGATCAGAACTAGTGAGAGTGACTGCAGATTGAGGAATTATAATGGGGGTTGACATAGTGAGAAGGGAACTAACAACCTAAAATTTGTTGTTGGAAGACACAAAATTCCTTCCTATCTTCCAATAGGTTAGCTTGTTGAACTACTTTTTGAAACTCACAAAATTCAATGAATTTATGACCTAGCAATTTGTCAGCACCCTACAAAATGATGAGGCAATTGTTAGGGGTTTGAGATTAGATGCATTAGAATTTGTTGTAGTCAAAGTGTTGGGTCTTCCAAGGGTGGGAGAATATTTTCTAATAAGAGAAGATGCAATTATAGCTAGGAATGAATTCTCCTTACCAAAGGAGAACTTGGACTCTTCCTCACAAGGTACCCAAACACTTATCTTCCCTTGGATTTTGGCCTTTGTAGCTTCTCATATTATTAGGTACTTAACATGTGATGGAAGACAGACACTATTGTACACAAGTCATTTTAAATTGTTTAGTAATTTATGCCTCCAAAGGCATGTGAATGTTCCAAGTTTCATGTAAATTTTTTTAAAAAGAATGTCCTCAAAGTACAAAAGAAAAAGAAATCAGTTAGCACTATCACATTTTTATTTAGTTACTTTACTAGTGAAAACGAGCCTTAGGGTTCAATTTCCTAATGTTTCTTGGGAGGAATTTTTGAATTGCAACAACATCAACAACATTTTTAAAATGCATAATGAAGGGGAAATGGGTTAGGAACAAGAAGAAGAAGAAATTTCCATGACTACTTCTAAGGGAGAAATACCCTTTGGTTCCTTTGTCGCAACACCTACCTACAGCATAGAGGAACCAGAAGTGTGGGGCTTGCAGGAAACAAAACCTGCAACCTTTGTTGAGTAGCCCATAGCTAAAGAAAATCCAAAAACTCCAGCTTCTAGTAAGAGGCCACCAAAAGAAAAGAAAGAGTGGGGCCTTTACCTCTACACCTGCAAATGGGTAAAAGAGGCCCACACAATCTAGGAGGTGATCACATCACCTAAGGAAGAAGGGCCCATGAAAGGAAGATACAAAAAGCAGAAAGAATATGTTGTAATGATAGAAACAGACATAGACCCAAAGGGGAATTCCCTTGGTAATGATGTAAAAACACAAATTACATAGCCTTTGTATTTCACTAGTACTTTTAAATTTGATTTAGAAGATATTGTTGTTGCTAAAAAGAAAAGAAGATCTCCAAAGAGCCCTATCTCAAAAGGGTTTATGAGTACAGAAGAGGTAGGAGAAGAATAGTTTTTTGGAGAGAGAAGAAGAAGAATTTTTGGAAGAAATGAATACAATCAACAACTTGTTATGCCTTGCATAACCACCCCACTTTGATCTAGATCAAAATGGGTCCCCTTTCTTTTTTTGTCTTTTTCTCTTTTTCCTTTGGTTTTTTGCCTTAGGCGTTTTCCTTTCAAAGTTCTGTCAGAGGCAGAACCGGGACCAATACCGGACTTGGAAATTCCTTCTATGTTTTGGTCTTGTTTTGTCCCCAGTTCTGATTCTAATTGATCTTTACCTTCTTCCTTTGTTATTTGTCAGATTCAGGTCTGGGACCAACTCGAAATGTTGAACTTTCTCAAAGTGCCTTGTTTGGGTCCCATCCCGGGTCCGACCCCGCCTTTTCTTCCCTCTTCGTTGGTCTTTGTTGGTAAATGTCCTTTGCCCTAACTTTCTTTTCAGCCTTGGGCATTTTCTTCTTTTTTTTGGCAGACCCGGAACCATAACTGAATCCGAACCCAGGAACTTTCTCAAAGTTCCTAGTTTGAATTTAGTGTTGATCCCAGTTCTGTGTTTTTAGGTTCTCTCGCTTCTGGTTTCCTCTGTTTTGGTCATGGGATTTTCCTTCCCCTTTCTCTTTCTTTTTGTTCCATTCTTTTCCTCTTTTGGGTGATGTCAGAGGCGGGTTCAGAATGGAATCCAACTCGAAACTTAGACTTCCTCAAAGTTTTTGGTTCGTATTTGGTTCTGACCCTGGTTCTGTCCATCGTTTCACTCCAGCTCCGCCAGTGTTTTGGTTGCCATCCTTTGCATTTTGAGTTTCTTTGCAGAAGCAGGGTTAGTTCGAGGTGTGAACTTGGAAATGTTGGTTATTTCCATGGCTCGTCCCCATCCCGACCCCGATCCCGATTCCAGTTTCTATTTTGGTTCCACCCCCGCCAAAAGTAATTCTTTCCTTATGAAGTATGGTAAAATAAGAAGTGTTATGGGTAAGTTTGAGTGGGACATTTTTTGTGATTTAGAAGACTAATAGAGACCTTTTTTTGCAGGATCAAGTCATGTGCATGAGGATATTTCTTAAGGATTTTGATGAAAGGTCTTGCCAACTGCCTTCAGATGGGTTCTTATATCACCATAAGGTTCTCTCCCCACCAAGAAGTCTCGATGAGGAAAGAAAGTCTCACCAACTAGCAAAAGGATCAAACACTTTGACGGGAGTCTTTTCTTTGATATATGGTCATGGCGAAGTCTTTTGGTCTTGCCGACCAGTGACAAGGAGAAGGCTTCGGTGGGAGATATTGAATTTGGGATGAAGTCTTGCTGAGAGCCTAATGTCTCACTCACACAGTGCAAAAGGGGGTCTATTGGACGTCATCAGTGAGAGAATTGGTATGTTAAAGTGACAAATGGATGAGCTAGTAAATCTTTTGCCAAGGCATGGGGTGTCTATAGGATGTCTTCCCGATAAGAGGAGGTTACAACAAAACACATATAATGAAATATTTCATTTCGGTGTGACTGCGGGAGGGTCTTGGTGACACCAAAATTTGGCAAAAGAAAATGAATATGGCAGGAGGTCTCGCCGATGATCCAAAGTCATGCTGATGACAAGAATCGGCAGAAGGTTGTGATGTCGGTATAGGGTCCTAGTGAAGAAAATAAGTCTCCTCGACATAGAAAAAGCGGCATCGGCGAAGGGTTATACTTTCACCACAGGTTCTTGGCAATGAGTGAAGGTCACATCGAAAGGAAGAAAGTGGGCTCAACAAGGATGAAAAGGGAGTTTGTTGTGGGTCTTGTCGACAGTGATGGATTTCCCAATAAAGGAGGATATCGGGGAGACTCCAAGAGAAAACAAGAGCTCTGCCATGTGGTCTCAGTGAAAGGATGGAGTCTTGTCGATGGTCTTTTGGAGCTCGATGTCACTTCTGAGCCCACTGAGAATCTCACTGATTGTCTCGTGTCTTGCCAATAGCTGCCCGATAGATGAAGTCACATCGGGGAGACACCGATGGTGTCTCACTGACATGTGACGGCCAAGAAAACTGCTTTTGACCACCAAAGAATCCTATGTGGCCTGTGATCGTCCAACGAGGGAGCTAAAGGACTGACTCATCAGTCCCTTTGACCAATTGACCACCCTTGTGTAAGAGACTAACAAAATGGAAGCAAGAAGGATTCCTTCTAGGAATAGATGACGATGGATTGGCTCGAGTGATAACACAAAGATCTACAGGGAGGCCCAATGGTGCTTCCAGAAGTGGTCAATGGATAGAAAGGTCCATAACATAAAGGATGCCAAGAAGAATGAAGAAACCATGACTCACAAGGACAGCTGTGGTGACCACTAACAGAGGCAGATTATTATTAATGGTGATATTCTGAAGCATTCAAGGTGACCCCAGTGGAGTTCAAAGATGGACACAGAGATAGAGGAGTAAATGTGGAAGCTCCAAAAAGCTCAAAAGAACTTCTCCGAAGGATAGAAATCCTTTGTGAGCATGGAAAGCAGGGCTTTCACATTGAATGCACAACCGACTTTCTTCAAAATATCTAAGAGCCAACTCTCCTGCAGATATTTTGTAAACCCTAATATAGGAGGACAGTGCATTCTTTTGATGCATTCTATATATAAGGCATTCTTGCCTCTTTGTAGAGGTTAGAGTTTTTACGATTAGAACTTTTAGGATTAGAACTTCTAGATTAAAATAACTTTTAGATCAATAGCTTTTAGAATTAGAATGGTTAGGAGTTAGTGAGTTAACGGAAGGAGATTGAGTTGCATCTTAATTCTCAATAATGAGAGCTTCTTTGTCTTCTTGGTTAGCAGTTAGATTTCAGTATAGATTGTAATGTATTTTCTAAGTTCTCTTAGTGTAGTTGGAAACAATCTAGAGCCACAGATTCTCTGTACACTGGTGATTGTGCTAGCTTTGTAAACATTGTTTATTTGTTTTAATAATAGTAGAAGCAATCAGAGTTTAATCTACTTCATGTTGTGTTCCTAAATGATATTTGTCTTAATTGATCATTTGATTTGTGAAGTCTTCAAGGGGTGAGATGTTATTTTGTGGTTTATTTGAATAATAATTAAGATTTTTTTATGCGAATTATCACTATGAATGAAAGAGGTTGTGTTTCAATCACAAGCTTATCTTGTTCTACAATTTTGGTTTACAAATTCCTTGAAGTTAACAATTATGGTTAATTTTGGATGAACTATTGTTCTTTTCTGTTCCAAAACCCTGATCTATCTTTTGTTGTTTCTTTAAAACCCCACTTAAAGTAGGTTTCATTTCATGCTTGATCTTAGAACAATCCAAAAGCTTAACACCAGCAGGCCCTTGGAATATTAATGTTGCATTGACCATTGAGTAACATCAGTACAGTTGAGACCCAACTACAAAGACCTTGGGAGCTAAGGCATCCATGTGTTGCCTTTCTCTTTCATGAGAAACAAAATAGCAATATTTTATTTGCATTGTTGTGGTGCCAAAACCACCATCAACACAACTATAAGAAGCCTCACAAATAATTAAATAATTAGAATATTTATTGAAAGCATACCATCACAAGGACAGTGAGAAGGATGCAAGAATTAGGGAGTTGGAAGAAAGACTCCATGAATTTGAGCATGGATCAAAACTAGAAATATTAGAACAAATTTCCATGGTTGAAACAAATGGAAAAGGTCTAGTTCTAAAGAGCTCAATTGGACCTATAAATACCCCCATTGGACCAACCGTTGTGTCATTTGATATTGAATTATGTAAGAAAACACAAAAAAATTCCCAAAAGGAAAAAGAATGGGAAAAGGAGAAAACTGAGATAATGAATAATCATGCCAAGACAGTCAAGAAGCAAGAAACAGAGGTGAAAAATTGAAAGTAAAAATTGAGGAACTAGTAGACAAAATAGTACAATTGATTAAATGCAGATTTCCTATTATGGTTTATGCCCTAGTTTTACAAGAATTTTTTTTATGTTTTCAGTTTAGTCAGATGATTAGCAACCTACCTGTTGTCATGAATAGGAATTTTTTTTCTTAGAAACTTTCTAGAAGTCCACACCAAAAATGCAAGCCCAATTATGTGAATTCTACTTGGACAATTTGGTTCTTTTAGATGAAACTTCATGTAACCCATTAATATTTATGGAGGATCTCAAGATTAGGGCTTTGGATTCTTACAACAGAAATGAGCATCAAAGGGGGAATATTTTATAGGAATATCATGAGAGAGAGATAAATCTCTCCCCATGTAGCTAATAAAGGAGGCATTAGACCCAAATGTAGTGATAGATCAATGGTTGGATCTCTTAGAGAACAAGGGAGTTGGAACAAATATAATGGCTTGCAAAGAAAAGGATTACAAAATAATGAAGGAAATAGAAGTAGAAGGCATAATCAAAGAGAAACTTAACTTTTCTCAAGGAAGATGGTGGGAGCTCATGCTAGAATTGATGAAATGGAGTTGATTGGTTCCCACTCACCTTTCATCCCCCTATCCTCCTATTCCCTATACCACACTATACAAGGAGGAAACGAGAGGAAGAAGCAACAACAAAAAGAAAAACGTTGGAAAAGATCTCAAATCAAAAAGATTACCACTTGAAGCAGGGAAAAGGAGTGGACTATGTAGTGGATTTTAGAGAAATAGTCTTACAATACAACCTTCAACCTTAAAGTTTCTTGAGGAAAATCAATAGCTTTAGTTGGGGGGAAAATGATGTGCTCAATTAATGGCTAGTTTTCCTTTTATTGTTTTATGCTTTAATCATTTCTTCTATTAAGTTTCAAAGACATTCCCAAGACCTTATATATCTTTTATATGTCTTTCATACACTTTAAAGTAGACTTAAGTATGTGGAAATAGAAATATGTTATGTTGATATATGCTTGCATGAATGAATGAATTTCTATGGAATTTAATATGATTCTATGTTTAAATTATGATTGTTAATAATGTGGATGCCTTAGGAATGAGACTGACATATTGTAACAAGAAATATTGTTAAACCGTAGCATAAGCACTGCAAATGATTGTAGGGGAAAGGTCAAAACAAAATGGCATGACACTTTTAGTGGAGAACAAAGGTGATCATTTATTGATCAGTCATGATTCATCGCATCATACTCTTGCTCACCAAATAAGACCAATAGGAGGAGAAGGATTCTATTCTTAGTAGGATTGATTAATGATACGGTTGTTCTCAAGAACATGTCTTTGTCATACTAGTTAACCATTAGGCATAGAGTTCTAAATTGGTTTTACTCCTATTTCATAATTATTATTTTTTGTTTCATACTAAGTCCTCTCCCTATTGATGGGTGTTTTTTATGCACTTCTCAACATAGGTAATGCATAGGTGCATCACCTCTCTTGAAAGACAATCTTCCACAATCAGATTGCAGAACACTATCCCAAGGTCTCTAATGTTAGGTCTTGACACTACTTAGAATGTCTTAATTGTTTTTTATGTGATTTTGTTGGTAATCATAGGGAATACTTACAGAGTTAAGTTGGAAGTAAGTTGGATGTTAAAATGGAGTTCCTAAGATAAGGAAGTTAGTGTGCAATTGTTTCAGGTTCAAACAACAATCCTAAACTCCTATTTCAGCTCTAGATTTGGCTTTACACTGTGCAATGAACCTTAGCATAGATTATTTATTTATAAAAAGAAAAGAAAAGCACTAAATTGATTATTTATTTATTTATAGAATATTTGGATTTGCAAGTTCATTAGACTGTGATATAATCTGGACTTAAATTGAGAACTGCTCTAAATTTCCATTGTTTGTTCGTGCTTATAGTGAATGAATGATTGAATATCTGCAATCCTTAGAAGCTTGCATAAATTTCATTAGACTGTGATATAATCTAGTTAAGTGATATATCACAGTCTAATGAAATTTGTGCAAGCTTCTAAGGATTGCAGATATTCAATCATTCATTCACTATAAGCATGAACAAACAATGGAAATTTAGAGCAACTCTCAATTTAAGTCCAGACTAACTTTACACAGCTGTCTACCATCAATAAACAGTTAAAAGTATGGACCAGAAAGGTTGTCAACACATAGTAGAATGATTCAAAACCAATGAATAGCATTATCTAATCTACTAAAGCAAGCTAAAACATGAAAAATAGCAAAGTAAATCTACTTCAAATTAACTAACTATGGGAGAAGAACCATGTAACATGCAATAGAAACTCAAGAGTCCACCAAAAGCCAATGAACTTCTATTAAAAATTTTGTAGCATTCCTTTACAACAACTCAACTCTCTCTTGAAAATGAGAGGAGACTCCCTATTTATAGTGTTCCAAAAGAAAAATGAATGGCCAAGACTGATTTGCATTGTGTGGCAAAGATTCACTACAAACTAGGGTTTCACATACCCCCAAATATATATTACAATTTAAAATACATTCCTTGTCTTTTCCCTATTTTTTCTTCATGTGGCAACACTATAGCAATTTTGTCTTTTTGTTGATTTCCCTTTGTTGTAGCTACATAGTGAGGAACTCATCATCAATAACAGGATTTCCTTCACTTTTCTTCACAGTGGCATATTCCAAAAAAAATTTGATCAATGCCTGGAGCTTGTTCCATTCCAATATGTCAGATTGAATCACCTAGAAATTCAGCCTCCTTGATTTTTTCGTGATGGTATCCTAGTCCTTGTCAAATTTATGTGCATTCTTAATCACCTACTTAGATTGAGAGAAAGCTTGAGCAGCAAAACCCATGAAATCTAGCGTTAGCGCATCTGCAGTCCCATTTTCCTTTTTCTTGTGAAAGTAGGGCTTTATCTTTTCAGGATCTAGATCAATGGTGGGAACATCAAAGTCTGTCATCAACTTTATATATTCTTCACAAATAGCTTGGACCTCCTTGATCCAATCAATTTCAATCTCCACCTCATGAAGCACTTGCTCCAATACCTCCTTCCAGTGATCAAGGCTCAGTTTCCACGTCTCTATGAGCCAATGATCATCTTTAGCCAAAGCAAACTCCTTTTCCTAGGATCCATCAGGTAGCTTGAGGATAGCCTCAAGATTGGGGTATGTGATCTTATATAATTTAGGGAAATCAGTGTAAAATTTTCTTATTCCCTCAAATACTCTTTGCAACTCCAAGAATTTGTTGGTGATCCTAACTGCACGGTCGATGTCCATGTTCCCATTATAGACAACCTAACTGAACCAATCCTCTGTGGCTTTTGTCCAATTCTTTCTCTTCTCAAGCTAATCAATATGCTCCTTGGATAGTAATTGTGGTGGCATCGAGGATGGGGCGAGAAGCTCTTCCACTAGTGACGATTGCAGAATATAGGCTGTCAAATTAGCGACCTATTCTTTTAGTTTTCATTGAAATCTTATCCTTGTGCATCTGATGCATGATGGTGACAACGGACCTTAGGAGGTGGTCGATCTTCTACTCCTATGTGGTGATTCCCAGATCAAGGGTGGAGACGTTATAGCTAACCCCTTTTGCATTCACCACTAGGGTGGCTATTTGCATGATTTTGGACCCAAAGGCATCCATTATCAAATGAGATCTAACCTTAGGCTTCTTCTCTTTCTTCGTGTTGACTTGGGCTCAAGCCAAGATGGCCTCTAGCCTTGCCTTTTGGTCCCTTGGGGTAGGAGCTTTCTTCTCCAATTTTTTCTCAAGCCACTTAGGAATTTGATATTCTCCCCTTGGTGATTCATGATCATGCTCTTCTTCATGGGTGTGTTCAACATCCATCACCTTACTACCTAGGGTCTCTTTCCTAATCCTTTCTCCTTCTTCATCTAAATCATGAATGAATACAATTTCCTTTTGTGGAGACTTGGTGGTTGTATGCTCTTTGGGGCTATCTTCCCCTTCAGCAGTTTTCTTTTCTTTTTCTTCTTCTTCATGCTCATGTTCTTCGAGCTGCTCTTTTCCTAGGCTTTTGTGGGTCTCAACCTTTTCTTGGGGTTTATCTTCTTCTTTCTATTCCTCCTTCTGGCACTAAGGTGGCACTTCTTCCTATTCTTTATTTTCCTTCTCTTCTTGCTCCTTCAAGGGAGGAATTTCTTCATCATGTCTGGGGCTTTCATCATGCTCCCTAGTTGAAGGTTCACTATCCTCCTCCATTTTGTCACTTGTTTCCTTTTCTTCCTTAGAAGGTGGCCTATCCACTTCTCCAACATTCTTCAATTGCTGAGCTAACTCCTCGAGGTTTGCATCAAAGGTCTCCATAATATATTTGGTGTTAGCATCTTCTCCATCACTCTCAAAGGATTTTGTTTCTTCACCTTCATGCACCACCTCATCAATTGGTAGGTGTTAGAACTCGGGATGCTCATGGTAATCATCCACTTCCTCCTTGATACTCTTAGTGGCTTCCTTCTCTCATCTCTCCAACTCCTTGGATATTTCCATTGTGGCTTTCATTTTTTGGCGGTTCAGTTGGAGGAGTGGAGGTAGGAATATTAGCAAGAATTTGTGCCAAGGAGGCCTAAATAGCTAGGTTCATTAGCATTCCTAAGAGCTTCGTAGAGATGTTCTACATATTCCAAGAGAAGGTCTCTAGAAGTGAGAGCGTGGGTATTGACATTTTAGTTGTTGCTAGGGGAAGAGAAGTGGTCAAAGACATGGAAGAAGAGAGCAGAGAGCTAGTGGCATAGGAAGAGTCTATTATCATCACCTGCATCATGGGTGGAGTGGAAGCAAGGTGGATAGATATATCCACTACAGGTGGGGAGGTGGCAACCATTGCTTGAGAAGTAGACAAAGGGGTAGCAGCAGTAGTAGATTCAAGAGTAGAGATAGCTGGTGGAGACTTTGGCTGCTTAGCCTCTAACTCTTCTCCCTCATGGAGGGGATCCTCTTGGATGGTATCAAGACCTATTGATGATTTTGGTCTTTTGGAGGATTCACCCTCTGAAGCTTTTCTTGACTATACTCGAGGCTTGGACTGCTTCTCAGCTATCTCTTTCCTCTACCTTGCTCTAGTGATAGGAGGAGATTAGGAAGCTTCTTCTATTGGGGCAAGAGCCATCCCACTATCAATCTCTCTTGTGGTTTCTTCCTCAAGTTCCTCATAGATCAAGGTGACCCCTTATTGCTTCAATCGAGAAACTTTCTCATCAATCCATTCCTTCATCCTAGCCTCAATGGGCTTTGATAGAATATTGAGGTCATCAACCTCTCGCTCATCCCAATCAATTATAGGCAATGGTAGATTAGTAACTACTTCATATAGAGGATCCATTACTATATCCTCCTCCTTTACTACCTAGTCTGGCACCGGGAATAATTTGACCCTTTTCACAAAATATGTTGTCATTCGTATATAGTTCCTCATCCGTACTTATTTTTCATCCTTGCAATTCATCCAAAATTCTTCTACGTGATGCACATGGGCATGTTTAGGTCTGACCGCCTTCCTTAGCTTCCCATAGAGGTCCATCAATTATCAGGCAATGTGGAATTGCAAATGGTATTCCACCAGATCCTTGTCAAAATGATCTTCACATTGGGAGGTGTGGAGCTCATATAGCCCTTGGCTAGAAGAGAGGGGATAAGGAATCCCTACTTTGTGCTTGCTACTCAAAAGATTGTGTGCATGTTATAGCTGCCAAGAGAGCTCTAACAGTATTATCCAGTTGTTGGGATATTGGGGTAGCTTGTATGGTTTCTCCAAGAAACCTTCAACATGAATGTAGGTAAACTTAGGAAACTGAATGAATAAGAAGGAAAAGTATTTGAGGAAAGCATTGGCACTATGGGAGACTCTTCCTTCAAAGTCACTACCAAGCGATTTGATGATGTGGCCTATGAAGGTGTCATTAACTCTACAATAATCCCTTTTGAAGTTCTTGAATTGCAATTGAGGGTACCTATCATAGACTTTTAGCTCCCTTCCTAGTTTTGTATCAGCAGCTCTGAATAATCCTCTGTATTATGAGTTATCAGCCAACAAATAAACAAGGTAGGAGGTCATGTAAATCCTCAAGGTCTTTTTGACAGCCATGAATTGTTCATGTAGGAAATTGCTTATGATTCTTGCCCAATAAAACTTGGCCTTTCCTCTAAGGATCTCCTCTATTAAGTAAAACATCCACTCTTGGAAATAGGCTACAGTTGGGAGGCCCACGACTCTACTTAATAAGGTTACCAAATCGTGGTAATCCTCATAAAAGTCATTGTGATAGAGTTCCTAAGGCATCTTAGCAGCACTAGCCCTCTTCTCTTTCAGCCAATATTGATTGATAATCCTTTTACATCTGAGGGGATCTAAGTCTCATGTTTCCTTGGAATCGTTTATGGTAGCCTCCTCCATTTCTCCAAAGGTAGGGATGTGAAAAGCTTTCCCTATTGACTTAGTTGATAAATCAGCCAATATGTTTCTGTCTCTATCCACTATGGTTTTGGTTTCCTCTTGATAAGCCTCTCTATAGTCCATCACTAATTTAGGGGAAATGAGAGTTGGAGGGAAGCCCGAAGCCATAGCCAATCCACTACTTCTGATTTTCTAGCATTTTCTATGGTGGGGCTGATCTAGATTCTTTGCTTAAATTCATCGATGTCTACCTGCCCGATGTTTGTGTTGAATACCTCCTTCCAGGTTATGGTGACTTTGGATTTCATAGGTTCCCCTTGGAAATTATATTTCATTTGGTCTTTATTGTCTTTCCTGCAAGGTGCCTTGGTTGTTTTCTTCCCTTTTTCCTTCTCCACGACCACTCCTAAAGGTCCTACACCTGATTCCATATATCCTACGGGTGAAAGATAGGTGAGCACATTCAAGCATGAAAATACGGGAAAGGTTAGCCAAAATCTAGAAAAACGGCATTAGATTGGATAATACATCATTCAAGAAATTTAAAATATCTTCCACATTCATGCTAACCTTTCACAAGAAGGAGCTTGAGCAATTCAGGCCTAGGGGATCAGACTTCCCTAGACTGATGGCCATTTTAAAGCAACTATAGGAGGGATGGAAATTGGGGCACGGCGGCCCACCTATCTCGACCTACATTTAGATTTGGTCTATTTATGGATTCCACCAAGGATGACACCCCATTTTGGAATGTGGGTCAAATCCATTCTGAAGATATAAGGGCGTTAATATCACCTTTTGAGCAATCAGGACTAGGAGGAAGCTTTGTTGTTTGGATTCTGTCGTTAAAACGGCTCTGGAAAGATAGCATCCCGAGGGTGGAGTTCTACTAGGCTAGGCCCAATGTTCTAGAAGATGGTGGCATCACTCACTTGTAGATCGGTCATTTTGGGTCAGTATGGACAGGAGGACATTAGGTGATTGTCATTTGGAATGGAAAAAATTGGATGGAGGCCCGACAGGAGCAACCTACCTTATCGAGTCTGAACGAAGATGGGGCCTCCACATTTACTTTGCTTGTTGTTTGCAAGTTCAGTGGCCAATGTGAGGTCAAGTTCCAAGCAGCAGAAGGAAGGAGGCAATTTTCTATTTAGAACAATGGAGCACAGACAGAGTCCCAATGATGGCGACCCAACAAGGGAAACCCACTGAAGGTTGACCACTTAGCAACTTTCACATTTTCATTCAAATCACCATTATGGAGTCGGATCCCAGAGGGAGGAATGTCGTTCATCAAAAGCCATAAGAGACAAAAATATTATTGTAGCGGTCTACAGACGGAGATCCGCTAGGCAAGACTTGAAAAGGTGTTGGGTACTTTGTCATTTGTAAATGAAGTCAACTAGAAAAGGAGGACTCAGGATCTGAAGGTCTGGAAAGCTAGGGTCAGAAAGTCATAAGAGATGGCAGGTTATGAGTGACACCCTGGGGATGGAATCCCACGGAGGCGGGCTCAAATGGGTCATTAAATCCCTCATTTCCACTCATGATTTTTGCTAAGTTTTTAGCAAGGAAGGAGAAGCGCCCTCTCGTGAGGGAAGACCCAACAAGGTTGTTGGCCACTTTCAAGTTTGACTCAATTTTCTAACATTGGCCGCAGTGATGGGAGTGTGCAGGTCTGAAGGAGGAAAAAGATTTGGTTTATGTACGACTGCCAAGAGCTCCAATTCTGCATTTGATGCATGAATCAAGTTTGAGGTTTTCCAAGTTTTTTACGATGTGGGTTTTGTGCACCTAAGCTAACCCTAACTATTTTTTTAAGTTCTCCCCCTTTTAGATTTAACAATTCTTCAAAAATAGAAGAAAACATAGTGGTGGAGACGTGGGCAGAAACCCTACCTCACAAGTCTGATGAAGGCGGTCGAGAAGCGGCAGCAAAGATCTAGAAATGATGATCAAATGATGTAGAAGTGATGGTGGCACTAGAAGCTAGTTCTAACTACTCTCCACTCAAGCTGACAATTGAAAATGACAGGTGAGAATCACCTACTTATAGAAATTCCCTCATTAAATGCACCTCATAAATGCAGGTACGGCGGGTCAAAAGGTTGGTGAGCTATTATTTGAAAAAGATGGTGAGAGCACGGGGACCCACAAGGCGGATGGCATTCAGTCGATGGTCATTTAGAAGTTCAATGATGAGGAGATAGCGACAAAGGTCCCAAATCTCGAGGATCGAACGGACATCAGATGATGTCTATTCAAAAGCCAACAATAAGGGAAACGGTGAACAACCCTGCAGATCCTAATGGGTAGAGAGCTATCGGAGGAAGGCCATTTGAGATAGCCACAAGGAAATGGAAACCCAATGGGGGCAATGCCCAATGGGCTCTAGGAATGCCAACTTTGGAAAGCTAAGGCAAACAATCAGTGGGATCTCACAAAGACTTAGAACTTTGAAAATTTGAGAGGGAAAAAACATGGTCAACTCGAGATGACTTCCCTAAAGCTCACTAACCATTTTGAACACCAAACAGGGGGCACACAAAATGAGGTGGCAACCAAAATTGACCCAACAAGGTGAAGGAAAGAGAGGGTCCCCATTCCGAATAGGTCATGTGTGCTAAAGGCACAACACTCCCTATCTTTGAGTGAGAGTGGATGATTGCTTTATGAGGTTCTTTTTAGTCCTAGAGGAATAAAACTCCTCACAAACCCTATATAGTGGGATCTATGGTTGAGGAGTAAATCTAGTTGCTAGTAATTGTTTTAGTTGTTAGTTGATCAAGTTGATAAGCTAGTTTTTGTCTATTACTAGTTATAGCAATAAATTTGTTACTAAATAAGAAATATTTGGCAGATTCGTGTTGGATTGTATGTAAGAGTTTAGATTTTATATGCAATAAAGGGAATCAGTTGATATCATGAATTTCTAAGTATGTTTTGACAACTTCCGTGGAAGAAAAAACTCAAGCAAGGGACACTTGAGGTAGTGCTAATCCACTTCATTTATTGTTGTTAGATTAAATGTTGCATTGTTGAAATTAGTTAATTAGTTTCTAGTTATATGAATCTCTTGTAATTTATGAATGCCATTCTTTAGTTTTGGATTGAATTTTGTAGCTTCATGTTAGTTTCATACTCTAGAGGAATTAGCTAGGAATTAGTTTTTAACAATTGACAGTTATAGTCTTCAGTGTTAATTACTAGTAGCATAAGGTAGCAATTTATACTTATTTCCCCTGTTTTGTGAATTAGAAATTCATTTCATTTTCTAGCTTTTGCAGTCTTTTGTACATGTGTAATTTCCTAAACTCTATTAATGTAAGATATTTCTAGAGTCCATGAATGCATATATTGTGCCAACATTGTCTAAAGGTTAGGAGTCCTTGGTTGATAATTAAATGAAGCCTCTTGTGCAAGATGAGCTATTTAGTTAGGAGTTTTTCCTTGAGTTGTGTGTAGACCCAGTAAACACCAATTTTATTAGACATTAGAGAGGTTCTATATCAAGTGTTGTTATGATATAGTAATTTTTCGTTGGATTTTCTGAAGAATACTTGTAATTCAACCTTGCCTATGTAGTAGAAAAATTCCCTCCCCCACCTCCCTTCAGTGTTTCTTGAGTGTTTTTACTCAAATTCTAAAAGGGTTAACTAATAATACCCTTTATATCTCTAAATTCTTTGGTGATTCATATTTGATATGTATTTTTCCTCCAACTCTCTTGCCCTCAACTCCAAATATGCTCAATTGGTTTCTCATTTCTATTTCCCCTAAGCTTACCTTTATTGTTGTGTAGATATCATCTATTGTTTTTAAGGGCCCTCAATAGTTGAATTCTCCTATCATGTGCTCTTCTTCTTGCTTTGAACATGTGGCTATGTCAGATAAGGTATCATAACCCCTCTAAGGACCTTGAGAACTATGGTTCATGGACTATTATTCAAAGAAGGAATAAATTTCTTCACATGTCCATCGCTTAGTCTCACACCAAGGTTAAGGGTATGATGATGTCTAGGATCAAGTATAGCATTATTTAGTTTCTCCTTGGGAATTATATTTTGTATTTTTACCTTTTGGAATTATTATTTTCTTATGTTTTTACTATTTTTGTGATATTATTTAGTTTTGGGGTTGTTGTTTGTTAGTTGACCATCTATTACATTGTTTTTAATAGTTGCCTTTTTTTTTTGGATATTCTTCTTGTAGAACCAAATCCTCTCTATAATTAGGTATTTTTTGTAAATTTTGGGGCCCTTCAACCCATTTTACCATTATAAAAAATAAAAAATCAATAATTATATTAAAACAACATTCAATTGCTTCAAATTACTAAAGAAGGAGTTTCATTTTAAATTTTTTGAGAGGAGATAAACACCAATTTATAAAAAAAATTATATTCACCAAATTGACATAAATAATAAAATTACCTTACTTTCAAACTCTTAATATTGAATTAATTAAAAAGAATGTACTCTCACATCTTTGATAAATTTTCACTTTAAATGTATATTTCCAAAACTATAATAATATCATAATGGATAAAAGTGTATACCCCATAATTTTACATTTACTATTGGTATTATCATATATAATTATTAAATTTTCTTGTTTACCACACACATTAACCCTAGCCTTGAACCTATCATTTAGCCAAAGACTCCTGATTTTCTAGGCTAACACTCCCTACATTGTTTATTTTATCATCGACTAAATTATGGGTTTGAACTTGTTCCCTATATAAGATCACATTATATTCTAGTCCTCCCCTTTTGAAATCGTATTTTTCTCTTTCAGCTAACATTTTTTATAATTTAATTATTAGCAAAAAAAAATTGTGCCAAAACATCCCAAATTAAGGATCTAGGATATTGTATTTATATACAAGCCTAGTTCATTATTTCTCATGATTAGAAATTTTTATTAAAAGATCATAGTACATATAATTTTTTTTTTGTGTTGTATTAGAATTATATTATCATATCAACATTATAGGCATTTGGATTCTCTTCTTGGCATGTCTTCAATATTTTTAAATCAACAAATGGGTCTAACTCATTTTTATAACCCTTCCCTCTTCACATAATAGGTTGCTTTTCAACACTAATGCTCTTTCAAGAATAGGTACAAGAAAAGGAAAATAATTCCTATAGGTTTACAATGATATAGGAAATATTAGTGTTAGGACACAATTGTAACACTAACAAGATAAACCACAAGCACATTTTCATTCCCAACACTAAAAAAAATTGTATTAATTTCCCTCTACTATTCAAGCATCATTTAATTATCATTCTTTAATTCTATCATATCAATTGAATAGTGCACAAACCAATCAAAGAAAAGTTTATTGTCACAATTTCAATAACTGACATATCTTGACATATCTCATTTACCATTTATCATTTATATTTTTCAAGTTCAAAACTATTGGAATATTGAGGAGATTGGCATTGATGATGCAGTACTAGCAACATGAGCATGGTATGTACATAATATAGGATACATTTTTTTCATTGATGTTGAAACATTATTTTGGATCATCCTAACATGTTTCAAAGGTATTGTGGAAGAAATTTGTGCAAGTTTAGTTGGTTCAGAAAGTGCAGTGATGTAGAAATTTGACTAAGTGCCAAACTTGCCAGTTCAGGGTTATAGATTGTCAAATTTTTTGGTCCACGCCACTCCACAAATGGAGATATATCTTTTTGATTCTAACATTAATTTGATGGATATCAAACGCATCTAAATCCAATATTTTATATTTTTTTACAAATTATGTTGGTAGAAATAAATGACAGAGTTCAACCTGGCTTATTACAATCATTTCTTATACACTGTGTCAGTATAGGAGATTCTTCACTCCTCCATGAATTAATCTTTTGTGTTGTGATGTTGAAGATAAGCTTCCAAATGTTAGTTGAGTGGGAATTATAGATGGTAATATGTGTTTAGGTCCACGTATTATGAATTTTGTGTATAGATAAAGGTTTGTTGGTTTAGGTCTTATTTGGGGTTGACCTAACACATTTGATGTTTTGTGAAGAATGAATAAGTGTTTTTTTCTTATGTAAGATCTAATATAGATCTGTCTTGACCTATCTTAAGATGATTTTAATTTTGAATTATGGCACGAAGGTTAGATGAAATTTTTTGTGGTTGACAAGTTTAATTTTGTGTGTTACATCCAATTAGGCCGACCTAATTGATGTTACACTCGATGTGGATATATAGTGGATTGATTTTGATGTTTTGGGTTGATGAGTGAATGAAGAGAGATAAATGACATGTATGGTGTGCCACCTGTATGTATGTGATGTGAATTTTATTAGATTTGTGTGAATTGTGTTGCAAGGTATTTGAATACAAAGCAGAGTAGAGTATTAATCCATATCAATGCAAAGATTGATGTACTTCGTTGGAACTAAAATCTAGCATATTGTAGATGCATTTGTATCAGTTCAAATAGGATGTAAGCCACCCCTTCTTTCTTCTATCTTATTCTTTGTGGGCAGTGAGTCCACTAGACATTGAATCCACCTACAATGAGCACTACTATAATATACTATATCTAGATATAATATATTGAGAGCTACCCCTCACCGTGTTTTTCCCATTTTTGGTTTTCCACGTAAAACTCCTGGTGTTCATGTGTTATGTTATCTTGTGGATGTTTCATGATTTATTTTCTTATATAAGTTGAATGTGCTTTGGTAACTAGATGACTAATGTTTGAATGGTTTAATAGAGTATTGATTCACCCCCTCTTAGTATTTTGGATGTTTAATAAAAGCTACATACCTTGCATATTTCCTCTTCATTTTGGGAAATACCCATTCTTTTAAGTGTAGTGTTTAGTATCCAAGTTCTATATTTCTAAGTAAAATTTATCAAATTACTAAAACCTTGAATATTTTTTATGTCACACATCACAAGGGTTTAGATCTAATTTTTGAATCCCCCATTCATTTCCTTAGGTCAATTCCACAAGTGTAAACATAGACACCTAAAATTGAGCATGCCCTAATGAAATATCTAACATCACCACTTCTTCCACTTTCAACACCATACTAATCCCATCATAACCAAACTCACATCTCTCTCCCTAATTAATTAAATAAATTATATTCATTTAATTGATTAAGATTAGTTTTTTAACATTCTCTCCATCATCAAATTAATTAAATAAATAATATTTATTTAATTAAATAAATTTCCTACATCCCTTGAGCCACTAAAATTTAATTAAATAATATTATTATTTGAGTAATTAGTTTAAAAATCCTAAATCCTAATATAATCCCCACTAATAAGACAAAACATTTATCCCTCATCATAAAATCCAAAATATCCACATCATCTCTTTCCCTAATTTAAAATGTTTATAATCCCAAATAAAATTAATCTTTAATCCTAGTCATCTAATTCATTAAATCAATCTCAACCATCTATCTCCAAATACCAAGCAATTAAATAAATAATAATAATCCAAATTATCACTAAATGAAATTAATCTTCAATCATATCCATCAAATTAATCAATCGAATTCAATCCATTCATTCTCAACTGCTGACTATTCAAATCAACTTTTCACCTTGATCATTCACTCAACTAAATCAATATCAACCCTTTGTGCACTATCTACTATAATTTACTTTCACTTTCATCCCAAATTAAAATTCAAAAATCCTCTCCTTCGATCATATCCATCCATTTCAAATAAATCTAAACCCTCCATTTCCCCATCCTACATCTATAAATCAATGGCATCCTCAACTGAAGAATAATCCATTAGAGAAATTACATGTTACCAAAATCAACCGAACATCAAGTGCATCATGAGCACATCTACTCACCCTAGGTTTTCTTTGGTTTATATCTTCCAATTTAAATTTACATTCCTAGTTTTGCTCAATTGGAGGTAATGTAGGATTCAAAGTTGGATTTAATTTTTCTTCTATTTCCTTTAGTTTTTCTTAGTTTTATCACCTTCTATATTCTATCATGTCTAGGGGAGAGGGACCCATAGTGGGTCGGACTCTTATACTGGGTATAGGAGTGGGTATAGGAGTTGACCAAACTGGGACCATTACTTTTTAACAAGAGATCTTTTAAATTTTATTTTTTTCCAAAAATAGGACATATGTGGACCAATCAATGTTCCCATCACATTTGTTTACTTTTTAGTATTTCTTTATTAATATTAGGTTTCATACACAAATGATTAACAAGGATTTTAAAACACAAATACAACTTACATTATTTTAAACTTGTACGCAAGTGGATGCAACAAAACCCAAAATGTCACATTAAAGCATTTATATTAATAAGTAAACATCCAGCCATCAACCTAATTTAAGTTCCAAGTTGAATTATAATAAATAGTTTTAAATATTTTTTCATTATAACATATCCCATCCAACATAGAGATCCATCCAAAAAAAGTGCATATAATAAAAATTAATAGTGCCTAAGTGCACTCAAAACAGTGATAAATTTCCATCTCCTTAGTACCTACAAAAAAGTCACAGATAACCATGTAAGGCTCACCAAACTAGCCGTCAAAATAGGAGGAAAACAATTTACAATTTATTAAAATCTAGCACAAACAGCTCAAACTAAAATCAATCAACTCTCCATTAAGGAACGTAGATTTTCTCTGCCAATGTTTCCTATACCATTTGATAGTAGATTTACAATAAACAATTCCACAGAACCTCCACCACTCATTTTGTCAAGTATTTTCTATACAGACATGGAAATTTCACCATTTGAGCTTCTTAAATATTGTTCAGTTTATTTGAAGTTTATTTGAGAGTGCTTCTTAAATATTGTTCAGTTCAGAGTTATTCTTGAAAATCATTTAGTTTTTTATTCATTAAATATTTTAGAGAAAGATATGAAAATTTTAGTTTATTGGAAGGTATTTATTTCTATTTGTAATCATAATTATACTTAAATATTGTTCAGTTCAGAATTTCACTGTGAACTTTAAAAAAGTTTATTTGACGACAATGATTTCTATTTCTAGTCATGATTATTTTTAAATATTGCTGAATTTAGATTTATTCTTACATTTAGAGTCATTTAGTCAATATTATTTTATGAAAACGTGGAAATGTCATAGTTGAATGTTAAGGAAGTGATAAATTCACAAAGCATCCTCAATGCATCCTTAGACTATACTTTCCAGCTTGTTGTGAAGGTAGAAGCAAAGTGGCAAAAAGTATCAAAGCATCTTTAGCATCCATTGAATAATTCATGTATCTATGGTAGGATTTTCATTGGCCAGTTGATTGTTGAATTGCTACTGTTCAAAACAACCTAATATCTTCTACACATTTTTTTGAAGAAACTAGTATTCTTTCTTCATAACAATATACCTCGTTTGCACATAAGAATTAACAAAATTTGATGATTGTTTTTAAATTTTAGATTGAGAAAATATTTTCCCTTTTCTCAGCATGAACACTGAATTGGGGGTGTGTCTGTGACTATTCTTATAGTAAATTTGGCTCTGTATCCTCCAACTACGTGGTTTTTAAATTTTGGTTTGAAGCTACTTATAAGTATCAAAGTTGTACCTAAATTAAAGCAAGATTGTACCTTAGTATTCACCTGCCCTTTATATGCAGATCTTACACAATATGCTCAAATGATATGAAAGAAATTCATAAATCAGTGAAATAAAAAATACATATGAAAATTCACATCTTCAAGAAGAATTACAAATCAAATGATATGAAAGAAGATATTAACATGAAATCATTTCAGGTAGACAACTTTTCATTGATTATAAATTATGTTTCTAATTTTGATTACAATGTCTTGGAAGTGGTACAACTCTTTGTAGTTTAAAAGTTTGCAAAATAAAAACTACCATAATGCATGAGCTAAGCAATCATCATCAACATAAAAGTCTTCAAATTTCTAAACTATGTTATCTCTTTTTTTAATTTCCTTCTATATAAGCAAGGTTGAATCTATACTAGGTTGACTAATTCAAAGTTTTGGATTTGAACTAAAATAAGAGCTTGGTGGAGATCCCGCCAATTTTGATGAATATTCTTGCTTAAGTATATGATAAATTATTACTCTAGACAGTGGGCCCCTAATTTTCCATTTAATATATGCTTTCTTTTCCTATTTAATAATCTATAAACATATATAGAAATAATTTTATATTATTATTTTTGTTCTCTTGATTCTAGGTAACATTATTCATTAGTTGCATACTAAACTCATACTGACATCAAATCAAACATAGAACATTCAAAAAAAACATATAGCATCATAAATCAGAATGTGAAACTATCAAATCAAACATAGAACATCATAAATCAGAATGTGAAACAATCAAAACAAACATATAACATCACACATCTTCTATTCAGAGCATCACTATGAACTCACTAACTGAACTTACAAATTCAAATTACAAACTGCAATTACAAAGATGAAGAAATTGGAATGCCACATATTGTAAAGTTTGTGATTAATATTAGTATAGTTGATTGTTGGTCTGTGTTTTTATCTCTCTTTATAGATTTTAAACTGTCAACCTCACTACACATATGCCTGATTATTCATATTTGTTCTACCTATCATGTACAAGCCCAAGTAGTTCTTGATAGTTAGGTTGCACCACCCTACAGGCCTCTCTACTAAGCAACACAGATAAGTGGGATGTCTAGTTCAATGATTTAGGGTCTTTGTTTCTTTAACTTTGTACTGAAGAGATTCAAAAGATTCCAAATTACAAAATTGATGTCCAAAGGTGTTTGTTGACATGTGCAAATGAAAAAAAAATCCCAAATGTGAACCCGTCGTGGAAACAAGAGACTAAAGACAACCATGCTTCCAAGAAAAAGAGGAGTTCATTTCCCACTGGATAAAGATAGTCAAGTTGCTTAGAAGAGAATTCCTCAACCAATTATGCCAATTATTCAAGTAAATGCAACTACTAGAAGCAAGAAAGTTTTAGTTCAACGGAAGTGGACGAAAGAGGATATGGATTCAGCATTGAAAGATGTGGAGGATAATGGAATGTCGAGAAGGAGTGCAGCCAAAAAGTGGGAAATCCCTACAAGAACACTCAACAACTAGTTAGGTGATTTAACAACATCATCAAAAAAAGGTCCTCCCACAGTATTGATAGCAGTTGAAGAGGGTTGGATTGTGGAATGGTGTAAAGAAATGGTAGCAATGGGCCATGGGCTGGAGATTATCAATCTCAAAGTAGAAGTTGTGCAAATATGCCAAACATGACCAAACCCTTTTAAGGATGGGTTGCCTGGGAAGTCCTGGTGGAGTGGGTTTAAAAGGTGTCATCCTGAATTGACAATGAGGATAGCGGGAGGACTGGATAGAGATAGAGCTCTAAACCTTAGGCCTGTTGTACTTGTTGCATTCTATGACACACTGTCCAAAGCATATCAAGCCAACCCATATGGACCACATAAAATTTGGAATTGTGACGAAACTAGAATTTAGGCTGGGAGAAATGCAGCCATGTGAGTTTTGGCCAAAAGAGGTAGCAGAAGTGTCTCATACATTATTCCAAAGAGTAGGGAATGGATAACAATTTTATGTTGTGTTAATGTTGTTGGACAGAGCATACCAGGCTTCTATCTTTTCAAAGGTAAAAAGTAGCTAAAAAACTACATTGTTTGTTATGAACTAGGTACATGCATGGTTGCCCATCCCCACACTTGGATGATGAAAGATTTGTTTATGAATTGGCTTCATCATTTTGCACGATTAGTTCTAGGTGGAGTATCCCCGAAAAATAGGCACTTGCTCATATTTGATGGCCATGGTAGCCACATAGCTGTGACAACCATCCAAGAATCCAAGTCTTTGGGGATCAATTTGCTCACACTACCAGTGCACATATCACACAAATTGCAGCCATTGGATGTTAGTGTTTTTTAGCATTTAATTCATATTTCAAATTAGAAAGAGCAGTGTGACTGGCCAGATATCCTAACATAGAAATAAAAAGAGCAGAATTAGTAGAATTGGGTAGTAAGTCTTTTCAAAAATCACTGACAGTTGCAAACATCACTGTTGGTTTTAAAAGGACAAGTATATGGCCCCTCAAGCAAGATGCTCTAATGGAGGATATGCATCCCAGTGAAAATTTTCAATTCAGAGTGCATGATGATGCTTCTACAGTGCAGAACATCCTTAGTCTTTCCAGTGTCAATGTGTTAGATGTCAAAGTTTCCAACACATTGCTGCTAGGGCTTGCCAATGCTAATTTAAATCCTACAATAATAGAAATAGTGGGAGAGGAAACAACTTTACATGATTCAGGTGAACCTACAGTGGGGGGTCAACTAGTTGATGACATGGCTAAAAGTCAACAAGAGACTAACATGGATGGACTTAGCCTTCCCTCTCCCCCAAGCCAACCATCATGGTTGGTGGAGGGAGCCATGAATTTAGGATATGACTTGCATCCACAAGAAGAAGGCAGCACATTCTCTTTCCCCTCTCCACAACCCACGTTGAATGTGGATGAAATGGTACATTACTATGTCGAGTGTGGAGAAGGTGATACCCAATATATTACAGATTTGAGTCAGGATACCAAGGTTGAACACAACATTCATGGAGATTCCAACCAATCCTTGGTTTCCCAAGTAGATTCACATATCAACAAATTTCTCAAACTACCAGTTCACATTGTGAAGGAAAAACCTGGGATAGTAGAGGATAGATGAATTTGGTTGAGCCGACAGTCCCAATTATTAACAATAGAAAAATACATGAACTTGTTAATGGAACAAAAGCAAAGGAAGAAGGAACTTCAGGAGTTAAAATTGTGAAAGAGGGAGTAGATTTAGGAAAGAAAGGTAGAACGTGTTGTTGCAAAGGAGCGGAAGGATCAAGCCAAACTAGATAGAGAGATTGCACAGTAACAGCAAAAAAAGGAAAAATTACTTGAAATGGCAAGGTTCAATCTACAGAGACAGGTGTTTAAGCAACCCCTTAAACCCTTTTCCCAAAAATCATGCCTTGTTTAGGGAGATGGTCAATATTCACATCCCTAACTATCATACAATTGTGACTGGTACTCAATTTCGAAGTGTAACACCATCCATTATGAGTAGTACACAAAATCTAGGCCTAAGGCCATCCCATTCGAACATCACTCTAAGTCCACCAACAAGGGAAGAGAACATGATTGGGAGTAATTTTTCAAGTATCCAAGCAACAACAACCTCTACCACTTCGAATCCAATAATTTTTCCAATATGGTTTGAATGAGATTGGTAGCAACCAATCATTCTACACAAACAAGTTTCAAATTGCAGCCAAGGAGGCATTTTCTTGCATTTTGTATTAGGGGGCATACAAAAATTATTTACAAGGATTTGCAAAACATAATTGCAACTAACATGGTTTTGTACACATAGAAAGTTTAATACATCATGGTTTTGTAAGAAATAATTCCAACTTCCTTAGAGGTGATCAAAAAATTCAATGTTATGTGGAATATGTGAAATTAAGTGCAGGTCTCTAGTTGGCTCATTCCTTGTTTATGGAAATTATAAATTAGTTGTCCATGTATTTTTATTATGTCTTTGATTAATGTGGTGCGACCTAATTTTCAAGGTCAACATGGGCTTCACATTCTTTACTATTATAGATGACATGTCTTCATTTCAGTCATATGCATTTATACTCAAACATGTGTGCAATGAGGTGGATAACTTAAATATTTCATTTGAACAAGCTGGACATCGATTTTCCATGTGGACAACATGTTTCTCCCACTAAAAATGAATCAAAGGGATAATCTACTAGATGCTCCATAGAGTCTATTGTATATGCACTTGGACAAATTTGAAACACTCACTACTTTAATCTTTGTCACCAAAGCGCGTTGGAGTGACAGGATAAAAAAATCAAAAACAACCCATTGACCAAAGAGCATTGGAACACTCCATAGCTGCTCCATAGAGGCTTATCATAATGTCTCCCCAAACCAATACTCAATCTTAGAGCAAGCCCTGCATCACAACCTTCCTCCTCACCCATTCCTTGAATGGGCTGAAAGACTCTGTTATACTAAACTCCAGACAATGTATAATTCTCTACAAAAAGATTTGTTATTAATGGAGGCTAGATGGAAAGAAGAGGTTGGGGGGAGAGATTTTCAAGAGATGGGTAACTCTTATAATAAATTATGGAACACCTTACCACTCTGCACGTTTGACTACAATGAGGACAATAATGGGGAGAAGCGTTGAAAAATGAAAGGTGAAGCCAATGGAATGGATGTTAAAAAAAGGTTCCAAATAGCTACCTAAGTCATGCACATGGATTTATGATTACACAAAGAAATGATGCCCTGCCCACAGTAGGAGGAATCCCGTGTAGAAGACAAAAACATAATTGGTGGCAGTTGTCACATAGCAAAGTCTTTTCACAACTTTCTGAACCACTAAACCAAATGAATAATGAATAGAGGCTTATCAATGGGAGAATATCCAAGAGGTGGATATTGTTATACCCAGCATCGAAAAAAAAAAAAAAAAAACCCTTTGTGAACCTCAGAATGATTACACTGCAAGAAATTTAATCATTAACAAGAACTTCCAGAATCGGTATGGAAAATCAAAAAACTGACCACAAAAAGCTTTGCAAACCCAAAAAAAGCAAATAAATCCTCTTTTTCTCAAGCCAGAGAGGTCATTTCCTTAGCAAGATAAGGAATCCTTACCAAGTTCAAAGGAGAAATGAATGAAGCCAGTGCTAAGGAGAACCAATATGGGTGCCATCTGCAACGAGCAAATGCAGAAAGCAGATTGGTAATGGTGTCAAAGGGTTTGTTGAGTGTGAAGGTGGGAGCATTGAACACTCCATAGCTAAGAAAATCCAATGCATGATAACCAACAAAAAAAGGAAGGAGTAGGAGTTAATGAGTTTGAACTTCATCTTAAATGTGACTGGACTTCTCTTTAATGCAGGAGTGTGAGATTAAAAGGTGGCAAGTTGCTCAGATGCCACATGACATCATGAGCACAACTCACAATTCCATTTCCTACCACTGATGTATGGTGTGTCCGGTCTTTGATTAGTAGTAAAAAATGGCCAAAAATTTGACCCCGCCAAAGAAATGTGTCATCCACATGGAAAATCGATGTCCAGCTTGTTCAAACGAAATATTTAAGTTATCCACATCACTGTCTACATGGAAAAGTCAAAAAATAGTTTATTTGAATGATGTGATGCACCAAGTGGAGGGGGGAAGTTAGGGTGACCCACTATGGGTCCCTCTCCCCTAGTGGGATTCATTTCCCAAGCTAATTTTTGTGTTTGTAGATTTGTTTGATATTTTGTAGTTTTGAGATCCTAACACATGTTTTTTACAAAGTGAAGCATTTGTCACCTATGTCAATACATGTGTTTTCCATGTTTATATTTTTTCCTTCATGTGTCACATTCATCTAGGTGAACACATATACCAACTCTATGGTATTTATATCTCAAACAAAAATTAACACATTCTATCAATTTTTTGTTTATTATGCCTTGCACATCCGTTGAGTATGTGACATTTTCGTCCTATATAGTATAGTTCCTTTTTATTTTTATCATATTCATTGAAATATTATTTTGGTATAATTTTTAATATCTTTGTGAGTAGGGGAGATATATTCGCTTTGTCCCTAACTATTCATTATGTAGGTCATTTTCTACTAATTGCATTTTGCAAGTTCTTCATCATTGTTCGTTTTCTAAAATTTATATCCCACTATACTCTCTAGAAATAATTGGTATATATATATTTGGGTTTAATCGTTTTAGTGCTAATTTTTAATACATTTGTCTCATATTGATGTGTTTTTGTTGGTGAATGTTGTGTTCCATTTTTTAATGTTTCTATTGTGCTTTGGTGTATTTGTTTGATCATTAAGCACATGCATTCTCTATTTTGATGTTTCCATCCTACGCTTTTGTATTTATTCATCTTTCTTAGTTTTAGTGCTTCTTGAACTTTTGTTAACATTTTCTAGAATTTTTATTGATGTACTAACTACACTTCTACAAAAAAATTATAATTCAAATGAAATAATTAAAGCTACTAACCCATGGTGATTCTAGGTTCATTTCTAGATAACCAAAAATTCATAGTCACCTATTTCACACATTTTTGCTAAGGAATAATTTTTTGTGTTGTGTTTTAATTTTATTTGTCTTTTGTGTTTATGGAATATTTTGTGTATTCTCTTATCTTGCACTACAAGTAAATATTAAAGATCAAAAGAAAAAAATTATCTCGTGTATCCCAAAGGGGCCTTATGTATGCTCTCTCCTCATGTCTTTGTTGGAAATAGGTTGCCATTCAATTGCAAATCCTAAACATTAATTATTTCATGTATCTCCTCGATTCTTGGAATGTGTTCAACAACACTAAGATTAAGATGAGATTAATATTTGATGAAATAATCATGATTATTGACAGTTGTAATTAATTCTAAATGTAAGAAGCATGTGAGGGCATCCATAGTGAGTTCCTAAATAATAGGGACACATGGGACACTTACATGGTAAGGTGACACTCACCTTGTGTCCAGTCAACTATACGGAGTAACAGTTAACAGTTCTGATTGCATGTAAAGATCCTAGGAGTTAGGATTTGATGTTTGCATGTTTGAAGTTCAGTTCAGTTCAGTTCAGTTCAGAATCAGTTCAGTTCAGTTCAGTTTTGTTAAGGTTCAGTTATCTTCAGTTGCATGCATGTTGGTTATCTTGAGTTGCATGTAGTTAGCTTCAGTTAACTTGTAATGCATGGCTAATAACATTGAGTTGTATGACAAATAACAGGGACTACCTCCAGTTAACAGGGGATGACCATTCTTGCATGAATGGTGTTGAGTAAATGTTTCAGTTAACTATAAATCACTTGAAGCCAACTTGGGCACCCAAGATGCTTTATTGGATTTACCTCTCATGCATGATAAGATATTTCTGAAGGCTCAGTTAAGTAGGACTACTTAAGGGCGCCAACTTTGAGGAAGAGCTTTGGGATTATCACCGAAGTGAAGGAGAAGTTGTAGCTTCAGTTTGGGACACTCAAATGCATGAAGCACATGTTGTAAGCTTTAGTCTTCACTGAATAACTCAACTTGAAGGAATATGGCGTACCTTTTCAAGGGCTTGAGCTTATGCATTGTAATTATCACCATTTGATTATTACAAGGTTGCATATTGTCTCTATATCTCATTCAAGTTGAATAGAGTTTTCATAATTGTTATTGCAGGTGTGAAGAAGATTGGTAAAGACAAAAGAAGCATTCACAAGCAATAATTAGAGCTATTGTAATTTAGAGATTGAATAATAGAATAATTCTTGGTGGAGTTTTTTCCTGAAAGGGTTTCTCCACGGTATATCTTGTGTGATCTTTCTAATATCCTGTCTAGTTCTTCTATCATATTCTCTCTACATTCTACAACAATAAAATGGATTAATCACCCACAAAGAATATATGTAACAAAGAAAAGACTTACTTAGATCAGCAATATTAAAGTTTTACAGAGTATTAAGCTATGAAAACACCTCATTTTTCAACATTCTTAGGGTGATCTTGGAGATCAAAATAAAGTGTCACCTTATTTTATTTTTTATAGATAGGTCTATCTTGGATTTCATCACCAATTATTTACTTAAACCCACATAATCCAATAGGGTATATAAATTAGGAGAATAAAAAGACATCCCCTTTGGGGTGCATTTCTCATTCAAGCTAAGCTTAAAACAGTTTTTATATCTTTCTGAGTGAAGGAAGAGAGTGGGTTACCCTCTTGCACCAACCCATTAGACATATGCCCCAATTTCATATATTTGAGCCTCATGTACCTTCAAGTATATTAAGGACTCCCCCTAGACATCCTTGTATAAACCTAGCATAGTAAACCTTTTTGTTGGAAATTGATAGATTGTCATTGATGTCAATAAATAAATGAATTTTGTTGCTCCAGTTATGAATCCCTGTTGATCTGGTATTTCAATCCGGACTATCCTATTTTGTATGTGTTACCCATTTTTCACCTATGGGCTCAATCAGGCAGGGTAACCCATGTTTTCTAAGGTTCTCCAAGACCAAATGGAGGAACACTTGCATCAAGACCACATATTTTCTAAAATTGTTTACTTCTTGTGCAGATGTAGAGGAGAATGATGTTTTAAAAATTCGGCATGTGGATTAAATGTGGCTCCCAGGAGGGTTGAGCCTAGCGTGCATGTCTTCAGTTTAGGGGTGGGTTTTCATTTTTATGTTTTTCCTTGTATTTTCCTTTTTTTGTTTTGCTTTCATCTTGCCTTTTTCTTGTTTTGTCGGGGGTGGAATTGGGTCAGAACCTGAACTTGGAACTTTTCCAAAGTTCCAGTTTCCATTTTCGTTCTGGTTCCGGTTCCGGTTCCGTGCTTGTGTGCATCTCCTTTTCTTCTTTGACCTTGCGTTTGACCGTGGGGTAGTTGTTTTCCTTTCTTTTCTTCCTTATCCTTTTTTCTCTCTTGTTTTTTGTCGAAGGCAGGCTTGGGTCAGAATCTGAACTTGAAACTTGATGAAATTTTTAGTTTCGGGTTTGTTTAAGCGCCCGCCCCCGCTCTATTTTACCCGAGATCAGTTTTAGTTCTAATCACACCTTGTCTCCTACTTTGTGCATTTTCTTTCTTTTGATGGGCCCGGGCCCGAGCCGGAACCCAAACTTGGAACTTTTCCAAAGTTCTGGTTCATTCCCATTCTGGTTCTGACCCCGGTCCCACTCACTCTTCTTTCTTTTCTTCGTGGACTATGATCGAGGGATGTCTCCTCCTTGGTTTCCCCTTATGTTTTTCTTTTTCTTCCTTCATCCCTTGTATGTTTCTAGGGGTGGGATCGGAATGAAATCCAAACCTAAAACTTGAAGAAAGTTTCAGGTCCAGATTTGGTTCTAGTTCCGGTTCCACTAGCTTTTGTTTTTGCCCCAGTTTTGGCTTTGGTCCCGGTTCCGCCTTTTGAGTTTTCCTTATGTGTCTTTGGGTTTTGGTTCTGCTCTAGTCTTGGTTCTGCCAAGCTTTTTTCCTTTCTTCCTTGTATTTTTCTGGGGATGCTTTTTCTCATTTTTCTTTCTTCCTTTTCGTCCTTTTCTTCGTCTTCTTTTGAGTTTTATTGGGGGTGGGACCGGGTCAAAATCCAAACCTGAAACTTGAAGAAAGTTTTAAGGATGGATTTGGTCCTAATCCCACTTCCACCAAGGTTCATCTGTCTTTGCTTTTGCCCCCTTTCTCACCCCGGTCCCAATTCTGGTGTCGTCTTGGCCCCGCCCCCGCCAGTTTTGAAGGGTCTCAGTGAGATGGAGTGCCTGCGCCAGGAGATGAGGACATCGTCAAGAGGTCCCGCCAACACACGGGTGTCTCACCGAAAGAAGTCCAACTCAAGGGGAAGATCCAGTTTGCCATAAGGTATCGCCGACCTGATGGAATCTTGCCAATGGCTTTTTGAGAGATCGATATAACTCTGGCTGCTCACAAGGAGGTCTCGTCGACACATGGGTGTCTCACCAAAAGGAATCTTTGAGCCCGAAGTGGTGGTTTGTGTTCGCTAGGAGGTCTTCCCAAATGCGTAAGGTCTGGCCGGCAACGACAAATTTGCTAAATGAATTGGCATCAGTGTGACTCGGTGGAGCTTGCTATGACTTCTCCTCGATATCCAAGTCTCACCGACATGCATTTCTACAAAGCAACCTTTGACCGTCGAGAATGCGCGGCATGGGTTGGCTCAGGAAGTAATGGCGCTGAATCTAGCAAGTAAATCTGGTGTTGTTCCTCGAGGATGGTCGACCAGAAGAGGCCGTGAGTCATGACAATAGCTGGGGATGATGGCTAGAGGAGCGAAGGGGTATTAATGACCATGTCGCAGAGCATTCAAGGCAACTCTGATGAAATCTTGATGGCAGACTCGAAGGCTACAAGTCAATAACGATGGCTATAAAGATCTGAAGGCCATGCCCAGGGATGAGATTTCACTGACATGAGTAGGGGATGTGCATTAAATGCTTCATTGACTTCATTCCAAAGCACTTCTAGGGCCGATGTGTCCAGGCGCCGACTCATTTTTGAAAACCCTAAGGTAGGGGCTGACACTCTTGGTTGTATATATGGAATTTTTGCCTTTTTGTAAAGGAGTTCTTGGTTAGAAGACTGCTAAAAAAAAGCATTATTTAGACTTTGTAACTCTTTTTTGATGAATACTACAAATCTGTAACACAGACACTCCTTATTTTCTCAATAGAAAGTAATTTCCTTCATAGATCTTCTTTGTTGTTTTAGTGACTGGTTGTGAGTTGCATGATAAAAATTCTATGTGATTCTTTATTTTATCAGATTCCTTCCATACTGGATGCAAAGGATATTATGTCACAAAATTGATTTATGTTAGTGTTCTCTTTCTATTGTGCATATATCTATGGAAACACCTTGTTTTCCTTATGTTAAGCATTAGAATAGTCAGAACCTTACATAGACTCATTTTTGTAAACATAGATCTTTGTATTGTGAGATTGTTTGGCTCTATTGATATTTTCTGTGAGTTTTCTGCAGTATTGTCATATTTTGATCTTTAGTGTATCACCTGTTAGTGATAGGTTTTGGATTTAAGTACATCCTTCTTACTCTTTCCCTTATCATTCTTTAGTTTTTCTTAAAGTATCTTAAGGGGAACCAACCCATAATCTAGAGGTCCACTTCATTCCCAGGTCACCCACAACCTCGAAGTGTTCCCGTGTGTCAATAGTTTGCTATAGTTAATAGCTTAGCAAGGGTGAAAACTTTATTTGACAACAATATGATCTGCTCATAAGTTGTTAACATGATTTATCTCGACATCGGTTGCATCCATTGACATGGTTTCAACTAACTAGGGTGTATGGATTGAGAGGTACAATTACCAGTTGGTTGGGAAATAGTGTTATGCTTGTACACTAGCTCTGTATGTCATTTTTTTTATCTATATTCTATCTCAATAAAGCATATCATTATACAATTTTTTAAATAGGTTTGAGCCTACAAGATGTATTATACTTTGGAGTTTAATGATGATATGTGAAGGAAATTGGGAGATATGAATGATAGTATTCTATTTTGCAATTCTCAATGAGTTTTCATACAATACACTATTGTGGGAGATTTCACATTTTCTCATAATTGATTATCATACCGTGTGGTGTTGAAGATAAGTAGTTTGATTTCATCCAAGGGAGAATTCAATGTGTTAACAAGTTTTTGTGTTGCATGTTTGATGGAGTGTACATATGTTTGGATTTTTGGCTTAACTCTGGCCAACCTAATTATATATTAATATTGAGGAGTGCTATGAATAATAAAGGGATCTATCTTAGGCCCATGCCAAAAAATTTATCTTTTGAATCAAGGATTTTCTAATTAGGCTGACCTAATTAAGAAACATGGATATGTGTGTGTGTACATGTGTAAGAAATTTGAAGAGTGTGTGTGGGTGTGTGTGATGTGGTAGAGAAAGAGAGAAGAATGTGTGCATGTGAAAGATAATTGAAGATAGAATTGAGATGCATATGTGCAAATTGTATAGATGAGAAGCTGAGTGAATTACTCTAGTATTGTGCTTCATCAGAACTAAACTCCAGCATAGGAAAGGTGCATTATTTTAGTTCACATTTGGTAGTGAGTCATACTCTTTTATATCTTGGCAGTGATCCATATTTTTTTGTATTTCCTTCAAGTTGTGAGCCTTTCAAGGATAATGAGTCCTAGCAGTGAGCCCTGTAATATTGTGAGCTAATCCTCACCGTGGTTTTTCCCAAAAAAAAATTTCCACATAGAAATTCGAGTGTTCATGTGTGTTGATGCTTTGTGTAAGAATTGGCTATGAAGGTAGCCACCCAAGATCTAGAGGCCTAATAGAAAGCACATGCATAAGAGAGATAGAAACAAGATGGCAAGAATAAACTATAGTCAATGTCAATAATATGAGAGGATTATTTACAATGAGAGAAACCCCTTGGTTATATAGCCAAGGTGAGAACATAGAAGGGCATAAGATTATGACAAGTGTCGTAATCTTATGACATGAGACAACAATGAAAAGTTATCACTCCACTTAAAGTGGAAAGGTGATAATGTGATAATCACCACAAAAGGTGGATCACCCACAAAAGGTGGAGAGATAATCACATGATGTGTCCATAAAAGGTGGAAGTGATGAGTTAATGACATGTCAAGTCCACCAAAAGTGGAAAATCTCCAGCAACCTCCTATGTGGTCCCTAAGTAAACTTAACTATGGTGTAATCATGACCTAGGACAAGGTACAAGACATTTAATTACACCAACACCCCCCCTTAAGTGCAACTTAGGGAGAATGTACACAAATGCAAACAATGCAAGATGGGTCCCGACTACTAGGCCATGTTAGGTACCCATGTACACACAATGCAATCTCTCATAAAGCGGGCAAAAGGAGAAAACCCAGTGGGACAAAACTACTCCCCAAAAGAGAGAACAAAACAAGAAACATGCTCTAGGAAGGATAAAACCTCAAGTGAGGAAAAATTCCCCCCCATAAGAGATAGTCCATGCAACCCCCCCTCAATGGAGAGTCACTACTCAAATGTCACAATGTCAAGATTCCCCAATCTAAACTGAAGGAGAGAATGTAGAACAATGTGAAAGCTGAAGTAGAGCAGACCAAGGATGATGATGAGTCCTCCAAATGTTACAAAAGAAATGCCAAACTATGCAAAACACTGATAGAAGGAATCAGGTACAACTACAAAAGATGCCACATAACTGGTGACTGAGCTGAATCTATCAACTCAAGAATAACTGCAGAATCTGTCAATGAAGAACTGTAGAAGAATCCACACTACAATAGGAATAAGGTCAAAACCAAGAAGACAACTACGTGAGCATCAACTAAATGCTCAATAATATCATATTGGTACAATCCATGTCTCACTAGAGCCATGCCCAATTTGTACAATCCAAGTCTCACTGGAGCCATGCACCAAGTCTCTGGATGTAGAACCAAACTTCTAAAGATAGGTAGATTGTTTCAAAAATAGGAGTCTATATGGTGATTAGTCCATCTCACCGAAATGCATGGGTAACCAGCCGCTGCATACGCTGAGTATATAGGAACTAACACTAGATACATAGATCAATCCAAAGAAGCATACAGAACATGACATAGTACACTGAAATAGAAGATTGCGGCACTTTATTTTAGTGTGATTACAACATTAGAAAGAGGAGAACTATAATGATCATGATGCAAAACTGGAAATGTTGATGAAGAAGCCAACCAAAGGTGCCTCGAAGCATAAGACCGTGAAGAAAGCCCTCCAGGTGGATGTCGGTAGGAGCAACTGACCCCTGTTGACTGCCGATTAGAGGAACAAATGGTCCAAAACAAGGCTCGATCAGAGGCAAAATAATTTCTCCAATTTTGCTTATTAATGCATGATTTGTTTTTAAAAAAAACTTAATTACAAGCTTAATTTAAAAACTTTATTTATTCCAAAAAAATTATTATTAAAATAATAAAGAAAAAAAATTGATGAAAAACTTTACTAAAAATAAAGAAAACACATTGTTTATTTTTGAAAAAAACTTTATTAAATAAAGAAAAACATTTTTAATTATTATTAAAAAAACTTTAATAAAAATAATTAAAGAAAAAATAAAAGTTTTATTTTTAAAAACTCTAAAAACAAATCATATAAAAAGTTTTATTTGAAAAAAATTTAAAAATATGGCCGTCCAGTGAGGCAAGGATGTCACCCCTGACTAGTGTGTTGGGGAAATGGCCGCCACACCCCTGCAGTCACTGTCATACTTGCATACCATAGGTTTAAAACCTGATTTATTTATTTTTTTGTTATAAATTTTGATTTAAAATAAAAAATTTCTAATTTTTTTATTTAAATATTTTAAAAAACAATTTTTCAGAAAAAATATTTATTTTTTAATTAAAAAATTGTACCTGTGCAGGTAGGGCCATATGGCCTGCCTGTTAAAAAAATTTGCCTCCGAGAGCAACTTGCTCTAATTCAGACGATTTGGCAGTCGATTTAAGGGTTTTTGGCCCTTCTAGATGCAATGACGATGTCCTTTTCGGCTAAAAATGCTCTGAAGTGGTAGCTACCTCTTGGATTTGAAAACCACCTCCAATCTTCAACCCTTTACAGATTTTGCCTCCAATGTCCAACTGAGACAAAAAAAAAAGGCAAATCTGACTATCTCAAACACTCTGGATGCAATGGTGAGCTCAGATCTGATACAACAAGCTCCCAAAATGCAACTGCAACACAAGGCCAAAAATGGAATCCTTCAAGAATCTCTCCAAATGACTAACCAAAGGCACTCCAATAGCTCTGATACCATGTAAGAATTGGCTATGAAGGTAGCCACCCAAGATCTAGAGGCCTAATAGAAAGCGCATGCATAAGAGAGATAGAAACAAGATGACAAGAATAAACTGTATTCAATGTCAATAATATGAGAGGATTGTTTACAATGAGAGAAACCCCTTGGTTATATAGCCAAGGTGAGAACATAGAAGGGCATAAGATTATGACAAGAGACAACAATGAAAATTTATCACTCCACTTAAAGTGGAAAAGTGATAATGTGATAATCACCACAAAAGGTGGATCACCCACAAAAGGTGGAGAGATAATCACATGATGTGTCCATAAAAGGTGGAAGTGATGAGGTAATGACATGTCAAGTCCACCAAAAGTGTAAAATCTCCAACAACCTCCTATGCGGTCCCTAAGTAAACTTAACTAAGGTGTAATCATGACCTAGGACAATGTACAAGACATTTAATTACACCAACACTTTGTCTTGATTTCATGTCTTCTTCTAGTAATTCAATCAAATTTGTGATAATGCTTAGATGGATTTTATGTGAATGGTTTTATGCAATACTAATTCACCCCCCCTCAGTATTTCAAATTTTCAACAATTGGTATCAGAGCACGGTTCCTCTAAGAAAGCCTAACAACTTGGGGAAGGTTCTAAAATTTGATTTTATGGAAGACAAAAAAAAATATTTTTCCTCCAAAAAAGATCTCTTTTGATCATACAAAGGAAAATGAAGATCTAAAGGACAGAATGGAGGAAGCAAATAAGTTTATTAAGAATATGATGGAAAGATATGAAGAAGTCAATAGTCAGTTAAAGAAAGCAAATAAGGACTTCACAGACTGAAAGATCAATTGGAAGAAATGAGAAGATTGAAGATTATTAGAGAGCTGAAATGCAAAGGAGAATGGATGAATGTACAAGAATTGAGCAAGAAGTGGTAATGTTGAAATTAGGTCAAGAGAAGGCAAGAATTTTTTAGAGTAAATTTTTAGCACTCTCTACAATGCTAGACAAATTGATTATAGGACAGAGGTCCTCTATGGACAAATTGATTGCAAGGATTTGAGGAAGTTCAATCTTTGAAGTCAAATCAATCTCTTGACATGAAGACTCAAAGAAATGGTTGATATACCAGAAAGATTCCTATTAGACAACCTAATGCTCAAAGGTATTTATATTTTTATGATGTTTGTTATTCTTGCAATAAGTTTGGAAATAGGGCAAAATATTTAAAAAATAAAGTGAATTGAAATGATTGAATAAATAAAATTTCCTTATCTCTCTCTAGTCAATGTTTTGAAATCAAGAGAATTGGACACAAATCTAAAGGTAGCAGAAATCAAAAATCAAATAAGATGATTTATTTGTTTAAAGGTAATTGTTATCTCTATAATTCAATTGGACGTAAGGCTAACTAGTGCAAATATGGACTAAATATGAGAAAGTTTGGATGGAAGAATGTTTTTTGCTTTAATTGCAGCAATTTGAAACATGTTAGAAGCAAAAAATTAAGAGGTAACAAACTAGAAAAAGGATATGAACCAGTCATTAAGGTTGATCTAAAAAAGGTTTTAAAGAAAGAGATGGAGAGGATCTAGAGAAAAGAAGGAGAATTTGGAAAGTAAGCAGAACTAGAAGCATTTTTTTCTGTGTCGTCCTCTGGTATAGATACATCACCCAAAAATTAATTCAAAACTTGGCTTAGGGGGAGCAATAATTAAAAAAATTTATCAACCCCTCTTTC
Source organism: Sequoia sempervirens (assembly GCA_007258455.2). Lineage (NCBI taxonomy): Eukaryota > Viridiplantae > Streptophyta > Pinopsida > Cupressales > Cupressaceae > Sequoia > Sequoia sempervirens. The sequence continues at coordinate 117,977,610 of VDFB02168118.1, read as the reverse complement.
GATAAAAGATGTCATATCTTGGTAGAAATGCATTTATTAAGGTTATGAACATAATAATTATTGTGAAAGGAATTTGCATACACATATGTGTGAAGAATGTATTTCATAGAGTTTGAAAGGATGAAAGCTTACATGAATTTCAAGGTGATCTACTTGTACTCTGAAGCATTTATCATAGGAGCAATTGGGATGAAAGAAATAAATTCATATATGTTTAGGAAAATGTATTTGATGAAAAGCATTTGAGCAAGAAGATGTGTGGAGAGGAAGCTTGAAGAAACTAGAGCAATTTTATCCTATGAAAATTTTGAATTCGAATTTGGTAGAAAAGGAAAAGGTAAGTTGATGTAAATACTTCATCTGAATTATTTGTGGTATCATGTATGCAATGGATATTCCTCAGCTTATAAATAATTCAGAGAGGCTAGAACCACAGTACAAAATGTACAATGTTAAATCCTTAGAACTTAATCTTTTGGGTGCTTTTTCATATATTCCTCTTGGTGTCATACCGATTGAAGATGTTGGAGTATACATCCATGGAAAATTGGAGGAATCTAGTTACAGAAAAGCTTACATATTGTGAAGTGAAGAATTAACTAGAAATGGTTTTACCCTAAAACCAAAATACAATGTGCTTTCAAAAATGAAATTGGATGTATGATACAACTTTATGGACTTTAGTAGTGAAGAAAGATGTATTAGAATGGCTCTTAGCATATTTCATGGTGATTATGTGTGGCTTAATAAAACATGTATGATATCTAGAGATGTAATCAGGGAAGTTACTGGATTATCATCCTCTGGACCAACTCATATTTGTAATTTTGATAAAGAAAAGGGTTTAATAAGGAATACACATGCTGGAATCTCTAACTCGAAAGTTTAGTATGCAAGATTAGTTATTTCACAGATGATTATTGGTGATAGTGATGTCTTCACTACTACAATTGATTTTGCATTGGATATGGTTGAGAGCAGAACTAAATATGATCTCTTTGAGCTACTTTGATAATAGTTGTTGGAGAACTTGAGAGATTTCAAGAAGAAAGATACTTTCAAGTATGGTACATCAGTTTTATGCTTGATTTTCTACTTTATGAAGGAGATGCCTGGATTAGGAGAAGTTAGTTGAGAGAATACCAGATCAATTTCTCATCAAATTGAGGATCTTATGAGAAATATTGGAAACTTAGATGCACAAGAAGATTCCCTTGGTGCATTCTTTCAAAAATTTCAAAGGAAAATGAACATAAGGAGGAGAATTCCAAGAGAATTGTTTTCAAAATATAAGGATGATATAACCTTTTTCATAAACACTAATAGCTACATCATCAAGGAACTTGAACCAAGGAATTCATGGATACCTAATTTTGGATATAAAATTAAGAAGGATTATGTTGTTGGTTGCATTGAAATGTTGAATAATCATCCTCGAGATCCCAATAGACCTAGGTTTGGAACATACTTTGAAGTAGCTAAAGCTCTTGAAGAGTATAAGTTTGTCTCTGATAAATCAAAGTATGTCACTGGAGAAAAGAGGAAAGAATTTGTGGCTCATGCCCTATTTGCTCAGATGAACCCTACTCCAAGAAGACTTAAGTAATTGGCCAAAAGTAAGACACACTTTTAGGTAACTCCTAGTGTGGTTTCTAGTTCTTCACATTTTGTTAAAGAAATATCAAGTTTATTAACTAATAGATTCAAATAATTAAAGGGAAAAGCAGTAAGTGGCATGGTCTCTTGGGTTGAAGAAAAAATATTGTTGGAAATTGTAGATAAGTGCAAGTATACTCATAGCTTGGCAATTGGAAAACTCAAGGTTATTTAAGATTGTGAGGAAGAGATTAAGAGTTTATTCACATTTCTTTGGTCTTGACGTGATGAAATTCAAAGGCTCAAGGGTGTTAAGAGCATGATTGAAACCCAGATTAAGTTTGCATCTAGCACATTTGATCCTACTCTTAGTCTAGATGATCAAACTTGGTATGGTTTCACAAGACTGCATGAGGAATACCTAGCATCACACAAAGAAATGGGAGAGTTGATTAAGTTGTATGGGAAGCTTAGGGATCTAATCAAGATTAAGTGTGCTCCTATCTACTATGTTCTTTTAGTTGTTGATAGTACTTTGAACTCTTATGCTTCTCCTGGAACTGTAGTTGAAGGAAAATATACTTTAATTGACCTCAATTATTTATGTAGTGCACTGACAGAGGCAACAAGGCTTTGGAATGAAGAGAGATCCTCATGGACAGGGATTCTTAGCTAGCTTCAATCATCTACCACCTCCAATTAGTCATTCATCATCATTATTTTGGAATTACTCCTCATGGGGAGTATTTAGGTATGCAAGGGAACTATTAATGCACTAAAATTCTTTTTTTCTTTGCCATTGATGTCAAAGGGGGAGAAAGAGAAGTATCATGTGAAAAAAAAGAGGAATTTGAAAAAAAAAATGTATAAGTTGGAAGAGGTATTTTTTATGGTTTTCGCATCGTGTGTTTCCATCAATGATAAAGGGGGAGATTTTTGGAAATTGATAGGTTGTCATTGATGTCAACAAATAATTGAATTTTGTTGCTCTGATTAAGAATTCCTATTGATTCAGTATTTTGATTCGGACTATCCTACTTTGTATGATTTTCTTAAAAGTTGCTAACATGATTTATCCTGACATCAGTTGCATCAACTGACATGATTTCAACTAACTAGGGTGTATGGGTTGAGAGGTGTAGTTACTAGTTGGTTGGGAAACAATGTTATGCTTGTACAATGGCTTTGTACGTCAATTTTCTAATCTAGATTCTATCTCAGTAAAATATATCATTATAGGATTTTGTACATAGTTCTAAGCCTACAAGATGTATTCTACTTTGGAGTTTCATGATGATATGTGAAGGAAATTGGGAGATATGAATGATAGTATTCTATTCTATAGATCTCATTGAGTGTTCATACAACACATTGTTGTGGGAGATTTTTTATTTTCTCATAATTGATTGTCATACCATGTGGTGTTGAAGATAAGTAGTTCGATGTCGTCCAAGGACGAATTCAATGTGTTAACAAGTTTTTGTGACGCACGTTTGATGTAGTGTACATATGTTTGGAGTTTTTGCTTGACTCTAGCTAACCTAATTATATATTAATATTGAGGTGTGCTATGAATAATAAAGGGATCTATCTTAGGCCCATACCAATAAAGTTATCTTTTGAATCAAGGTTTCTCTAATTAGGCTGACCAAATTAAGAAACATGGATATATATATATGTACATATGCAAGACATTTGAAGAGTGTGTGTGGGTGTGTGTGATGTGGTAGAGGAAGAGAGAAGAATGTGTGCATGTGAAGGATACTTGAAGAAAAAGTTGAGAATGTATATGTGTGAATTGTATAGATGAGGAGCTTGAATTACTCTAGTATTGTACTTCATTGAAACTGAACTCCAGCACATGGAAGGTGCATTCTTTATCAGTTCACACTTTTGGCAGTGAGCCATATTATTTTGTATTTCCTTAAGGCTATGAGCCTTTCAAGGATAGTGAGTCCTGGCAATGAGCCTATAATATTCTATATCCGAATATATTGTATTTTGAGCTAATCCTCACTGTGGTTTTTCCCAATTTGGGTTTTCCACATAAAATTTTTGGTGTTCATGTGTGTTGATGTTTTTTCTTGATTTCATGTCTTCTTCTGGTAATTTAGTGAGATTTTTGATAATGCTTAGATGGTGTATAGGAGCGAATTTATACCCCTTACACAAATTCCCTATTTACACTTCCTCACCTTAGAAAACCAAATCCAAAGGTGAAATTCCAAATTAGCCCACTGCCTTCATTCCACTTGGCATCTACTTTCTACAACAATAGAAGAATAACTGTCAAAGATGCCTACACAACACATAGACATCCATGCGGTGTGCTTACATCCCTGACAGATTCCTGCATTTGAAGTTGGAAAAGGTGTTACACTTCCTATTGGGAATGAACAATAACATCCTTCTTTGACCAACTGACCCGAAAATGCCTTATTCTTGCTCATTCTTCCTTCAAATTGGCTCAATCTCATTCCATTTCATCCTTTCACAATCTCTTCACAAGATCTTGTAGTCTCTAAGCATTCTAGTAGTCACTTCTTGCACTCTTAGCAACACTTTGGCACTCCATAGTAGCAGCAGCAACACTCCATCAACTTCATAGAGCAAGTGTGGAACAAACCATTGCAGTAGGGGCTTGAGTCCTCTCTTTTCGCCTCCATTAGCTAGTGAGCTCTTGGTGGAGGTGGCAAGCATTTTCACTCCTCTCCTCTACAATTTGGTTGAGTAGCACTTTACTATTTTGTAGTGCTATTGTGTTATTTACTTTCTTCTTTATCATATATTTCTCAATTGTTTCAATCTTGGTTGTCCATGGAGGTGGAAATACCAAAATGGGGATCTAACTGAAGTAGGCCCCTATACATCCCCCAACAATTTTCCCTCTTTCCTGTGTGTAGGTGGAAGTGCATTTGAAGCTAGCTGGCGAATAGGATCCTTTGTGAGAACATCTTTGTCACCTTAACTTTGGTATATCTACTTTATCATATTCATTTGTATATTTCTTACTTCATATTTTTGTTTTGTTCCCTTAAAAATCACTAGCTAGGTCGTTAGCTTGTTTTTTGGTGGTTCTTACTGTATTTTTTGGTCTTTTGGTCATATGGACGCTAGTGCACTTAAGGGATTCCAGCATGCCATGCTATCGTCCCAGAACCACACTTCCATACTTGGGCAAAGAACTACCTAAGGTATAGTGTTGAACCCGAAAATTGGCTCACCTAGCCTCATTCTCGATTTCGGGTCTGCAGAGTGATTGAAGGACCTTATAGTCCTCATCATTCTCATCCCTTATTTTGAAACACCCCTTTAGAGTGAGGTAAGTTAGGGCATCCTTCCACTCTTGGCTCTCCATGACCTGGGGCCTTGAATGTGGTTGGTCCCCCTCTCTTACATTTTTGGTGAACCCAACATGAACCAATGTCTACTCATTCGTTGGTGTTGAGGCTTTTCCCTTATACCTTGTGATCATTATGCTCCTAAGTGTTGTGAAGGCTTATGAGCATCACAACCCAGTCCACAACCTCCAGGTTTATTTTTAGGAGAAGTATACGAGACCTTCTAATGGAAAGGATGAAGGTCATTACCAGTTTCTCTGTAGGCCCTTTTATTGGTTTTGTCATTGGTATAGCAGCACAGGAGAAATTGTCAAGGGGCAAGATAGGATTCTCTGATGAGACCAACCACGTCCCCACTCCTCCTACATCTCCCACACCATCATCAATAGACAAGCATGAGGCTATTCATATTCCTTCGAATTAAGTCTCCACCCTTAGCAAAGGTTGAGTGACTTGGAAGACTACTTAGAAAAGTACCCGAATTTGGCTAGGGCCTCCCAGGTTATCAGTGAACTAAAGTATATGGTGGGAAAAGACCGAATAGGCATAGAACTCTTGACTAGTCTCTCTATTCTGACTGATGCATGTGCTCCTCCAAACAATTTTAACATTGTACAAGGGGCCACTTTTGAAGATCATGAGAGACAACTAGGGATGTCGATGCCTCCTATGTCTATGTACATGGTTGATGTCGTACCCTCAATTAGCATTCCCTTTTCCTCTAAGAGATTTGAAACTATCAAAGTGTACAAGATCCCCTTGGGTTTCAGCTTCACCCCTCCTATTACCTCTAGCAGTGGAGGTTTTAGTGGGATGAGTGGTAGTGGCTTTGGAAGTGACTTGGTGATTTTGAAGGGAGTGTGAATAAAGTCTCTTTGATGGTCCGATATAGTAGACAGATTGACCATTTATTGCAGTTGCTCGTTGAATTTGAACTGAATTGTTTCTTGTTAGAATGTTGCAACTAAGGTTAGGGTTAAGAATGAATGTTATAAAACCATAGAACATTCTACAATGAGAGGATAGAGGGAAATAGAACAAGGTTATGCTATCGGATTCTCTCTGGATGGAACAAGATGTAAACTCTATGAAGGCTTAGAGCCTGAATTATGTTTGTAACTATATTTTGTTGCTAAATAATATAATGGCGATTTGGGATTTTGGAGTATGGGAATTTTTACTCGATAGGGTTTTCCCCATGTAAATCTTGTTTGTTCATGTTGTCTATTTCATCTTTCACGTTTAATGGTTTGTGTGATTGAATATATTTAATGGTGTTGTTTGGAACTGGTTTAATTAGCATTAACTTTTCTCTAAGGGTCAATGTGGGAAATGAACTATGTCTGATTCCGCTTTATGGCATAGTATTATGTGTCTTTGAGGTGATCTAATAAAATAAAAGATACCAAAGGCACTACTAATCTTGGATATTTCTTTCTCAAATGACCTAAATTTCCCAACAAGTGGCATTAGATCTTTCTTCCAGGATTTTATTTTTGCTTGCATGTGCAAGTTTGTGTGTTGCATGTACATGCATAGACTCGCATGTGGCTTGTATGTGCTTGCATGTTGATGCATGTAATAATTTATGGTGTTTCTAGTTCTAGGTATTCCTTCCATGAAGATTTCGTAGTGTGGCAGGCTTGAGGAAATCTAAAGGAGTCAACTGATGGTTTGATCCTTTGGTGAGTGGAAGTTTCTACTCTTTTGTTTGAGTTTCAAGAGACAACATGCAACATGAAGGATGGTGAAGATGAAGAAACTAGAACTGATCATACTGGAATGTTGTGATTTGAGGTTCCTAGTTGGCAGTGAAATAATCCTGATGCATGGGTGGAATATTATTTACTCTATGGTTGTGTTGCAACAAATTTCCATATTGGGTGTCTATGTGAGAGGCTCCCTAATGATATGGAGAAGCTTGGGTTTTTGTTCAATCATGGAGTAATGTGCTTATATTGGGTGTTTTTTCTTGGTATTGGAAGGCATAAATTTTTTGTTACCCCAATTGCATGTAGGCTATGGAGTTGCTCATTGGATGATCTAGAAGCTCTTCTAATAGCCTACCTCCCTCAAATGCACATACATGTTGGTGGTTGAGGATTTTTCCTAAAATGGTCCTAGAATCTCTTACCACCTTTTCCTCTCATGGATGTTTTGTACTTGCATGGTTCAAACTCATGCTTCTGGGTCTAAGAGTTTTTTATAGGTTTTCTTAAAAATCTATGGTGATGTTCATTCATGATAATCCATTTTCTAGTTCAAGCATTATGTTGTTTCAAATTTTCAGTCTTCCAGATGTGAAGTGGCTATGGATGTGCATGGGTGTTTTTCAAACAAAGTGGTTTTTCAAGTTTTACACGGTCAAGAAAAACTTGTGGTTTTGTGGAGTTGTTGTTAAGCTATTTTTTTGGACCCTAGTATTTTGGGCATTGTTGGATGAGATAGTTGCAGTTATGCATGCCTACTTCATGCATGGTAAGAGAAGGTGTGATTTCTTCTCTTCATGAGAGTGTTGGTATGTGGTTTGAAACTTAGCATTCTTGTGGTGATGCTTGGTGGTTTCCTAGACTATGGTGCTCATTGTGGACATGATTGGAAAATCGGGTTTGAACTTGATATGGTATTTGAGTCATGTTGTCTACATGGTAAAATCTCTTTGAGATCTCAATTTTTCATTTTCAATGTGATGATGGGTTTTCATGATATATTGAATGGATCTACAATTTTTGCAATGTTGTAGGTTGTCTTTACCTACATTTTTGTTTTGGGACAACTCGGAAGTGGACTATCTATATCCACGAGATTTGATTTTGTGATGGTGCAGACTTGTTAGTTGGCCTTGTCTGTGGTCATTTGTACATTAGTGTGGTTGCTTTGAGATGAGAGGATGGATGGTGTTTGAGTACCTAGATAGTTGGTTATGGTGACCTAAAGCATGTTGTATCATGATGTCATGGATAGCTTGGATACATTGCTTTGTGTAAGTTTTTGATAGTGATGGTAATCTTTGCTTGTTTTGTAGATCTTGGTGCCACTTTATGGACATGTTGATGTGTGGACCTGAAGGATTTTTAAATTAGAAAAAAATTTGTCATGATGCGTGAGAGCTCAGTTTTCATAGTTTAGTGGGAGCTTCAACAATGACTATGGATTCATCACTTGGTGATGGATGGTCTTCTATAGTGTTGCAGATGTTACTAGGAGGAGCTCATAGATCCTATTGTTGTAGAAGGGTTCTTGAGAATTTGCATGGACACTATTTGAAGATGTGCAACATCTCAAAACCATGGAGGATTCTTGGAGTCTTTGGTTGAGGTGTTGGTGGTGCTTGATAGATGATGTGGTTTAGAGTTTGATTGTTTTATGTCATGGTACACTCTTGATTGTGCATTAGATTTTTGGCATAATATTTTTTTCTTGAGACCATTTTATTTTCACCTGGAGCATGGGATCTCCTAAGGGGGATGGTAAGATCATGATGTCATGATAAGTTACTGGTCCAGATGATTGGAGCTTTTGATAGTGATCTAGTAATTCTTTGTGTATTGGGTGCATTGGTCATATGCTTGAGAACTTCATGATAGTGCAGTGATGTATTTGGAGTTTAACATAAGATGATCATTTTCAAGTGCCCATGGATACATGAAGAATAAGGTGAGGTTGTATTTTTCTTGAGAGGAGAGAAGTGTTGATGGTTACTTTTTATGAAGAATTTAGAAGAAATTCTGCAAAGCCTTCACCTTGGTTGGACATGAGTTCAACAGAGACTAATGAGGAGATTTCTCTTGGAGGAGTCATGATGGCTTGCATATCTTGAAGGAGTATTCTTGTTCCCCACTCTTGGTCTACTAGGTAGTTTATCGCTTGAGAGGTATTTCCCATTGTTTCTCTTAGGTGTTTTATGCTTTCTTTCATGGATATGGATCTTGAACTACTATTAGATGATTCTGAAGGATTCATTGTGAGAGATGGATAGCATGGTTATCTCTTTATGCATTGTGATTACATTCATTGATGTCGAGTTTAGGAGATGTATTAGGCATATTCCCTGAAATGGGAAATGAAATAGTTTGATCTTCTTTGAGAGGCTTGCATCCATGTTGATTAGATCATATATATGTTATGTTTGACCTTAGTGATCAAATGGTTGGATGTTGTTAAGGATTTTCTCTTGAGGTTTTGAAGGGTTTCATACTTGACATATTTGGCATTTAGAGGTGAATGTAGGAGGATTTTCTATAGGTACATGATGTGCAGTTTTTACTCTCTTTGGTCTTGGTTATCTTCCTAGATGTTTGGTTTCACATTGCATTGGTTTGAGGTTTGGTCGGAGCTATAGTGATCACTAGCCTGTGGTCATGTGTTTTCACTCATGTTCTTGGGTGATGACATGGAGGTTCTTTATCTCTTTCCTTTGTTGGGTGTGGAGAACTTGGGAGAGTTGTGCAGACTTGTGGTGAGAGTTGTTCATATAGGTTGTTAGTTTACAGATTGTGCATATCATTGTGGATGATTCCTTGGTACTAAATGATGTGGTTTAAATCTATTATATGATGTTGTTGGTAGACTTGGTATGCCTTGATCTTTTCAGATTCATTACTCGTGCAGTGGGAGTTCCTAGATGTGTGTTGTCTTCTTTGACTGGTTGGCACATGGAGCTTGTATTTGTTGTTGATGGGTTGGTTATGGAGTGGAATGAGTTTGTTTTGATGTTGATACCTTGTAGGTATGTGTGATGGATGGATTAGCACTTCTTGTGGGTGCTATTTTCAATCGCGTGGGTTGATTAGTTGGATGGGAGCAGTCATTTTTTTGGTTGTTGTTCTAGCTGATGTTATTTCTTGTTTTCTAGAGAATGGCTTCATAGATTTATTCTATTTTGGTGCTTTGAAGTTGATATTACTTCTGTATAGCTTGTGAGCATAGTGGAGTGGTGGCAGTGTGTTGAAACCCTTGCTGTTAGTTGGTTCTAATGTTGGTGTCTCAGATTAGACTAGTGAATTTACACCATGGCTTATTTCTTTTCTTTGGAGGATGGTTGGAACTATAGCCTAAGATGGTGGACATTATAGATGTTGTTGTAGGTGCCCTAGCTGATACAAAGGATTCATGTGTTGATTGGTAGGCAGTGCATTCTTGAGAAAGTGGGAGAATGTTGAGAAATGGTGCCTCAAATGTATCGGTGTTCAGGCCTCTACATTTTTGAACAGGAAGTTGAATATCACCAAAAAAAACTTACTAGTCTGATTGAAATCCCATTGGCAGGAAATGGTTTGTTAGCTAAGTCATTGGGTTTCAAGTTTTCCTAACTTAAGTTGCAGGGTTCTAAAGATTCATAACCTCATGACTTAGCGACTTTGAGGTTCTCCTTGTTGTCAGTATGTTGTAGGTTTTGGGAACTTTGCAACCTCTAACATGAGGTTCTAAATTTTGAGTTTTGAGCGACTTAGCGATTGGAGGGTATCGGGGTGACTTGTTATCAACAGGACTCAAAGTTTTGTCTCCTCGATACTCTGATAAGACTGTTTTGGTGTTATGTTCCATCGGAGAGAGTTGATAATTTTGATGGGACTCTGTCTTGAGTCTCCTCGATGGCTTGATGGAGCATATAAAGGAATCATATCAAAGGGACTTCATGATATCAAAGGGACCCTAGGTTAATTCCCAACAAGTAGATAAGCTGATGGATGTGGGGACCACTTGAAGCGGTAAAGCAAATATCGAGGGGACATCCTAATATTGGAGGGAGACGATATACAATCTCCTCGATAAGGCAATGTAATGATTATTTCTCGTGGGCTTCTTGGTGGGACCCAATTGGTGTTGAGCTAGAAAGTGGTAATTGGTCGGCCAATGGACTTGGCAGGTGCTACGGACATCAAAGTGACTTAGTGATTTCAAAGGGAGTGTGAATGAAGTCTCTTTGATGGTCCGATATAGCAGACAATTTGACTGTTTACTGCAGTTGCTCATTGAAGTTGAATCAAACTATGTCCTGTTGGAATGTTGTAACTAGGGTTAGGGTTAAGAATGAATGTTATAAAACCATAGAACGTTCTACAATGAGAGGATAGAGGGAAATAGAACAGGGTTATGTTGTCGAATTCTCTCTAGATGGAACAAGATGTAAACTTTGTAAAGGCTTAGAGCCTGAATTGTATTTGTAATTGTATTTTGTTGTTGAATAGTGCAATGGCAATCTAGGCTTTTGGAGTGTGGGGTTTTTTACTCGAAAGGGTTTTCCCCACATAAATCTTATGTGTTCATGTTGTTTGTTTCATCTTTCATTTTTAATGGTTTTGTGTGATTGAATCTATTTAATGGTGTTGTTTGGAACTGGTTTAATTAGCATTAACTTTTCTCTACGGGTCAATGTGGGAAATGAACTATGTCTGATTCCACTTTGTTGCATAGTAGTATGTGTCTTTGAGGTGATCTAAGAAAATAAAAGCTATCGAAGGCACTACTGATCTTGGATGTTTCTTTCTGAGGACCAAAATTTCTCAACAGCTTCTTCTTCTTTAGAGGGGGTATCTTTATCTTTGGATCATGTTCTACATTCATCTCTACTAAATGTTGGATTTTCCTCTTTAGTAGTGTGGCCTAGAATGCCTGTTTGGAGTGTGTCAACTTTTAGCATTGACATGGAGACACTCGAGCATGCTTCAAAGATATCATACACCATCCATATTCTTGACATCCTGCATACATCCATGGTTTTGTTTCTTCCTAAGGGGAGGAACATTGTTCAATGAGATTAGATCATCTTCAGCATTTAATGTTGAGCTTCTACCATCATTGCAGGAGACTCAACATTGAGGGTGGGTTGCCTTGTCTCTCTTCTACTTCTATCTTATGGGGGGATCTTTTTCCTCACATGAGGTTTTGGCCTTCTCATGCATCATTGAGAGCATTTCCTTTTGTATATTTCATCTCTCTTTGTCATTTCATTTGCATATGTACATGGCTACCTAACATGGCCTAGTAGTCGGTACCCATTCTTGCATCTTTGTCATTTTCATAATAATCTGCTACTCCCTAAGTTGCACTTAAGGGGGGGTGTTGGTGTAAATAAAGTCTTGTACCTAGTTAATTCAATACTAGGGGACTTATTTACACATGTTAAGTTTACTTAGGTCCTAGGAAGGAATCTTTCTAGAAGGTTTTAGTTGTCATTAGTTGTTATCTTGTCTTTTGACTTGTAACACATGTGAACCTAGATAAGTGTGATAAGTTATCTCATGTCATATGATTAAGAAACTTTTCATAATCCTATGACATCTTATATCTCACCTTGGCTATATAACCAAGGGATTTCTACTACATTGTACATCATATCCATCATTGAATCATATTGATAAGAATATAGTTTATTCTTGTCACATTCTATTCTCTCTCTTGTGCTTTCCATTTGTCCTCAAGATTTTGGCAGCCATAGCCAATTCTAACAATATCTATGCCACCCCATTTATCTTCTGTATGTTCTACCATGTCAAATTCCCTACCAAGAATCTAGGGGACATCAGGAATGGTGGAAAACCATTGCCAAAGTCTAATCCTGTCCCTGTGATCATTGGGAGCATAGACTGTGCAAACTCCAAACTCAACATTTTTATCTTTCAACGTGACCCACACTACCCTGTTGCATGGAGATGTGTCGTGGCCAATGATAGATTGAGACCAGTGATTGGTAATCAGAATTGTGGCACCCCCTTTTCCCCTATCATGTGCAATGGAGAAACAAGTGGAATCATTCCAAATGAATTTGAGATTGGTCTCCAAGGTAGAGCTAGTGGCTTTGGTCTCCTATAGGAGTACAAAATATTTCATTTTTTTCCAAGTTAAGAAATATCCTGGCAATGTATTTCCTATCAGGTGACTTTATTCCTCTAATGTTTCATGATATACAATTAATTTTCATTTTCAACAATCATAGGTGAGTCACCCTAGTCAATTCTGAATTGCTCAAAACATTTTGGCAGTTTGTCTTCAACCTCTTGATTTTTAGGCATGGGTGATCAGCTGACCCCACTATTCTTCCTTCTCTTATGGGTTTTCTTGGTGATTGCCCCACCCTTTCCTATTTTCACCAGATTGGAGTTCTTTCTTGGCCTCCCAAGCTCATTTCTCAACTTGGCCACCTAGGTGACATCCTCATCTGTTGGGGATCCCATAGCCCCGCCCTTGTCTTTCAGAGCCCAATCTTCTTCTGAAGTTGGGGAAGCAACTTAAAGGGAAAATTTTTGAGATCTGACCTTTTGGAAGACACCAAAGCCATCTTCTGACTTAGGAATAGCACTAAAAGTGCAGGTCTAGTCAAGAGAGGCATAGGGTACTCACACCAAAGGGGTCTCACCTCTACCATTAGAGTCGCAATGGAGAGTTATTTTTGTTGGAAAAAAATTAAAGGGATGGTTGGGATGCACAGGAACAATCCTCAATTGCACCTAGTGAGCTCTCAAGGAGAGGAAAAACCAGGTAGGGAGATGAATTTGGTGAGGATCCCCCCAGGCCCCTACCCACATCAACACTTGCACTCTTATTCGAGCAGGAGGATGTAACTTTGAAGTCAAATTGATTTTTACCTTTTTCAATAATTGCCTCAGTTATTCTAAGGTTTCTGACAAGGATTTCAAAGTCTTCTTGAATCCTCGACTTGATTTCCCTCATAGCTATTTGTTAAGAATTAAGCTTTTCCAACACCGAGGAGGCATTGGAAGGAGCAGACGCAAGGGGAACGGAAGATTTGTTTAGTTCAAGGAAAGGGATAGAGTGATTGTTTAAGTGGTTGATTTCACCTTCTAGATGAAGCACATCAAAGGAGTTCCTTAGCTCGATCGAGGCTGACTCAGGTGTGGCATGACAAGGTTCACCAACCTCACTAGTTTGCAAGGTATTTAACTTCGTGATTTCACTATTTTCAAAAGAAGAGGTCACCTCCTCCACCCCGACCACGGAAGAGGGGTAATTGGTGGGAGGTTGTGAGTTAGTAGCGGAAGGGTTTTCACCCATCACTGGCTCCCCGGGTGGAGTCGAGTCAGCGGTTGGATTAGGCTTGCTTTTTCGAGGGAGGGCCCTTGTGATTTTTTATGATAGGGAAATTTTTCCTAAGGTTCCCCTCCCTCCTACACATAAAACATGAATTGGCACCACCCAAAAATTCCAACGGGCAGGAGTGAACAAAATCTTTATCATGAATTTTTAAGCAGTTAGGGGTTTCAATGCCAGGGTGAGGGAAACTAGAATGCGAGCATCAAGGCTAGGCAAGGTCGCCTTGATCTCATCGACCTTGATTACCCTACTGAATGGTTCAACAATCTAGGGAAGAATTCTCCAAAATTCAGGAGGAAAATTTTTAATGATAACCCATCTGGGCAAAGAGAGTGCTAAAAGTTCTCTAGCTATGGTCGAGGGCTCCGATGGGAGGGCACGAAAGACACAACTACCTATATTCCAAAAAGGTCTTTCCAAAATTTTTTTCTGCATTTCATGCATTTTTAAAAAAATAATAAATAAACCTCTTTGAATTAATCTTCAATAAGTTAACTGAACACCAAATTTTTTTAACCAAATATCAAAAAACCAAGAGTCTATGTATTTTCTTAAAGGAAACTTATTAACGTCTATCGCTACCAAAAAAATGGTGGACTCTTTAAGTTTAAGCCTTTCATTAGAGATGGTTTCTTTCAAAACACAGTTAGGAAACAAATGTAAATCGCAAGGACTAGAAGGGTCCTTACTTTCCCTTCTGCCATCACCACCAAGTACCTATTTTGCAGAGAATTTGGCACCTTTTGGAGCAACAAACCTTGGGTCGGCAACAACTACACTGAATGTTTTAGAGGGAATGACCGAAGAACTAAGGTTGTTCACCATATTAGATTGGTTGGGGGGGTTTTTACCCCCCTCCATTAATATAGGATACAAAACACGCAAAAAAAAATCTCACAACAAATGAGAACAAAACAACACACACATGCAAGGGCCAAAGGTAAGATAGAACAATAAAGGCACATACAAAAAATAAGATGTGAGGATAAACTCAAAGGGAAAGAGGACCCTCGAGAAAAATGAACCTGGGTGGGGGAGGGCATGGCCTCCCCCACAAACCATTGATCACCGGCGCAAATCCCAACATCCTCGGAGTACGAGCCAGTTGTAGAGCCACTTCTTTCAATAACTCTTGATCCAATTTAAATTTTTGTTCCTAGCCTTTCTCAATCAAAGGTAGTGGTAAGATTTGAAGTTAGATTCAAAGTTGCTTTTGTTTCCTTATTTTTTCCTTGTTTTCTCATTTTCTACAACAAATACTTGAACTTTCAAAATTCAAAATTCAAATTGTCCTAAGCTTACCTCTTTCAAATGAGTCATTACCCACTATTTGAATGCATAAAATTCAAATTTTGTGCTAGTATGTTCTATGAAAGGACAAACCCTCTTAAGATTTGTCTAACATGCATCAAAGAACATCATTTCATAACATTGTATCAACACTTAACATTAACAAAACACCAATCATTATACATAACTAGATATAATGCATGATTGCTTGACATATCTTTAATCTTAGCAAAATTATTAAATTAGATGGTCCCACAAAATAACCACAAAATACATCCACACATGAAAAACTCTCTTTTGGTGTTTAACACCAATTATAAACAAGGAAACCCTTAAATTATAAGTACAAAAGGGTTATAGTTGCACGAGTAGCAGAGGTGGCTTGGGTTGTGGGTTTGCTCCCCATTGATTTCGTGTCTAACTCCTCCCGAGTTTACCCAGTTGGGACTGGCTTGTTGGTTGTTGGGTCCCCTCGTAGGGGACTAGTCACCCCCACTCGCCCCAAGTACCCAAAATATGCACTGTTGGGTTGTTGGATGGGTCGCAGGGATACCCTATTGTTTAAAAAAAAGAGAGAGAGCACAAAAGAGTTATCGACTACCGAGTCAAATCTACATAGAGACTTTATGATTGAAGATCATTTACACTAGTGCAAAAACACTTCCTTCTAAACTACTTTTGTCTTCATAAAACTGTTTCCATATTTCATGGGTCAGTGGAAATCAGTGAAAACTCCTACTCTTTTCAATCCCATTTCTCATTCTTGCACATCACCATACCTTACAATTTAATATGTTCAGCAAAATGACATAAAACTATAGGTTCTAATTTATCTTTGTAATTTAGCATTGCTCAGGAAAACACCAAATATTCAAACTCAACCAAAACAAAGGCCAATGGAGACTCCAACAATTTTTTTGTTTTTTTTCAATTGAAGACAAAAACAAAGTGCAATGTACAAGTAGAGAATAGCCAAAATACAACCAAATCTGGTATAAATGCTTGGGATACTGATTCACATCAGGCCCCTGAATTACCATCATTGGCAAAGAACATTTCCAATTTAGAAGAGTTGAAGAAGCCCCCTAAAGGAGGTCCTCCATATTTGAGCTCCACCCTCTTTTTTCTGGGAGGTGATGGACAAAACACGCTTGTAATTTTTTGGTGCTTCGGAGTCTCACACTCCCACTCCTCCACACCCCCTTTCTCCCCTAAATACCATGAGCTTTGTTTCTTCATTTCCTTGACGAACTCCAAATGACCTACTACGACTCGAACCTTGGTGGTTTCTGTGAAACTCCTCTGCCTTGGCTTAAAATTGGAGGGGAGAGAAGAAACTCAAAAACATGAAGATAAGCTCAACTCAACTTGTGGGAGAAGTTTAGTACCTACAAACTCAGAGGCGGCAAAGTTCAAATATATTCAAAGGTTGTGCAAACACGTTTGATTAGTTTTATTAGTTTGTCTTGTAATTTAAGAGACGTTTCAACTTTGGATGCCAATTTAATACCCCGTAACAGGTGATTTCATTTATTCATGTGATGGGAAGTAGTGGGGTGTGGGTCTTATCAACGGTAATGTGCTTTCCATGTGGCAGGATCCACACTACTTGTTTTGGTTGTATTTTAAATGATGGTCGAGGCTGCTAGATCTTGGTCTATTAAAAAGTCTTTCAGCTTTCATATCTAAAAATGTGTTTCATTAAATCTTTCCATTTTCAATTGTCAAATGGTTTTCACGCAAACCAAAATTTATCTAAAAGATATTTTTCTTTAAGAAATAGAGTTGACAAGTTTTAATATCAAATAATAGAAAGAAAATGGCAAAAAAATATTTCATGAGAAAAGAATTACATAGAAAATATGATCAAATAGTTTAGGAAAAAGTATACACAAAAATGTTTCACTACATAACATAATGTTTATTCTAGGAAAAAATGTACCTCTCAATCTGAAATCAATATAATCATAATTATGCTGAAGGAATTCCCTCTATGAAACAAACCAAGAAAATCTTTTCCATCAATAGTTGATATCATTTTCCCACTGTGCAAGACCATTGAATGCATCTGAACCGTTAAATTCAAACTAATGACGTTGTGGACACGTTAATGTTTTCCTAGTGTCATCACAGGTTCTTTTTCTTTCACAGTAATATTTATACAATGCAATGAATGTCTTTTAACATTTAAGATTGGGAAAAGCCCCATATCAATGCAAGACAATTAAACAAATCTTAGTCGTTCATCATTTTTTACCATTTTTTTAACTATTTTTCATCATTTATTTTGCTTACCCTACCGCTATTGGTTTCTACTCCTCCAAACTCTTCCTTGTTGGTATTGACCTTTCACTTCTCCAATTTGATGAGTTGCAACCTCAAAATAAGGTTTTGACGAGGGTTATAGAGTATGTTTATTAAAAAGAAAATTATGACCAAGATCCTAATAATGAGCACATTTAGGGTTTAACATTACAACATCCTTTACCTTAAGTATATATTAGCATAATTAAAATATAATGTATATTTTATATAATAAAAAAATAGATAAATAATATAATTATACTACTTATTATTAAAATTATCTTAATTGACCTTCCACACATCTTCAGCATACCCATTGCACACTAAGATGTGATTGCTAGTAATTATTTACAATAAGTATTAGGCTCAAGCCTTCATAGAAGAAAGACCTACACAAATCACTAGCAACACAACCCTTTTTTTGATATTCCATCTGACGAGGAAGCAAACCCAAGACACAAAAAATGATGCAATCAACAGAGAAATTTTATTATTATTTAGAATGGAAATTCTTACATGCAGAGGATCTCAAATCCTCAAGCACTGCAATACATGCAAGCTACAGAAAAATTATAGTCACTACAAATCCCCTTTTCAACATGCGAAATCCTTTTCCCCAAAAAGCTACAAAAATCAGAAAATCCCCCTCATAAATAGCTCCTTTTCAATGTTGGACCCAAACAACATTTGAATTATCATATTTGGCATTTTGGTGACACAAATTACAATTTGGAATTCAAAATTTAAAACATCATTCAAAAATTTGCACATTTTGAAAGTGTACCAACTTTCGGGAGCCATAACCTTTGATCCGAGACTCCGTTTTTTGAACCGTTTGAACTGTTGGAAAGGTCTCAGAGTCAAAAACGTGCTTGAAATTCGCTACTCCAATTTAAGCAAGTGTTCAGGCCATTCCAGGGCCGTTTAGTGCCTCAAACATGATCTAGAAGGTTTTCAGGTGCATTTATGGGAGACTGAAACTATAATATATTTCAAACCGAGAATGCTCTTAGCCTGATTCTTTCACCAATCTTCTTATTTTTCTGTTCTAAATCCTCCCATATATTTTTTGTCCCCAAGCACCTTCAAATTTCAATACCTGCTTCAATTAGCAGTTGACTAGAAAAAGCAAAAAAGCAAAATTGAAAGTGGGGAAATACATTATGACGAAAAGGGTATCCAGAAATGCAAAGACATCTACCAAAAAAAAAAAAACCAAAGCAAACATAAATGAAAAACATCTTTTTGGGTGATGCAGGATTTCCCTTACACCACTCGATGCTCCTGCATCAAACACTCAGGGTAATTTGAGAGACCCCGTCACACCTTCAGTGGTTGAGGAAAACCCAAAAGGTCAACCTTTGCCTTAGACAGCTAGGATGAATCTTTCATAGGTCTTCCTCTCCACTTCACCAGGTATTCTTCATACTACCTATTTCTTGTACTCCTTCCCACACGGCTATCCAGGGTTACTTCAATCTCCTCTTTCTCTAAAGTAGATGTTGGAATGCCACATTGTTCCATTGTTGGTACTTGCTTTGCACCACGTTCATAATACTCTATCAAATCTAAAATGTTAAACATAGGGGAAATGCTGACTCCATCCAAAAACTCTACCTCATATGGGTTCCCTGAATCATGCTTCTTCAAAATTTTACAAGGTCCAAACTTCTTCATCTTCAATTTTTTATAGGTTCCCACTGGAAACCTTTCTTTCCTCAAGTGGACCATCACTTCATCACCAACCTAAAACTCCTTATTCCTCCTCTTTTGATATGCCTTAGTCTTATACTGCATATTCATCTTATTAATATGTTCTCTTACCTCTTCATGTACATTCTTGATGTGCTCTACAAAGTCTTCAGTTTTGGCACTAATCTTCTTCTCTTGGTCCATCTTCCTCAATTCTGGAGTAGTTTTGGGACTACCTCCATAGACAATTTGGAATGGTGATCTTCTTGTACTCCTGTTGACAAAATTGTTGTAAAAAAATTCCACCTGAGGTAAGATCGGGTTCCATCCCTTGGGTTTATCTCCTACCAAACATCTCAATAGGTTACCCAGACTTCTATTCACAACCTCATTCTTCCCATCAGTCTGTGGATGGTGTGTAGAACTGAACTTCAACTTTGTCTTCAACTTTTTCCACAAGGTCCTCCAAAAGTATCCCACAAACTTGGTATCACGATCTGAGACTATACTCTTTGGCAGACCATGTAGTCTCACCACCTCTCTAAAGAACAAATTAGTAATGTGGACTGCATCATGGGTCTTCTGGCATGGAATGACATACGCCATCTTTGAAAATATGTCAACTACCACAAACACTAAATCATTCCCCCTCTGTGTCCTTGGAAAACCAAGAATAAAGTCCATACTTATATCTTCCTAAGGCCTCTCTGGTACAGGTAAGGGTTGATACAACCCTATATTTTGGCTCACTCCCTTTGCCATCTAACACACCCTGCAACTCTTCACAAACTTCTTCACATCCTGTGACAACTGAGGCCAATAATAATGCTCACTGATAATGGAAATAGTCTTATACCAACCAAAATGTTCTGACATTCCTCCACTATATTTCTCTTTTATCAGGTTTTCCCTCATGGAACTCCTTGAAATACACAATTGGCTTCCTTTAAACAATATGCCATCCTAGATTGTGAAATCCAGCCACCTTGTCCTGTCAACAGTAACAACCTCCTTGCAAGCTTTCTAAGCCTCTACAAAATTAGGATCCTCAGGGTATAATGTATTGAGTTCGTTGTACACAACCACTTCAATCTGCATCCCATTCAACAATGTTTGCCTCATACTTAAGGCATCTGCAACCCTATTTGACCTCCCACTCCTATGCTTTAAAACAAAGGTATAGCTCTGTAAAAATTCTACCCATTTCATATGCCTCTAATTTAATTTTCCTTGACTATTCAAGTATTGTAACACTTGATGATCAGTATATAGAACAAATTCCTTCAACAACAGATAATGCCTCTATTTCTTTAATGCTTGAACTATTGCATAAAATTCTTGATCATATACAAAGTACTTTCTCTTTGCATCATTTAACTTTTCACTGAAATAGGAAATGGGCTTACCTTCTTGGCTCAACACTACCCCAATGGCACAACCACTGGCATTGCAATCCACCTGAAACACCTTATTGAAATCTGGGAGGTCCAAAACTAGTTACTATGTCACCTTCTGCTTCAATAGGTCAAAACTTTTTGCTACTCCTATGCTCTGCTTGAACTCCTTTCTATCCCCTCTCATTGTTTCAGTCTGGGGTACACAAATACTACTAAAGTTTTTAATGAACTTTCTATAAAAGCTAGCCAAACCATGGAAAGATCTCACCTCACTAGAAGTCCTTGGAATAGACCATTCCAAAATAGCCTTTACCTTCTTTGGGTCCATCTTGAGACCTTTCGCAGAGACAAAAAACTCCAAGTAGACTAACTCCTTCACAAAACTACATTTCTTAAAATTAATCAACAATTTATCTTCTCTCAACTTCTCAAAGACTATGAATATGCAGCAAATGTTCACCTAGAGACTTATTGAATATCAAAATATCATCTAAGTACACAATAACAAAATTCCCCAGAAACTCTTTCAGTACCTCGTTCATGAGCCGCATGAATGTGCTCAGTGCATTGGTTAGCCCAAAGGGCATGACTAACCACTTGTATAGGCCCTCTTTGTTCTTGAAAGCAGTCTTCCATTCATCTCCCTCACGAATCTGAATCTGGTGATATCTGCTCTTCAAGTCAATCTTTGTGAAGTACTGCACTCCACTCAAACAGTCCATCAAGTCATCCATCCTTGGCGGGGGAAATATGTACTTGATTGTTATCTTGTTTATGGCTTGGGATTATGTGCACATTCTCCACTCCCCATCCTTCTTTGGTGCTAGTACTACAAGTACTGTACGTGGGCTCAGACTCTCTCAAATCAAACCCTTTCTCAATAATTCCTAAACTTGTCTATTCAAATCCTCATTTTCTACAAGAGTCATTCTGTAAACTATCTTATTTGGCAAACTGGCTCCAGGGATCAAGTCAATTTGATGACTGATCTTCCTCACTGGTGGTAAACCCTTAGGTACATTATCATTTAAACAATCTCCTGAAACTCACCCAATAACCTAGAAACTTCTACTGGCACATTGTTACTATCCTCTCTACCCATTCTAGGAATCAATGCATAACACATATTCCCATGCTTCATGCCTTCTAAAAATTTCCTTCCATCAACATAACAAACCCTAGCACTACTTCCTACCTTTTCTTCGACCTCCTTCAGGGGTTTCAACTTATGGCAGACTCCATCCTTCGTCAGGGAATAAGTGTTTGCATGGCCATCATGTATAGCTTGCATGTCAAACTGCCATGGCTTCCCCAACAACATGTGACATGCATCCATGGGGATGATATCACAGAGTACTTCATCATGATAACTCCCAATTTTAAACTTCACTAGGCACTGCTCATTAACCATAACTTTGTGATCTTTCTGCAATCAGGCAATCTAATACAGATGTGGATGCCTTTCCCTTTTCAGCTTCAGCTTTGCAACCATCTCTTCTAACACCAAATTATCAGTGTTTCCACTATCAATAATGACATCATAGCATTTTCCTTCACATTTGCACCTTGTGCGAAACAAATTCTTCCTATGTTCTGGCTCCTTCTCTTCAGTCACTAGGGCTTTTCTAACCACTAGGGCTTCTCCCCTTTTAGCATCATCTAAATGCTCATATTAAGCCTCCTCATCTGCATGTGCAACCCTTCCATGACCTTCTGGCCTTTTGTTTGTCCTTCCTTGGTGTTGAGGGCATTCATAGGCTTGATGCCCTTCTTCACCACACTGAAAAAAAAGTACCTCTAAAACCACCTCTTTTGGATCCTTGTCCAAATCTACCTCATCCTCTACCTCTTTGATCACCACTATTTTGATCATGAGCGCAGTAGAAATTATCACTCCTTTGTCCTTGGCTGGTACCCACATCTCCATTTTCTTCTCATCCTCATTCCAGCTTCCAGAAGATCTTTCGCCACCCTTTCTGCTTTGACCTCCTCGCCCTTTTTGCTTGTTATCAAATCTTTTGTTTGGCTTCTCTTCAACTTTCAGAGTGAATTGGTACGCATCCTCAATGGTGGTCATTCTAACCAGGCTTAACTCCTCTTGAATACTTGGTTGTAACCCATTAAGATAACAAGCTACCTTCTCCTTGTTGGCCTCTGCATGGCCCATTCTGATGATCATCTTGTGAAAATATTTTGTGTATTCTTTCACAGATCTGCTTCCTTGCTTCAACCCTTGCAATTTCTTCAACAGATCTAACTCATAGTTCACTAGTATGAACTGCTTCTTCAATTTCTCCACCATGAGATGCCAACTGCTGATCTTTCCTTTTCCTCTTTGATTTCTCTCCAACTAGACCTCTTTCCACCAAATATTTGCATGGCCCTTCAACTTCGTTTTTGCAAACTTAACCTAATATGGGTCCTTTACTTCTTCATACTCGAAATACTCCTCTAGCTCGTTGATCCAGTCGATCAACTCTTCTAGGTCTAGACTTCTGGAATAACTAGGGACTTCTATTCTAGGTCTTTTTTTTTATCTTCGAAATGGCCCTAATTAGCCGCATTTGATCTTGATCAATCGCTTCTTCTTCCTCTTCTACATCTAAATCTTCCACCTCTTCTTCATCCTTGCTTTCTTCTCTCCTTCTCGCATTTAACCCTCTTCTCATTTGTTCCTACAATGCATCAATTTATCTCTAGAGGGCTCTGAAACCCTCAGTCACCAATGGATCTCTTCCTCCAGCATTTATAGCACCTATGGCACCACCGCGCCTACCAAGAATCACTTTTGGAGTCATCTTGAATATCTCAAACCCACAACCACGGTCCTGGTGTGAACTGCCTCACGATCGGCAATCTGTCCACACACTCAAGAAAACATGCTCTAATACCACCTAACAAGGGAGCAAACCCAACACACAGAAAATGATACAATCGATAAAGAAATTTTATTATTATTCAGAATGGAAATTCTTACATGCAGAGGATCTCAAATCCTTAAGCTCTGCAATACATGTAAGCTACAAAAAAATTACAGTCACTACAGAATCCCCTTTTCAACATGTGAAATCATTTTCCCCAAAAAGCTACAAAAATAAAAAAGTCCCCCCCATAAATAGCTCCTTTTTCGTTTTGGATCCAAACAACATTTGAATTATCATATTTGGTGGTTTGGCACCACAAATTACAATTTGAAATTCAAAATTTAAAACATCATTCGAAAATTAGCACATTTTGAAAGTGTACCAACTTCCAGGAGTCAAAACCTTTGATCCGGGACTCCGTTTTTCAAACTATTTGAACCGTCGGAAAGGTCTCAAATTCAAGAAACATGCTTGAAATTTGCTACACCAATTTTGGCAAGTTTTTGGGCCATTTCAGGGCCATTTAGTGCCTCAAACCTGATCTAGAAGATTTTCAAGTGCATTTCTAAGAGACTGAAACTGTAATATCTTTCAAACCAAGAATGCTCTCAGCCTGATTCTTTCACCAATCTTCTTATTTTTCCACTATGAATCCTCCCATATAATTTTTGTCCCCAAACACCTTCAAATTCCAATACCTGCTAAAAATAGCAGTTGACAAATAAAAGTATAAAAGCAAAACTAAAAGTGGGGAATTACATTATGACGAAAAGGGTATCCAAAAATGTAAAGACATCTAAAAAAAAAATTAAAGGAAACATAAATGAAAACATCTTTTTGGGTGATGCAGGATTTCCCTTACACCACTGGATGCTCCTGCATCACCATCACAAACATCCAATATATAGTAGAAGAAAAATAGGAAACCCTTAAATGGTAAATTATAAATCATGGGAAAAACCACCAAAAGGTGTGGCACCTAAATCACAAGTTATAATTCTACCACCCCCTTCCAAGGTGCCTCTCCAAGATATTTTTATTTTCTCTTATGCTAATAAAGGTGACATAAACTCCTCATCAACATGGCCATTCCATTTTGACTATATAATGTCCTCATAGAATTGATCTCTTACACATCCTACAATACCATAAGATACTCTTATACATCTCTACAAAATTAAATGATCATATAATTTCTTACACATGTCATATGACAAAGTGTCAACTCAAAATGGGATGTTTTCTATGAGGGCTTGCAAATAATTAATAAGTATTTATAAGCCAACCTTTAGAATTACAAGACATATCACACATATGTAGCTTACCTAGAATCTATATTTTAGGGTTTAAATAGCTCATCTTATATAAAATTCGATCAATCTCTAACACACTTGGCACATGATCATCATGATCCCTTATATTATGGTGCATAAGCCAAACGTTGTAGCAAAGAAGTTACTCAACACATTTGGAATCTCTTCAATGTTTCACATGTATGTACACCTCCCATCAACCATACCCAATCATCACACATTATTTCATTAGCATTATCCCTCTCTTCATCCATGTCCATCATATCCATTTACATCTTATAACTCTTCATTTATCTCACCCTTTTACTAACATTGTTTCTTCATCTTCAAGACCCCAACTTTCTTGCATATAACCATCTTCTCTCTTCTATCCATTCAAACCCATTCCTTTCATTCCTCATCCCTTTGGACTTGGTTCTCCTTTCAAGAGACTGTCTGAATCTTATCAACCTCTCTACTTTCACAAGACCTAGCATCCCTAACCCACCATCTAACATCATTTCCTCTCAACAACTGAGGCATCCTACCACCAATTTTGTCTCAATAAGTGCCTATACTTATCTTCTTTGAAACAACATTACCTCTTTTAGTTTTAGTCACAAATACATTCCAAAGAGGGGCAAATGTGGACACTTAAAATTAACCACATCCTAATGGCACATCTAACATCATGAATTTTGTCACTTTAACACCATACTAATCTTTTTGTAACCACACCCATAGTTCTATCCATTAATTAATTAGACAGATTATATTTATTTAATTAATTAGCATTAGCCTTAACATTCCCTCCATCATCAAAATAATTAAATATATCATATTTGTTTAATTAAACTAAGTTCCTACATCCCTCTCCACTTGCTAAATAAATAATCCTATTATTTGATTAATTAGTCTAACATCCTGAATCCTAATCTAATCCCCACTAATAAGACATCGTAAAATCGAAAAAGTTAACATTATCTATTTCCTTAACTTAAAATGTCTAAAATTCTAAATGAAATTAATCTTTAATCCTAACCATCCAATTCTTCAAATAAATTTTAAATATTCGTCTCTAAGTACCAATCAATTAAATAACTTTTATCAAATCTTAAATGAAACTAAACTTTAATTCTAGCCATCAAAGTAATCAGTTAAATCCTAACTATTCATTCTCAACTACCATCTATCTAAATTCATATCAACTTTGAATCTTGGTCATTCACTTAACTAAATCAATCTCAACCCTCCATGCACCAACTACTAATATTTACTTCCACCTCCTCCCCTAAATTCAAATTAAAAAATTATCTCATTCAATCCTAGCCATCCATTTCAAATGAATCTCAACCCTTCATTTCTCTCATCTCACATCTATAAAGCAACCCCATCCTCAACCAAATCACGAGAGGAATCCATAGAAGCAAATGTATGTTGCCACATTGAGAACTCCAAGAGCAACCCAACATCAAACACATTAAGAGCACATCCACTCACTCAAAATTTTCATTGGTCTTTAACTTCCAATTTAAATTTGCATTCCTAGTTTTGCTCAATCAAAGGTAATGGTAGGATTCAAAGTTAGATTAAGTTTTACTTTTGTTTCCTTTCTTTTCCCTTTATTTTCTCGCTTTCTATAACAAACAATTAAACTATCAAAATTTGAATTTTAAATGGGCTCAAGCTTACCCCTTTCAAACTAGTCACTGCCCACTACTTGAATGCATAAAATTCAAAATTTGTGTGTTAGCATGTCCTATGAAAAGACAAACCCTCTAAGATTTATCTAGCACACACCAAAGACCATCATTTGACAGCATTTTATCAACACTTCACATTAACAAAACACCAATCATTACTCATAACTAAGCCGACATATCTTTGATGTTACCAAAATTATCATATTACATAAAAAAAAGGCCAGTGGAGACTTCAACAATTTTTTTGTTTCTTTTCAATTGAGAACAACAAACAAAGTGCAATGTACAAGCAGAGCAATAGCCAAAATACAACCAAATCTGGTATAAATGCTTGGGAGAGTGATGCACATCAGACCCCTGCATTACCAGCATTGGCAAAGAACATTTCCAGTTCAGGAGAGTTGAAGAAGCCGCCTGGAGGAGGACCTCCATACTTGAGCGCCGCCCTCTTTTTCCTGGAAGGCGATGGACAAAACATGCTTATAATTTTTTGGTGCTTGGGAGTCTCACACTCCCACTCCTCAACACCCCCTTCCTCCTCTGAATACCACGGACTTTGTTTCTTCATTTTCTAGACGAACACCAAATGAACTAGTGCGACTCGAACCTTGATCACTTCTGTGAAACTCCTCTGCCTTGGCTTACTATTGCAGGAGAGCGAACAGACTTAAAACATAAATATAAGCCCAACTGAGCTTGCCGCAAGGGCTTAAATTTGACGGTCGACCTTGCCTGTCAACAAATATTTTAATGACGGTTATCTATTCAAAGGTGCCCATAAAACATTCTGATCTACCCTAGTGGAAGTAGAATTATATATAAATCAAATATATATATCATTATAATCCTATATAAATTTTGACAGTCTATCCAAAATCTCTCCTTTCATCTTATACAATCTTCTTAAAATTTTGATTGTATTTTACGGCAAAAATCTCTAAATACGGTCATACGGCCATCAAATTTAATCCATGCGTTGCGGGAGAAGTCTAGAACAAACTCAGAGGCGGCAAAGTTGAAATATATTCTGGGGTTCTGCAAACACGTTTGATTGGGTAGTTTTATTAGTTTGTCGTTTAATTTAAGAGACGTTTTAACTTTGGATGCGCATTTAATACCCCACATCGGGTGAACTCATTTATTCGTGTGATGGGAAGTAAGGTGGGGTACGCGTCTTATCTACAGGAATGCATTTTCCACGTGGCAGTATGCACCCCTTTATTTTGGTTGCTTTTTAAATGACGGTGGAGGCTGCTAATAATGTTGGTCTATTAATAAGTCCTCCATTTTCAGCGTTAATATCTCAAATTTTATTTTGATTTTCATATTCTTTAATATAAAAATATTTCTTCTCACTCAAGTCAAAATTACTCTAAAAAATATTTAAATATTTGTCTTATTATCTAAGAAATAGAATTAGACAAATTTTAATATCAAATAAAAGAAAGCAAAAAGCAAACAACAAAAACTCTTCCAACACTAATAAATTAAGAGAGAAATACATAAAAAAATATAATCAAATAGTTTAGGAAAGATATATAAATTCAACACATAACATAGTGTTTATCCTAGGAAAACCCTTGCCTCTAAATCTCCAACTAATGTAATCATAGTAACAAGTTACAATAGAATATTAGGCTCAAGCCTTCATAGAGAAAAGACCTACACAAATCTAGAAAAAATTTAGCAACACAACCCCTTACAAAAATCACATCATTTGGATCCTTCGTCCCAAGCATCCAATATATGATAGAAGCAAAATAGAAAACCCTCAAATGGTAAATTAGAAATCATGGGTAAAACTACCAAAAGGTATGTCATGCCTAAATCCCAAGTTATATTTCTACCAACCCCTTCAAAGGTACATCTCCAAGCTATTTTTATTTTCTCTTATTGTAATAAAAATATCATAACCTCCTCAACAACATAGACATTCCATTTTTCCTATATGATCTCTATTCAAAAACATTTTATGACATGTCATTCTTGCACATCATAAGTTGGTCAACAAGTCAAGTCCATTATGTAACTTCCCCCTTACATATTTTTCATGTCTTAGAATTGTCATAAGATCTCTTACATGTCTTACAATAGCATAAGATGCTCTTATATAGTTTTACAAAATTAGATGATCCTACAATTTTATACACGACATACGGAAAATAGAGTCAACTCAAAATGGGATGTCATTTTCCATGAGGGCTTACAAATAATTAATAAAAACTAATAAGTCAACCTTTAGAATTACAAGTCATATGACACACCTATGTTACCATGAATCTATGTTTTGGGGTTTAAATAGTTCTATCTTATTTAAAATTTAAGATCTATATTTGAAGGTTTATGATATAGGGTTTACAACTCATAGTTAAGAGTTCAAGAGTTATAGTTAGGGTTAAATGGTTTAGTATATATGGTTTAGGTGTTTGTGGATTCACAAATTTTAGGGTTATTGAAGAATATATTTTAAAGTTTAGAATTTGGCATTTAAGATTTATAATTTATGGTTTAGGGTTTATAGTTGAAGGTTTATGGTTAGGCTTCATATCAAGGGCACAAGGCTTATGATTTAGGGTGTAGGGTTTAAATGTTTAGGGTTGGGGGTTGAAGATTCACAACTTTTACGGTTCTTGAAGTATATGCATTGGGGTTTGGGGTTTAGGATTTACAATTTATAACTTAGGATCTATAATATATTGTACATGTAGATTTTGGACTTTAGTGTTCAAGTTTTATGAATTATGTTTCAAAATTTAGAGTTGAGACTAACTTACCTAGTTTAAGATTGGGGTTTCTAAAGTTGATATAGCCTATGGTCTATGGTTTAAGATTTAGGGTTTAGTGAACACATGGTTTAGGGTTTATATTTTAGGGCTTACCTAGTTTATATAATAAATAGAGTTTGAGATTTGAGGTTTTGTTTTTATGGTCTATGGTCTTCCATATGTGGTTTAGGGTGTAGGTTTTATAAAACATAGTGTTGATGATTTTAGGTTTAGAGTTGGAGAGGTTTATGATATATAATCTAGAGTTTTGGTTTTATCTATTCTATGGTATAAGGTTTATTAATTTATTATTTTTCTTGTTTTCTAATTTAATATCTTTTATTGTTTTATAAAAGTATTATTTATATATTTTTATTAAAAATAAGATTGATGAGGGTTACCTGGGGTTTTAACTTTTTCTAAATGTAAAGATATCACTAACAAGGGGATCTCTTCCAAATAGATTTATCGTCGAGATTATTTTGAGATTTTATTGGATATATGATGAGATAGGATTAGATGATCTTACTTTTGCTTTTTAGATTAGGCTAACTAACATAAAAAAATCATTATTTTGATATAGCAAGTAGACATGATGCACCAAGGTATAAAGAACCAGGATGACACATCTATTGCATGGACTTTGACTCTACAAACAAATAGGAGTATCCTTGTTCATACTTAACATATTAACACCTTGTTTGATCATGTGAGAGAATGAAACCATTGATGTAAGGAGACCAATACACAAAAGGTATGAAGAACCTAATATGCACCAACCATTGTATTAAACAAGACTATCCCTACACGCACAAGGCAAGTATTCACCAAGGTCGTATTACAAGAACATCCAACAAGCACAACAAACGAAAGCAATGACTATGCCCCATTATGTACCTTTCTAGACATACAAAGATATTGAAGATCAAGGTAGTTTTGAGTGAGATGTAAATCAAACAAAAAAGATCAAACCAAAAGAAAAGATCAAAATGACAAAAATATCAATGTTATCATATCTCTTCCTAGAGAGAGTTGTTTTAGGTTGATATATGAAATGATGTCTATTGTAGGAAAAATATATTTGTTAAGACATTCATTGGATGTTGATTTATTTAAATGCTTAGGCTATTGATATGAAAGCTAACCAATATGTTTTACAATGATCAAGACTCATGATTTTGTGTGAAATTTTATGTTTCGACAAGTGTTGTACTTGATTTTGTTTGTTTCACCAAAGGTGAAGATGACTGTAGCTTTATTATGGATAAAAGTTTATTGTGAATGAAAGTGATATGGATGGGGTGGATGATTTTTTTTGTTTTTCAAATATTTTTTAGCTTTTGAAATGCTTTGAGGTTTTTTTGGAATTTTGACATTTTCCAATTTGTTTTTGGTATTTTGATATATCTCGATGTTTTTGAAATTTTCAATATTTGAAGTTGTTTTTGGATTTATAGACATTTTTTAAATGTTTTTAGGATTTTGATATATTTGGATGTTTTTTGGATTTTGTAAATGATGCCTAGATCATGATATGAGCTATAAGACATGGTTCAAGATTTATTCAGAAGCACGATGTAAATTCCTTCCCCTAGTTTCTAGCAACGTATGAAATGTTATGGATGCATGGATTGATATGATAAATGGATGGAAATGCAACAGATGCCAAGGACTATCACATAATAAGATAACATATTTGAATAGCAGAGGATTGCTTAGATAATGATGGTTGTAGGCTATGATATTACAATCATCAATGACAATGACCATGGCAAGTTTTTACCAAAAGCAAGTTTTAAGTACATACCCCTAATTTTGTCAAGATCATGATGAAGATGGATGAAAATAGATTGGATGGATCATGGATATGTTATGGACGAGATGGAAGGGATGTTGGAATGCTAGATGTATGGTTAGCTTGAATGATCAATTAAGAATGGAATAGAAGAATTTAGATTCTAAAAACATCAAGAACCTACAAGATAATGATCAATCAAGGCCATACTCAATGAAATTTAGTTGAAAACATTGAAAAGATTCAAACAAATCATTAGAGAACATAATTCAAAGCAATTGAACCTATTTTAATGTACAAACCTTCAACCCCATTAAGGGATTATGCTCCAAATGTATGTGGATTATTTAATTTGGGTCTAATCCATGTTGCAAAAGATTGATTGAAAAGGGGTGATTCACAAAATATGGTTAAAAATGCTTAAGACATGGCTCAATAATTCTAGAGAGTAAGGACGTGTTATGAAGATTGTGAATGAAATTCATGTTGGAAAGGCTTGGTTTTATAGATTTTTGAAATTTTGATCAATAATCAGGATTGAAAATGGCAATCAAGGAATGAGAGAAAATCAAAGAGGTGAGTGTGGATCAAGGAGGATCAATGGTTGATAATCCATGAGAACTCAAAATATTCCCCCTTCCATGGAAAGGAGGTTAGAAATATTTTGAATTGGAGGGAAGAATTTGAATTTGAATTGAGAATATTTTATTTTCTGAAAAAGAATATTCTTTGTACAAGTTGGAGGATTGGAGCAAAGTTAGCCCATTAAACAATTATTAAAATTGTTTAATTGTGAGGATGAGAGGAATTAAGATCTTTAATTAAATAATTGGCAATATTTAATTAAAGAAGGAAATTAGTATTTTTATTAAATAATTTGGAATTATTTAATCAAAATAGAGAAATTAGTAGGATGATGATGAATTATGATGAATTAACCAAATAATATTAGTTATTCGATTAATGTGAGAAAAAGTGAATTTAACTAAATAATCGGATATTATTTAATTAAATGGAGGAATTAGGTGAATTATGAGGAAAATGATGTTAATAGAAAAATCAAGATGCATGACAAGGGAGAGGTATGATAGGTCCATTAAAATTGTGTCAAAACATAGTACAAGAAAGAAAAGAAAATATCATTAGAATATGCACAAGATAATACTTGCAACTAAAAAAGGCTATGCAAAACAAGACACACATGCACGAAGCTAGACAAGGTTCCATGATTGTAAATAGTAAAGTGCACACAAAAAACCCCTCATGGCACTTTATAAGTTAGAGAATAAAAAATGGCACAACTTGATGTGAAAGATCCCCAAAATACATGTATAATATATGGTGTTTTATCTTAGTGTGTTTATACATAAAGATATGCATTCAATAGATGCTTACAATTCCCAAAAAATACCACATGCTGAAATTATATATAGATAAAGAAAAATGAAGTAATATCATGCAAGCAAAACTTTTAAGTGTCAAAATATCCAAGCAATCAACTAGAATGTAAAATAATGATAAATTGAATACAAACACCTAGTGAAGATTCTAAAAACGTACATCCAGATAACTATGAAGAGATCTAAAATATCAAGTTCCAATTTTGTAAGAATTATGAAAATTAAAGATCCAAGAAAAATTTATGAGTGTGGGATCCAAAACTAAAAATCTAAATTCAAAAAGCGATAAAATGTAGGTCTACAAAAAAATGTAAGGAAAAAAAACCATTGGAAAGCACTTCGAACCAACTTTCCAATGATATCTCATTTGCCAAATGTTAACAAGTCATATACAAAATTTATAGCATTTTTTGTAAAATTATTCTTTTATGCCTCAAAGCACAAAATAAGCCCTCTATAGGCACCCATTCGCCCATGTGATCAAAGGTTAAGATTCTAGGGATTGATTGGTTAACAACAAGGTCCTAGTCATTGATGTGATTAGTGGCTAAGACCGTGGCAGCTAGCACCCAAAATAAAATTTAAAAACATTTATTTTAAAGATTAAAAAATTAATAAAATATCCAATACCTTACAAGCACAAAAATTGAGATGGCATGAAAATTAAGATGGCATGGAATTTATTTCAAGATAGCTCAAAATTGAGATAAACTTAGAATATCTTGGAACAAAAATTTCCCTATTCCAAAACCTATCATGCCTTATATAAAACTAGGGGTTTTGATATCTTCTAAGTGTAACCATGAAGTCTATTTTTCTATAGGATATATCATTTAAATGCTTAGGGTTGGATCTCTAAAAAAAGATAGGGAATCATAGATCTAGAGCTTTGATACCATGTTGAAGTTGATTCTTCAACCCTATAGCTCCCAAAAATCACCTACAATCAAACACTTATCAAAAGAGAGATAATGGATTTATTGTAATAGCATGAGATCTTTATTGATGTGAAAAAATCCTAAATAATTATACTATAATAATGATTTTCCCTTGGTAAAGAATAAAGAAACCCAAGATGAAACCCTAGGTGGGGATTTTAAATTAGATCATGAAATGTGTCCTAATCCTATGACTTGAGACAAAAAGACACATGACCTAAGTAAGCTTAAGTATGCTAGTGTAAAAGGGGACTTAATGATTAATTAGGTAATTACCTTTATACTCTAACATTATTTTCCCAATTGTAATAACTATACTCTTTTAAAAACTTTGATTTACCATTCATCATTTATATTTTTAAGGGTGAAAACTACATATCTTGCACATTTCCCTTTCATTTTGGACATACCCATTTGTCTTAAGTGTAGTAACTAGTGTAGAAGTTATTTATTTTTATGTAAAAGCTAGCAAATTACCAAAACCTTGACTAATTTTAATATCACATATTGCAAGGGTCTATACCTATTTTGTAAATTACCCATCCATTACCATAGGTGATTCCATAGGTGTAAATTTAAACACCTATAATTGATATCACCCTAATGAAACATCTAACATCACCACTTTTTCCACTTTCGACACCATAGTAATCTCATCATAACCACACTTGCATCCCTTTCCAGGATAATTGATTAGATACATTATATTTATTTAACTTTATTTTTTGTGCTTCTTTTATGGTTTACACTTGTGAATCAATCCTTGGGGCACATCATGACCAACATCATCATGGTCTTCCGCATCATGATGCATCAAGTCATATGCCTTCTTGGATATCAATCCCTCACACACTTGGCACATTGTCATGATGATCCCTTATATCATGGTCCATAAGCCAAAGGCTATAGAAAAGAGGTTGTTGAACACATTTTGAATCTCCTCAATGTTTCCCCTGCATGTACCTTCCATCAACTATACCTTGTCATTACACATCATTTCATTATCATTATCCCTCTCCTCATCCATGTCCATCATATCGCTTTACATGTTATCATAACTCTTCACACATCTCACCTTTTTACTAACATCGTCTCTTCATCTTCACTCACCCCAACTTTCTTGCATCTAACCATCTCTCACCTTCTATTGATTCAAATTGATTCATTTGATTCCTCATCCCTTTGGACCTAGTTCTCCTTTCAAGAGACCATCTGAGTCTTATCAACCCCACTACTCTCTGGAGAGGGCATTTCTAACCCACCATCTAACATCATTTCCTCTCAACAACTAGGGCATCCTACCATCAATTCTATCTCATTGATTGTTTATACCTATCTTGTTTGAGATGACATTACCTTTTTAGTTGCAAAGCCATTCCAAAGAGGAGAAAATATAGACACTTAAAATTAACCACATCCTAGTGACACATCTAACATCATGAATTTTGTCACTTTTAACAACATACTAATCTTGTCATAACTACACTCACATCACTCTCCACTAATTACTTAGATAGATTACATTTATTTAATTAATTAGGATTAGCCGTTTAACATTTCCTCCATCAAATCAATTAAATAAATTACATTTGTGTAATTAAATAATTTCTTATATCCTTCTACACTAATTAAAAAATAATCTTATTATTTGATTAATTAGTTTTAAAATCTCAAATCTTAATCTAATCCCCCACTAACAAAACAACATTTATACCTCATCATAAAATCTAAAAAATTCACATCATCTATTTCCCTAATTTAAAATGTCTAAAATCCTAAATAAAATTAATTTTTAATCCCTAACCGTCCAATTCATCAAATCAATTTTAACCATCCATCTCCAACTACCAATCAATTTAATAACCATTTTTAATTCAAATCATCAAATCCTAAATTAAACTAACATTTAATTCTAGCCATCAAATTAATCAATCAAAGTCCTAACCATTCATTCCCAACTACTATTTATCTAAATTCAAATCAACTTTGAATATTGTTCATTCACTAAACTAAATCAATCTCAACCGTCCACACACCAACTATTATCATTTACTTCCACCTCCTTCTCAAATTCAAATTCAAAAATTCTCATTTAATCCTAACCATCCATTTCAAGTTGATCTGAAGCCTTCATTTCTCCCATCTCACATCTATAAATCAACCCCATCCTCAACCAAATCATGAAGAAGAATCCATTGGAGAAAATGCATGTTGTCATATTCCAAGAGCAACGGGACATCAAACACATCAAGAGCACATCCACTCACACTAAATTTGCATTGGTCTTTAGCTTCCAATTTAAATTTGCATTCCAAATTTTGCTCAATCAAAGTTAGTAGTAGGATTCAAGGTTAGATTCAGTTTTACTTTCATTTCTTTTTTCCTTTTTTTTTCTCATCTTCTACAACAAACAATTGAATTTTCAAATTTTGAATTTTATATGGACTCAAGCTTACCCTTTTCAAACTACTTAGTAGACACTACTTGAATGCATAAAATTAAAAATTTGTGTTAGCATGATCTAAGTAAAACTTTCTAAGATTCATCAACCATACATCAAAGACCATTATTTGATAGCATTTTATCAACCCTTAACATTAACAAAACACCAATGATTAGACATATTGAATGATTGCTTGACATGAATTTAATCTTACTCAAATTAATGAATTGGATCCAAAGAAATGATCAAAGAAGACATCCACATGTGACAAACTCTCTTTAGATGTTTCAACACCACTGACCATTTATTGTAATTCTAAACAGGGAAAAGCTTTAACTATAAGTACAAAAGGATTGCAGACTACCAACTCAAATCTACAGAGAGACTTTATTACCCTGACTGGAGATCATTTACACAAGTGCTCTAAAAATGTTTCCATATTTGATGAGTCAGTTGGAAATCAGTGAAAACTCTTGCTCTTTTCAATCCAATTGCTCATTCTACCACATCAGCCCACCTTAAAATTTAATATATTCAGCAAAATGACATAAAATTGAAGGTTCTAATTTATCTCTGCAATTTAGCAATGCTCAGGCAAACACCAGATATTGAAACTCAACCAAAACAAAGGCCAATGGAGACTCCAACAATTTTTAGTTTTTTTTCAATTGAAAACAACAAGCGAAGTACAATGTACAAGCAGAGCAATAGCCAAAATACAACCAAATCTGGTATAAATGCTTGGAAGACTGATGCACATCAGGCCCCTGCATTACCAGCATTGGCAAAGAACATTTCCAGTTCAGGAGAGTTGAAGAAGCCGCCTGGAGGAGGGCCACCATACTTGAGCTCTGCCCTCTTTTTCCTGGGAGGCGATGGACAAAACATGCTTGTAATTTTCTGGTGCTTGGGAGTCTCACACTCTCGCTCCTCAACACCCCCTTCCTCCTCTGAATACCACGGACTCTGTTTCTTCATTTTCTTGACAAACTCCAAATGAACTACTGCGACTCGAACCTTGATCTCTTCTGTCATACTCCTCTGCGTTGCTTAATATTGCAGGAGAGCGAAGAGACTCAAAACATAAATATACGCTCAACTCAGCTTGCGGGAGAAGTCTAGAACAAACTCAGAGGCGGCAAAGTTCAAATATATTCTGGGGTTCTGCAAACACGTTTGATTAATATTATTAGTTTGTCGTTTAATTTAAGAGACGTCTTAACTTTGGATGCGCATTTACTACCCCGTATGAGGTGAATTCATTTATTCATGTGATGGGAAGTAGTGGAGTACGCGTCTTATCTACGGCAATGCGTTTTCCACGTGGTAGTATCTGCACCCTTTGTTTTGGTTGCATTTTAAATGATGGTGGAGTCCTCATTTTCGGCTTTTATATCTCGTTTCATTAAATCTTTTTATCTTTAATTGTCACATGATTTCCATCTTCTTAGTCTAATTTTTTTTTTTTTTTCTATTATCTAAGAAATAAAGTTGTCAAGCTTTAATATCAAATAAAAGAAAGCAAACAGCAAATACTCTTCCAACACTACTAAATGAGGAGAGAAATGCATAGAAAATATAATCAAATAGTTTAATAAAGAAATATATAAACTAGCTTATATATCTTAATCTTAATCTATAAAATGTACGCCGAGATATATTATTTTTGAGACATATTTTTTATTTTTTAGAAATTTTAAATATAATAATTTAGAACATATTTTAAATAGATAAATATTATTGATTTTGTGTTGTTTTTTGTTTTTCTTTCAATTTTTTTTAATTTTAAATATATTAATTTAGAAATTTACTTTTATATGTAATTTTAAATATTTTTAAAATCTCTTGTTTTTTGATTTTTTTTAAAATAAATAAATATTACTAACTCTTGTTTTTTGTTTTTATTTCAGAGATTGTGGTGACCTCCTATAGGCACCATGATGCCATTGTAAGGTTATGCCTCTCGATGTAATTAACCACATATTATAATGCTTATCTTAGGAAAATCCTTGTGTCTAAATCTCCAACCAATGTAATCATAGTAACTTGTAATACAATATTAGGATCAAGCCTTCATAGAAGAAAGACATACACAAATCTCAAAAAAGTTTAGCAACACAACCCTTTACAAAAATCACATCATTTTGATCTTTTGTTCCAATCATCCAATATATAGTAGAAGCAAAATAGGAAACCCTCAAATGGTAAATGAGAAATCATGAGTAAAACTACCAAGAGGTATGTCACCTAAATCCCAAGTTATATTTCTACCACCCCCTTCAAAGGTGCATCTCCAAGCTATTTTTATTTTCTCTTATGCTAATAAAAATGTCATAACCTCCTCAACAACATAGACATTCCATTTTTCCTATATGATCTCTATTCAAAAATGTCTTATGACATGTCATTCTTACACATCATAAGTTGGTCAACAAGTTAAGTCCATTATGTAACTTCCCCCTTACATATTTTTCATGTCTTAGAATTGTCATCAGATCTCTTACATGTCTTACAATAGCATAAGATGCTCTTGTATAGTTCTACAAAATTAGATGATCCTACAATTTCGTACATGACATATGGAAAATATAGTCAACTCAAAATGGGATGCCATTTTCCATGAGGGCTTACAAATAATTAATAAGAACTAATAAGTCAATCTTTAGAATTACAAGTCATATGACACACCCATGTTACCTAGAATCTATGTTTTCGGGTTTAAATAGTTCTATCTTATTTAAAATTTAAGATTTATATTTGAAAGTTTATGATATAGGGTTTACAACTCATAGTTAAGAGTTCAAGAGTTACAATTAGGGTTAAATGGTTTAGTATATATGTTTAGGTGTTTGTGGATTCACAAATTTTAGGGTTATTGAAGTATATATTTTAAGGTTTAGAATTTGGCATTTAGGATTTATAATTTATGGTTTAGGGTTTATAGTTGGAGGTGTGTTATCAATTTTAAGTGTATGATAAATGTAGATTAAAAATAAATCAAACACACCAATAAGACATTATATCAAAACAAAAAATTAAATAAAAGGAATGAAAACTCAATCTTTTGTCCTTGATGTCATCCTATCGTCCTCTATCTCCAGTGTTTTTGTCAATTCCAACTTGCTCTTAGATTGTATGCTAGGCTCAACAAATGGTCTTCCTAGAGAACAAGATTAAAGATGAATGTATGCTATGCTAAGATATGATTAATATGCTTAAACTAAACATGATTGCTAGAATGTAAAATTACAAAATTACGAATGTCATTTAAGCTGATAATAATAATGTTAAAATGTTGATCTTCTGTCTCTAATGCATGTATGTGTGTGTATATATCTGTGTGTAACCAATGCTTGGATTCACAGTGATATTTATAGAATTTTTGAAAGCTTCTGATTGGTTGATGTGATCAATGGCTGTAATAATTTTGGCAGATCGAATGGTCGAAGATGGAGAAGACTGGAGAGAAAAATAGAAAGCAGGATTTTTTTTCTCTTTCATGAGAGATGATAAAGATGAATTGTAAAAATCATCTTTTTGTGAGATTGAGAAAAGATTTTGAAGATAAATAATGAATTTATTAAATTCATTATTCATTTATTGGTGACATGGAAGATTTTCTTAACTAAATTAAATATTTAATTAAGATTTGGAGAAAATGGAAGATTCTTAATTAAATAAAATATTTAATTAAGAATTGGAAAATGACATGTGGAATTAATTAAATAAGCATATTTAATTAATTTTAGAAAAAAGGGAATTAAATTCAATTAAATAAAAGATTTAATTAAACTTAAATGTGATAATTAATTTAAATAAACAATGATATTTATTTAATTAATTAAGTGGACTTAAGAAAGTGATGATTAAATAAAATGAATTTATTTAATTAAAGTGGAAGAATAAAGAAGGTGAACGATATAAATAAATAAATAAAATTTATTTATATGTAGAGGAATTAAGAAAGAAATTAATTAAATAAAAAAAATTTAATTAAATGCCAGGATTAATTAGACATGACCATTTTTATGCATATACATTTTGCCCCTCTTTGAAGTGATGTGTGAAACACATTGCTTCAAAGAAAATATTCCTGTTTTTGAAATTTGTTGCATTTGATTTTGCCCCTGGTCAGAAAATTTTAACTGATATGTGATTAAAAAAAAAAGAGTGCCTAATATGCCTTTTGATTTGAATCTAATATGTTTCTGATTGAAAGATGTTGTTGATATTAATGATGCCCCCTCGGAAGGTAAATTATTGATGATAAGAAAAATGTTGAGTTGATGATGAAATTCGAATGATGAGAGGGATGTCATGATTTAGCTCCTGATAATTGATTAAAAGTGCCCCAGTTGAAAAAATAAGGTCAAAGTTTGAGAAAAAGATAAAAATAAAAATAAAATGCCACAAAAACCCACCATGTTTGACATTTAAAAGGTAAAAAGGGTAAAAAGGGCAAGTCATTTTAAACTTTTGACTATGGTGATTTTATTCTCTGACACTGACTTGGCGAGATGGAGATTCCTTATCACAGGCATAGATTTGAGTGGGCCTGTCGATATTAGAGACCGGCTACATATGGACCACCAGTGAGTCGATTCAACCCACTTTTGATTTGAAAATGTGTAATTTTAACTAAATTTTTATGCATTTTAGCATGGATTTAGGGTTGAACATCCCATTGTAGCACATAGAGTAGGAGTTTTAGTGCTTTCAAAATTTCTTTTAGTGCATATAGGGCATAATTTAACACTTTTAGGGAATATACAATTTAGCACATTCAATAGGTGAAATGGCACATATAGCATGCCTATAGAAATTGGGACTATAATGCATCTAGAAAATAGAATAGCACATATAGGGTTTCAATGCATTGGGGGGATCAAATGGTGCATACGCGTAGGGTTTTAGCACATACAGGGAAGTAGCACATAGGGGGAAAATTGCAGCGCATTTGGGGCACAGAATGGTGCATAGAATGATTTAGTGCATTTGGGGGGAACTTTGGCGCATTTTGGTTTTAGCACATAGAGGCCACAAATTAGTGCATCTAGGAAATTTAGGCAGAATGCACTGTTTGATGAAAATGATGATGGATATTGCTTCTTTGGTCAATAGAGAGATAAATTGTATTGTCATCATGCTGATATGGATAGAAATGATAGAAAATCTAATGATGAATTGATAACTTTGTTTCCCAAAATAGAAAAAAAAGAGTAGATAGCTAATAACTATATTTCCATTGAATGAAAAACAAAGAGCAAAAGGATTGATGGATTGTCTGATAAATTTTCTTTAGAAAAAAAAGAGTAGATGCTTGATATGACTTCTAATAAATTTTCTTTTTGCGATAGAAAAAAAATAGTAGATGATGTGATTTAAACATATTTGTATTTGTGACTCAAGTACAAAATAGGCAAATGATTTGATTGTTGATAAATTTTCTCTCTTGAAAAATAAAACAAATAGTAAATGATGATAAAGTAGATTGATTTGATATTTAGATAGATCGATTTAGCATTGAGTTCATGATATGAGTCACTTTAGATAGATCACTTGATATGGTGCACTTGATATGGTTTACTAATATGGGTCACTGATAGATAGATATGAGTCTGATTGACTTGTATGATGTGAAGTAGATAGATCATGTTGATATGAATCGATGATATGAGTTTGATTGATTTTCCTTGTGATGACAAAAAATAAGAGGGTTTCAAAAACCTCCAGATTAGAGAGTGTTTCCTTGTAGGTTGGGATTAGATATGAGATCTGACACCTGCAGATGTATAGTTGATAGTGGGATGTGGGTTGGGACCTTTATATCGATGCCACCAATTCGGGTCAATAGGGGACTATTGACCACACTAGCAGAGAGGTGGCATTCAGAGCATAACACCTTTCATTTTCCCCTAAGGACATATATAGGATTTTGGGGATTCCAATGGTAGGTGCTCTTGTGGTTTATGACCATAAGGAGCTAGGTGGTACAAATGCACTCAGGAGGGTGTTTGGGGATGCTCAAATAGCAGGGTATTGGGTGCCATAGGTAGATTTAATGGGATATCTAACCTTACCTTCCGTTTTGGGTGCATTCATTAGAGTATTCCTTTGTCCGGACTGCTAGTCAAAGGGATTATTAGTTGGGCGGGGGAGGATCATTGAGTTGATGATAGGTCAGCAACGAAGATATACCTAGGGGAGTTGCATGTTAGCTCATTTATACCATGACTTACATTAGGTAGTATATTATGAATCATCCAATTTGTCTTGTGGTGTTACCCTGCTCATATCTAGGCATGGGAACATATTTCTATTACAAGACCACTTTGTCTTAGAGTTAGGTCACCAAATAGCCATATGTGTATGCATATTCTATTGTACTTGTCAAGTCCCAAGTTGGGCAAGTTGGAGTACTGGCGACATAATCTTGATGATGTTGATTTAGTGATATGGAGGCATATACAGATTGTGAGGTGTGGGATACTGATCATTTGGAGATTCCCTTTGTATGTATGCCTCGATATCTGATAGGTCAGACCTCATTTATTATAGAGAGATTTTTGGCATTGCAAGTATATAGATAGTATGGCTATATGCAGGGGATGCTCTAGGGCATTGCACACTATGGGTGACACAAGGATGATCTTGGATGGGGGCCATGCATTTCATATCAGGTGGCATATATAGAGTATACCAATTTATAGCCTGAGGTATGGGCTTACAGGCCGGATATTACAGATTCAAGGATGTCGGATGAGTACTCTACTTATTTCCAAACACACCCATTCCCTCGTTTGACATGTCCAAATGAGTCAGTGCCTATTTTGATGGCACATTAGCCAGGGGGTATGTCATGTCCCTCAAAACTGTGTCACTAAGATATAAAAGGAACAAACAAATAAAATAAGATTGTTGGCAATATAATCATAATTATAACTATCCAAAGATAATGTTATAATTACCAAATATAAAATATAAACAAGTATCATAATATCAATATATATTTATTAATCTTTATCATC
The DNA here is from genome assembly GCA_007258455.2 of Sequoia sempervirens. Taxonomy (NCBI): domain Eukaryota; kingdom Viridiplantae; phylum Streptophyta; class Pinopsida; order Cupressales; family Cupressaceae; genus Sequoia; species Sequoia sempervirens. The sequence continues at coordinate 117,934,708 of VDFB02168118.1, read as the reverse complement.
ATTGTTAATATTATTGTCAAAATAAAATAATGATAAGCTATTACTATGAATACCTTATTTTCAAATAAATAAAATATTATCAATCTAATATTATAATTATAAATATAAATATTGGATACTACAATTATTATAAATACAAATTAAAAATAGATGTTATCATAAATTGTTATTACTCAACAATAATTATAAGTCACTTTTGGGAATCACTGCAAATGCTACCCATGCTAATAAACAACGAATATACTTTCTTAATAAGGCTTGGTTAATCAACGATACCAATATTATTTGGGTTTAGGCCTAAAGAAAAGGCAGCAACCACCTTGAATTGACACGTCATTGGTCAAAGTAAGAGGCATGACTCTTGGTAGACAGATCTATAAAAGAAGACCAATTCGAGCCAAATGGAGGAAGGGGGATCTCAAGAGAGGAATATCCTCAATACAATGAATCACAAAAAGGGAATTCCACATGTCTAGACTAAAGGCATTTGATTATTCATACCCATGGGATTGTGGCTAAGGAAGGAGTATGCTTATCTACGAGTTGATGAAGGTGGTAAGAAAATAAATATAAATAAGATAAGATTGATAGTATGTATGTTGGAAGCAAGTAATGAGCATAGATGGCAGATATAAATAAAAAGAACAAGCTCCATATGTGAATCTAGCTAGAGATAGATAACAGATCGGTGGCTGGATAATGTGGGTTGCAAATCGAGCCAAGGTAGAATGTAAGTATTTTATGAGATTCAAATAATTAACTGATTGATAAATTAAGGAATCAAGTATTCCTGTATTTAGATGATCAGATTGAGGATTTAGCTTATATATATAAGAGATACATATAAGATAAATGTCAATTTCTTAAAATTAATATGTTCTCTGGATATATATATATACATATATATATCTAGATATATATGTTGGTGTTTAATATCTACATTTATATAAATAAATATAAATCTATTAAATGTAATATGTGTCTCTGGATGTATAAGTCATATATGATAATTATATTTTAGTAATTGCTAAGTTTAGGTATATATATATTATATTGCTTACGACTATCTAATAATGGTGCTTGCAACAATTATTGAGTCATATGAGTGATGATGTCACAATTCATTCACTAGGATGATAAATAGTATGATAGAATACCATCTCGAGAATTTTGATAAACATTTAATATCTACCTCAATGTACTTAGAGAATATAATATAAGGAGAATCATTCATAGGAGTGATAAGGGGAAATGAGTAAACCTTTGGGAAGAACGAAATGCTTGTATCACCTTTAATCTTATTAGATACTGTCACTAAAACTTATTGATCTTTAACGTTTCTAATGTCTCTTATAGAAGCATTTTGAGTGCAAGATTTAGGTTTAAGTGCCTGTACTAAAAAGGGGTCATTACAAGTGGTATCAGAGCAACTTTCCTACAATCCTATGAAAATAGTGTATATGAACTGACCAAAGAAGAAGGTGTATTCTATAAACACATAGAAACACATTCTGATTTATGCAGTTCAGGTATGAGTCATATCCCTTCTAAAATTTTGAGATTTTGAATAAGAAGTAGTGCTATTATTTTAGCAAATAAATAGGGAAATTAAATTAGTGATGAATAGGCATATCTAAATATCATTGATAAATATACCTAAATATATGATGACTGATGAGTACATAATAGGCGATTTATAAATACAATTTATGCATAATGATATTTTTTCTAAATGATGTAATTTATTATCATTTTGGGAATGCATGTCACTATTATAGTATTTTGCTAATATGCTATTTTGAAATGGACAACTAATGATGTTATGATGATCTATCATTCTATTAAAACATAGTATAAGAAGGTGACATCATTGGTTGGGGGGGTTTTTGCTGATCGAGGTGGTAAGTATTAGGTGTGTACTGTCATAGCCCTAAATCAACAATACCTTTATATAGTTGGAAACAATATTTGTTTAACATGTTATAAATGATTGATAAGGGATGAGTGATTGATAGATTTAAAGCATAAAGGACTAATGCATACACATTCATATGATAAAAAGATTATTAATATCTTGATGAATTCATGAATCCTCATAGCATGTTGTAATTGTGGGTAACTTGTTAATATGTTAATCATTAAATGCAATTATTGTATTATCAACAATCATGTAGTTGGTTGAGGGATGAAACCGATAGGTTGAGCTGATACTAGAGTCCCTTCAAGGTAGACCACCCTCATTGGATGACTGCAAGTTTTCCAATGAGGGCCAAGGGGATCATTTCCACAGGTTTTGGTTGGCTGCTCTTGAGCTGAGAAGGGAGTGCTTTAAGGGCCTCCTATGGGAATCCTTCCTCCAAACTATCACATGGACTACATGTCTGCCCATTACCAAATTATCATTATTTTTCAATCAAATCATTAGGGAGGGGAGTTGGAGGCACATGAAGGAGAGCAAAGACTAGGGTACCTTCGAGGTAGGCCACCCTCCTTGGATGACTGGGGTCTTCCATTGAGGGCCAAGGGGCTCATTTCCATGGGCATTGGTTGGCCGCTCTCGGGCTGAGAAGGGAATCACTAAGGGCATCCTTGTGTGTGACCTCTCTTGCCTCACCTTTGATGTTGATGAGCAAGGGATGATAGATTGGGGTGTTTTAATATCTATTTAGTTTGCTCAGAAATTTACAAATTGAATTCTTTGTAACATATGTTCATGTGAATTCTTGTGCATTACGTGTATTTGTTTGTTTGCTTCATGTTTAAGTGTATACTCGATAACCTTGGGAAGGAGGACGAGTTCATGGTGTAGTATGGGATACATCGAATCTCCCTTCTTGATTGTTTGATAGCATACTTCATTCAAGTGTATTTGTAATTGATTGTACACCCTATAACTTGTGATTGTATTTGTATTTAAGTGTATACTCTCCGATTGTGTTTATTTGAGTGTATACTTTATGACTTGTGATTGAATTTGTATTTGGGTGTATACTCTATAACTTTGTATTGATAATTGAATGCATAATTTATGACTTGTATTTGAATTCGAGATGTATTTGTATTTGAGTGTATACTCTATGACTTTATACTTGTATACTCTGTGACTTTGAATTCAAGTGTGTCCTTCATGATGAGGTATTTGGGTGTATATGACAGGGTATTTTCTGTGATTTGCATTCAAGTGTATACTTTACATATATTCATACGTACGCATTGTGACTTCATACACTCGTGTTTTACCAAACTTATGGTGTTTTTGTTACTTGGTAAGCATCTTACTTGTTCACTTCATGATTGATGTTCATGACTACTCCATTCTTAAGTGTATGCTTTTTTTTGCATAATTAATGCCTTATATGTAATTGTTTGTATCTATAGAGTGTATCTACGAGCATACTTATACCTACATTCTATATGTATGATCATTTTGTGCTTTATGTATACTCAAATGAATGCTTCATATTGTGTAATTTCCCTTCATTGAATATATGATATGCTTATATTCCATGCATAGAAGTAAATTTGAGTGTACTTGAATGCTCCACATATTCACATCTTAAGTAATGGCTAAATGCTTCTTGCTTCATGTGTGTGATTCCTATGCTTCCAGCTAGAGTGTATCTACATTGCTTCCTACCTTATGAATATTTATGCATTGGATACCTTGTATGGGTTTATGGGATCTACAGTATAATTACATGATTTATACATGCCTTGTATGTAATTTATTGTTCAATGTTTTTTGTGCGTATTTGTCTTACATTGTGTGTGTCTTACTTCATATATTTATAAATGTATTGCATATATTTGTATGCTACATATGTAATCTACGATTATGCTCTGCACATGTACTCATGTTCTCTCCATGATTTGTATCTTCTATGCATTTACGACTAATATATTCAACATGATTGCTCTATGGATAACTTCCTAATGTGTCTTGCAAGATTGTTTTGTTTACTTCATTTTCATGCGTACTTGATATTCAAGTGTATACTTCATGAATACTTCATGCCTTATGTATTTGAGTCTATGTTCCATGCTCCATGTGTTTATTAATGCCTATACTTCATGCTTTACGACTTACATGTATTTAAATGTATGATTCATATCTTATGAATGTACCTCATGTCTTACATACTTGCTTTATGCCTAATGTGCTTTAGCATGTGTATATTTCTGTTATGCATGTTCTATTTCTTGAGTGTATACTTCTGAATCAACATTTATATTTTTTTCGAGTGTATTTGCATTCCCTGAGTGTATTAACATGCCTTACTTGTATGTATCATATTTTGCAAATGATTATGTGTTTGCTATATATATTTGATGCACCTTCAACATGATTATTTCATGAAAGCTTTATATGTCATTAATTCATGTTTTTCAAGACTCTCCATACATGAGTACCCTCTTAATGACAATGAATATTCTTCATAACGTAGTTTATGCACCTTTCAATGTTTCTCATGCTTCGTATGTTACTAGCTTCATTATTGTAGTGATTGTGACCTACAATATCTTATGTGCATACTTTATGACTATTTCATGTATGATAATTTTCTCCATGTATGGTGTGTATTCAACATGAGTGATTATATGTGTACCTTTGTGTCTATAATACTTTCTCTATGTGTATTCAACATGAATGATTGTTTCCTCCTTAGCATTAGTAACTACATATATTTCTTGCTTATAATCTTTGCATATCATGTATGCTTGAGCTTAACAATGATAAAGACTTTCTTGGTAGATTAGTTGTAATTCAAGTTGAGATTGCTTGAGGACAAGCAATCTTGGGTGGGGCGGATTGTCATGTCCCTTGAAACTGTGTCACTAAGATATAAAAGAAACAAACAAATAAAATAAGATTGTTGACAATATAATCATAATTATAACTATCCAAAGATAATGTTATAATTACCGAATATAAAATATAAACAAATAGCATAATATAAATATATATATATATATATTAATCTTTATCATCATTGTTAATATTATTGTCAAAATAAAATAATGATAAGCTATTACTATGAATACCTTATTTTCAAATAAATAAAATATTATCAATCTAATATTATAATTATAAATATAAATATTAAAAATATAAATATTGGATACTACAATTATTATAAATACAAATTAAAACAAGATGTTATCATAAATTTTTATTACTCAACAATAATTATAAGTCACTTTTGGGAATCACTGCAAATGCTACCCATGCTAATAAACAACGAATATACTTTCTTAACAAGGCTTGGTTAATCAGGGATACCAATATTATTTTGGTTTAGGCCCAAAGAAAATTTAATGACCACCTTGAATTGACACGTCATTGGTCAAAGTAAGAGGCATGACTCTTAGTGGATGGATCTATAAAAGAAGACCAGTTCAAGCCAAACAGAGGAAGGGGGATCTAAAGAGAGGAGTATCCTCAATACAACGAATCACAAAAATGGAATTCCACACATCAAGACTAAAGGCATTCGATTATTCATACCCATGGGATCGTGGTTGAGGAAGGAGTATGTTTATATGCGGGTTGATGAAGGTGGTAAGAAAATAAATATAAATAAGATAAGATTGATAGTATGTACATTGGAAGCAAGTAATGAGCATAGATGGCAGATATAAATAAAAAGAACAAGCTCCATATGTGAATCTGGCTGGAGATAGATAACATATTGGTGGTTGTAAAATGTGTGTTGCAAATCGAACCAAGGAAAAATGTAAGAATTTTATGAGATTCAAATAATTAATTGATAGATAAATTAAGGAATCAGGTAAGTATTCCTATATTTAGATGATCAGATTGAGTATTTAGCTTATATATATAAGAGACATGTATAAGATAAATGTAAATCTCTTAAAATTAATATGTTCTTTGGATATATATATAGATATATGTTGGTGTTTAATATCTACATCTATATAAATAAATATAAATCTATTAAATGTAATATGTGTCTCTAGACGTATAAGTGGGTATGTGCAGGATCATGGTGCGCCAAAAAGTGGCAATATTTGTAGGGTATGTGGCTGACAACTTTTTTTTCACCCAAAATTAATGAAACGAAAAGGGTTTTTAGAGGAGATTCTCAACTTTCCAAAAACATAAATTATGATTTAATTTGAATTTAATAGATAATTATTATTCATTTTCTATTAGAATTACGACTAAAGTCCTGATCGATAGGCTGATTGAAAAACATCTATAACTTTCAAACGGTATCATATTTTTTGAATCCAAAACATGCTTCAGATACTATAGGATTAAAAAAAGAAAAATTAAATTTCATGAAGTTTTGACCAAGTTAAGGTGGTCAGACAGATGAGTTTTTATATTTTCTAAAAGTTGTAATAAAAAATTCATAATTAATTATTTAATTTGAAAAAAATTATAAAAAAATATGCATCACATCCGGACATGAGTCCTCTACTTATATATAAAATCTTACAAAAAAATATTATCATTTTATTATGGTTAGGATGGTTAGACAGACACCTACTTCTTATTTTTTCCCTAAAGTTTAAGTACTACTGCATTGAAATTTCAAATTTTCACCAAATAGATTTTATTTATTTTTAAATAAACCTAGTATTTTAGAAACTACATTCAATTTTATACAAATTATATTCTTACATATTTTTGAAATAATATAGATAACTTATTCAAATATTTACGTCAAGTTGCCTAACACTAATTTTTCTAAATTTTTTGCCACTTAAGGGCTTGTTTTTTGCATGATGATCCTGCACATACCCAAGTCATATATGATAATTATATTTTAGTAATTGCTAAGTTTAGGTATATATATATTGCTTACAACTATCTAATAATGGTGCTTGCAACAATTATTGAGTCATATGAGTGATGATGTCTCGATTCATTCACTAGGATGATAAATAATATGATAGAATACCATCTGGAGAATTTTGATAAACATTTAATAACTACCTCAATGTACTTAGGGAATATAATATAAGGGGAAATGAGTAAACCTTTGGAAATAACGAAATGCTTGTATAACCTTTAATCTTATTAGATATTGTCACTAAATCTTGTTGATCTTTAACATTTCTAATGTCTCTTATAGAAGCATTTTGAGTGCAAGATTCAAGTTTAAGTGCCTACACTAAAAAGGGGTCATTATAGGGTAGGAGACATGAGGATGTGGCAAGGGGAGAGTAGGCGGTGGGTGGAAGGGATGAGGAGGAGGAGAGTGGAGATGGGGAGAGCTCAAATGATGGTAGTGGGGATGATGGTAGAGATGCCAGAGGGGGTGAGCAAAGGCTAGTGAGGCAGAGGATAAATATCTTGGGCAGTGCTCAGATCATGCAGAGGCCAAGGAGTGGTATGGGACAGTGGACACTAATCAGGGTCTCTTCTACAGCACAACAAGCATAGATAGCTACTCTACAGGCCTAGGTACAGACACTTCAGGGGTAGCAGACACAGTTGTAGAGCCAGTTGGCTCAAGTTCAGTGTTTGATAATGCAATTGCATGCACAACTTATGTAGGCACAAGCGCAATAATGGGCATAGAAATAGACACCTCCTCCTACCTCAGACCCATAGGTGGCCCAATTGATAGCAGAGAGGGATTCCTTCAGATTGAATGGTAGTAGAGGCAGAGGGTGTTGCTCAGAGACTCATGGGAACTATTGAGAGTACATCTTTGTGAGAGACCATTACAAAGAGATTCAAGATTGCTAGGGAGGCTGAGCATTATATGATCAAATACGAGGAGTTGTGCCCTCCTGACCGTAGAGAGCCTTACCCTCGGTCCCACAATAGATCACAAACTATGACACACAACATAGGGGTCACAAGGCCTTGACAGGATCCCGACGCAGGGGGTAATGGTGGGCCACCATCCTCTAGACCAGCTCCATTAGGGGGCTCCACTAGCCAGCCTTGATATGTGATTTTTATTGATATAGTATTATTGATGTACTTCACACATGCATATTAGTTTTGGAGCATGTAAATTGTTTTTTTTTTTATCATATCTTATGTATCTCTCTAGACTTTTCAGTTTCATTGGACATTGAACATTTGTATTTATTTTTGACGAGTGATGATATGTAGTGGTGATAAGTTTTGATGATGTGCATTTTTGATGTGATGATGTGATGATGATATGGATATGCATTTGTTTATATATGTTATGAGATGGATTTGTGATACTTTTGATAATTTAATGACTAGTGATGTAGGATGATTCAGGATATGCTTTGATGATGATTTGTGATGCGTACTAATGATGTCATGCAGGTGGATGACTTATGATGTGATTATGAAAATATATAATGGGATATATGTTATGTTTATGAAAAAATGTAATGTGTTGCAAATGATATGGAAATGTAATGTATGTATGGAAATTTTTGTTTTTTCATTTTTCAAATGCAATAAATAATGATGATGTGATGAAAAATGGATGTTGGGTTTATGAAATACATCATGAATTTGTAATATGTATATGAATTAGAAAATGATATGAAATGATATGTGATATGGGTCAAATGTTATGTGAAAAATGGCATGATATATAAATGATATGAGAATGATAGATGATTAAAGATATGATATGAATGTAATGTGACAAATGATAAATAATATGAATAATGGTATGAAGTGAAATGAACATGATTAATAATAATGTATGATGATAAATGAAATGAGATGAAATGGATAAAATGATAATGATAAATGAAATGATAAGTGAAATGAAATAGATTATGAAATGATGACACAAAGATAAAATATGATAATGAAATGGTAATGAAGATGATAAATGGTATGCAACTGTGTTGAAAGAAAATGAAATGGATATAAAAATGATAAGATGTTAATGAGATGAAGATGATAGATAATATGAAAATGAAAGTGATATGAAATACCTAATGGATAAATGAATGATATGAAATGATAAAGGATCTAAATGATATGCAATAAAATGAAGATGATATAAAATGAGAATGTTCAATGATATGAAAAATAAAAAATGAAATGATAATGGATAATGATGAATAAATAAATGATAAAGAATTGAAATGATATGAGAATAAATGATAAACTATATGATATGTACAAGACCTAGATGAAATGATAATTATTAATGAAATGATGATGAAAGATGATAATGAAACAAATGTACGAATGTCCTCTACAAATAGTCTAAAGGAACATAATAGCCATTGATGTTTTTGTTCATCCTTTCAAAACTCTTATGCAAATCTAGTATGCAGATATATATAATGATCTAAATGAAATGCACCTAAATGAAACCAACTATTTTTTGATCCTTTTGTTAGCTTTCTTGAATCATCATAGAGCATTTAAAATTTTGGAAGTATGTACAAGCACCAAAGGGGAAATTAGCACCAATGATGACTTGAGTACAACTTTCATTATTTTTGTTATAGCAAGTGAACACAAGCATCAAGGTATAACTGAACCGAGATTACTTGAGAATTTCTTGCATAAATAGAAAAATATTAACCACTTTCTAATATGCTTTGGAACTATCATCAATGATATGCTTTGAAAATCATGTCTTGCAACATATTTGCACCAGATTGATAGTCAATCTCAAGACAATAGACAAAGAAAAACCATTCTCTTTCCTCACCACTCTAGTTCAATACATCATCGAGTGTGCTTCAGAGGGATGATATAAAAAATAAAACAATCATTGTTCAAAATATAATACTGCTATATTCTAAACATTATTCAGATTTTAGATCATCTAGATATGATTCATGATATGGGATTTGTTGAAAATTGTGATATGGATCAATGATTGGATAGTTGTTCATATGATTTGATTATTTTTTCACATGATTGGATTTTATGTCATTGTCTAGTTGTTTCGGTAAAATTTGAAAGTTGATTGTTCCTAGTATGTCAATGTTTTCCCCCAGTATTGGCACAACTTGCTAAAATGAATATGTACAACAATCAAGCCATGGTAAGACATTATCACTCTAGGAAAATGATGGAATTATGATGTTGATATGATCTTAACACTAACTCATTTGACTACAAAATGCAACGAAAATGTCCAACGAAATATGTATAATTTGATGTATTGTTGGGTGCTTGCAAAATTTGATGTGTAATTTTCAAAATTTTAAAAGTTTACCACAACATTCATCAAAATTTTGATGAACCTAGGTTTCATTGAAATGTCGATTATTAGTTTCGTCAAAATTTTGACAAATATGAAAAATAAGAAAAAAATCAAATCATGGCCGACATAAAGAAAAGTGAGTTCGTTGATTTATTGCAGTAGTGTTTTTCTCTAATTGAGATAGTTTACGGAAAACTAAGGACGATTTTCTTGGGAAAAATTAGAAAAAATTCAAGAAGATATCGCCAGGTTGAGGGTAGTCATTGACTTTTTGCAGAATTCAGTTGTGAAGTCAAATTTGTAGTTCCAGGTTTGAAAATCATATTTTAAAGCAACATCTCATCATATTTCATTTTTAAAAGTTTAGGGTTTTGAGAATTTCATGTACAGATTTTGTTGTGTGGAATCACCATAAGAACACAACCAAGGAACATATTCTTGTGACTATAATTATGTGATCCATAACTCTATTGGTCATTTGGCACAATTGTGCTATCAAAAATATAGGATGAATTCATGTGTGACCCAAGTTTAATGTGGCTATGTTGTGATAGAAATGGAGGCACTCATATAATGTAGTTAATTTAGGTTCTATAATGTAGGTTTCAATCATTATTGGATGCATTCAGGTTGTCTCAAGTTTAACAGGTTAGGATGTAATTATAGCATGATCAAAGAGTGATTACCTCTTGTTGCAATAAAGAGCCTATAAAACTGGTTGATATGTAGAGTGGTTGTGTTATATCAATTATGTAGTGCATTCAAGCACAACCCATGTTTAATGGGCTATATTCAAGATTTTTTAAACCTTATGAATGTTACTTAAAAGTGTATAGCTTAAACTACAAACCAAGTTTGTTACATACTTGAATGAAATCTTGGGTTACCACAAACTATAATAATGTGATATGCTAATAACCATTATAGAAAGTATTAAAGCAAGACCCATGCTATATAGGATACATTTCCCTAATCAGGTTTACATACCTTAATGATCAAACACAAGCTTCCCACACACTCTAGGATACAATCCCAGATCATACCACAACTTTGTCAAGACAACTAATTTTATGACCCAAGATTTAAGGTTTTTTTTTAATACCAACAAAAGCATTGGTAAGAGCATGATTAGGGTACAAAACCTAGGCCTCTGTAGAAACATAAACAATAAATCTAGTGGATTAGTGAGGTTTCAATACTAGAAAGATTGAGACATTGTAGCTAATAACAAAATCTTGCAATCTAAAGATTGTAGCCAATAACAAGCACACTATGTAGCTTAGTGACATCTATAAATGCAATCTACGATAAGAAGAATGACAATCACTTGAGATGTGATAGTCAAAAAGAGGCTGAGCAGTGACAAGATAATAAAGCTCAAACCTTGCATAGTAAAGTGGAGATTTTAACAGTGAGTTTCCTTACCTTGACCTTAAGGGTTTTTCAAATGCTTTTGGTAGCAATAGAAAAGGAAAATACAATCAGGAAATGATTGTCCAAATGAAGTAACAGTGGTAATCATAGGTTCCATATTTCTTCTTAGCCATTAATGTATAATGGAGGTAGTGGATTGCACGTTTGAGCAGTGTTTTGAGACTCATCAAAGATGCGAGAATAGTGAATAATACCTTGTGGAATGTGAAGTAGTATCAATAAGGTTGAAGGATCTTAAGATCTACAATACCATGAAACAATGAGTCCCTTGTAGTAAGTAGGTAGTCTATAGGGCATAGTTTGATTTTATAGAAGGATGCTCATGAAAGGAATCTTCAAGTGACAGTGAGTGAGCTGTTTGAGATTGCAAATAAGGGTGAAATACCCAGTCTTAAAGGAAGTTAGCAAAGTAGTAAATGTGCAAGAAAATAAAATCATACACAACAAACAATTCACAATGTTATCTTGCATAATTCCTTGAGTTTGAAGACAAAAATATCATTGTATCTTGATCAAAGTGGTGACCTTAATGTTCAATCACTAGCAGCCATGATTTTAAAACATGCTATTGTGCTTATGGAGGCAACATTTTAAGCAAGGCAGTGAGTGGTGGTTTGGAACAATGGCAGGTATGAAGGACTTGCTTTATATGCATACTATGCAGTCTAGCTTAAGACACCATTCTTAGAAGAGATTGAAGGTGGATTATGGAACTCAAGGGTTACCATGAAAAGGATTAAAGCAAAGAATAAGATCTATTTAAAAGCCACGGTCATGAAGATATTAAAGATGTCACATGCAAAAATCTATTAGTTGGAGTAATGAATATAGTGCCAAAGAGGATAATGTGTTGGGGCAGATTTAGGAGATCTCCACATTATCTAATTACAGGGAAATACATCATTTATTTAATTAAAAGAAATCATTCTAAATCCTATATAGGATACATTGATACTTCAAAAGCCTATAAAGAATTTGAGATTATGCAAATATATGTCAAGTAAATACCTAGATTAGAAATAGTAGCGGGAACAATGTAAGATTTGTTGAGCAGAGTAGGAATGAGATAAACAACAATGAATCCTATGCCTCCTTTCATGCACATCTCCTCATTGTTCTATGTCATTCTTTATGGAAACACTTCTCCATTTTGGCGGTCTATGCTTGAAAATAATGTTTTGACGAAGGTTTTAGAGTATGTTTATTAAAATGAAAACTCCATTTTGGTGGGCTACACCTGAAAATAAGATTTTGACCAAAGTTTTAGGGTATGTTTATTAAAGTTTTAGAGTATTTTGGCGGGCTATATTCTTGATTCCTTAAATAATTTATTCAAATGGATTGTGACTAAATAAATGACTAACTATTTAGTCATTTTTATTTGTGTAACTAAATAATTTTTAATCAACGACCAAACTAGTAATTTATTTACTCATTTTTAGTTGTTGTGACTAAAAGTTTTAGTCACCTAGTCATTTATTTTCCAAATTCTACTATTGTGTGCTTCCTTATGTGATTAGGGCTCTCTCAATGTTGAGGGCCTTAGGGATAAGCTCATCATAAGAAGTGACACATTGCATATTTAACTAAAAGGATAAATCCGTATTGACATTAGCAATGGTGATTCTAACTTGTTGCTCCTTAGGAATGGGTCACTTGCTCTTACTAGCTTGCTACCTCCATCATTGTAGGAAGTTTACAATCAAATTCAATATTCTAATTTTAGGAGTCTAACAGTTGGAAATCATAGTAAAATCAAAATTTAATAAGTTTTGGAATTAACATTTTAAATTGTTTTTTGGGGTCATTAACTTCCCACTATCTTCTCTTTTGTAGGGATGGTTGCATGCCAAATTTTTTTGGTGTAAAATATTAGAATTATTAGATTTTGTTACCTGTTTATGAATAAAAATTATTGGAGTGTGAGTTTGATATTTTTTGAAGATCTAAATAGTCAAGCTTGGTAAAGAAAAATCATGTTAGATAATATTAGTACAAAACAAAATGAAGAGACACTTGATAGATTGTGGGCTAGATTGAAAAGAAAGGGTAATGGAAAATGTTATTGTCCTTGCAATAATTGCAAGGGCTTAAAGATGAGATGACTTTTAATCACAACAACTGAGAAACATTGTAGGCAGCATGGTCACATTGAAGGGGGGCATGATTATCGTCCATTAGTAAGTTGTTCATTATATGTTTTTATATTGATTGAATTTGTAAATATTTATATTGTTTTAACATTATATATATATATAATCACTCGATCATGATCATGGTTTATTTGTGTCTATCATTATTATAAAGGTGGAGTGCCCTAGGGTAGATGATATGGATTATCATAGCCCAGAGAATGTGGTTTTGCAAGAAGACGAACATGGAGCTATGAATATCAAAGATGAAGTTAATGATCTTGTGGAAGAAGATGATAATGCGCTAGAAAACACAGTTGAAGATGATGGTACAAATGCATTGATCCATGACACATTTAGTGGCAGAGCTAATCATGATAATCAAGATGACTTTGATGATGTTCATGATTTACCTGTACTTGAGAAGGCATACGAGCCCCTTTATGAAGTTTCCCAAATAACTCTTCTCTTTGTTGTATTGTTGCTATTAAACTTGAAGGTTATGAATGGTTTATCAAACATAGCAATCTCATGGATGTTAAGGTATGTCATATATGTCATCTTTTTCCATCTATTTTAATTGTTGTTAGTTCATCACTAGTAAATAAAGGATGAAATATGTACCATTAATATTCTTTATATTAACAAATTATTATTTTTTGTAAATTGATTGGTGAATTTTTGTTACCACCATCAAATATTTTACCTTGCTCATACTGAAATTTATCTGGCATCATGAAAGATATCAAAATGGAGTATCAAGCAATAAATGCATGTCCCAATAATCATATTATATATCATAAACAATAGGAATTTTCAATAGAATGCCCAGAATGTCATATCAGTAGATATCGAACAAATCAACTAAAAAAAAAAGTGTCTCGCAAGGTTCTTTGTTATATTCCCATTATTCCATGTATGCAATGATTATTTAGGTGCGAGAGCTTAATGCAATTTATGGATTACCATGCATGGAATATAAGTGGAGATGACATTCTTCGAATGCCTACGAATGGTTCTACATTTAGGGACATAGAGGAAAAATGGCCACACTTTAAAGAAGAACCTCGTAATCTCAAGCTTTCATTGGGAGCAAATGGTGTCAATCCATTTGGAGAGCTGAGATCTATTTACTTGGTGTGGCCTATTTTTGTTATCAACAATAAAATTCCTCCATGGATGTCAATAAAGAGGGAGCACATAATGTTTTCAATGATTGTTCTAGGTATTTGTTTACATCAATTTTCTTTAACATAGTAGCATATCATTTGTATTATTTGTTGCATAATGACTTATATTTTTTTCATTTAATAGTCATGTACATTAATTTATATTTAATGCAGTAAAATAGTTATAATAATTATGTAATGTTTATGTTCATTCAACTAGGTAAGTACCAAGTTAAAGATATGAATGTATATATCGAGCCTCTTATTGATGAGTCACTAAAGTTATGGAATGGCGTCACTATGTATGATGTCTCTAGACCAATAGGACAAAGACAATTTCAATTACATGCAATGCTTGTATGGACAATTCATGATGCCCCAGGGCTAACACATTTTTGTGGTATGTTATAATGTTCGACTGCACTTTAACAATATTTAATTTGATGAAGTAGATATCATGCATGTTTTTAAAATAGTCTATTCATTATATATAATTATAAAAATTGAAATATTTAATCCAATTATATATCATCTTGCAGGTCTTCAAACAAAGGGAAATTTTGAATGTCCAATTTGTGGTCCAAAGATGAAATCTTGTCATTCAACAAGTTTAGGAAAGTGGGTGTTTGATGAGTATAGGCACTTCCTCCATAGAAATCATAAGTATCAAACTAATGAAAAACATCTTTTCAATGGGAAAGAGGAGACTACATCAAAACCACGAAGAATGACACCTCGCCTATGGAAGTTGGAATATAATAGAATTAATCATCAAGGTTATACATCGGATCAAACTATTTATCTATCATATATGATATGTTTTGAATTTATATTTTTATATTGTGTTGTGTTTACTCGTGTTGCAATTGACAATGATTGTCATTAATTTGTTTAACTTATATGCTTCATGAAGGTCATCAAAGCATTAATGGTCGGCTTCCACAGGGACTGAAAAGTTATCCCAAACAATTTAGTAGGTTTCCCTACTATGATCAGCTACAAATTGTGTATTTGTTTGATACAATGCATATCAAAAAGAATATAATAGAAACATTATGGAAAATATTGGATGGAAGGCATGACCAAGAATTTTTTTTCAAAATTTGTGGTGACATTCAGAAATCCAATCATGCAATGAAAAATGTCATTCAATTAAATAGCGATGGAGACCAAATTAATATAAGTGCCCTTCCTTTGTTATTAAAAGAGCAACAAAGAAATGCTATAAAATAAGTCATACAAAAAAATTGACTTCCCACAAGATTTGCTACAAACATAAACAATATAATAACAAAGAAAGATGAATTTGGGTTAGGGATGAAAATGCATGATTGGCATGCCTTCATTAAGGTAATTATTCTGGTATATTATATACACTTTTATAATGCATGTACTTTTCAGTGTATTGTGTTTACTAATTTTTGAAAAATAATGAAAAGATCATTTTATAATTGTTGTAGTATATTCTACCTCTATCTCTCTCAGACAACTTTGACAACAATGTCAAGCAAGTTATATATGATCTTAGAAAATACATGAGGTAAGTAGTGATATTTGTTCAATTCGTTGTATAAATCTTATAATTTTTATTTGTTTTACTTGTTATGTAATATATTGTATATTTTTGTTAAATCTCATTAATATATCTGTGCCTTGAATCACTTGTAGATGGTTGTCATCTTTAAACAAATCCATAAAGAAGATATAAATTATTGGAAGAGAAAAATTCCTCGTCTAATGTGTGAAATGTAAAAGTTTCTACCTTCAAAAAATTTCAATGCACAAGAACACTACCTCATACACCAAGTTGAAGAGATTGAATTGTGTGGACCTGTACACACAAGGTCAATGTGAATGGTTGAGAGGCACTTAAAATTTTTGAAGGCTTTGGTTAGACAAAGAGCACATCCTAAGGGTTCTATGGTGGAGGGATATATGGTATACCAGACCATGGTGTACATTAGTGAATATCTTCCTATTTTTTCAGCAAAGATTCATGTAGATCGCATTTGGGATCCCAACTCCATTAACAAATTCAAAGGGGAGTACTTGATAGGGAAAGGCAGATTGAGGAAAGTGAGAGGTAATTATAAGATGGTCATGGAGATTAATTGGAATAAATTTTACATATGGTTTTTATGCATGTTGTACTTATTTAATATTTAATCTTCAATATACATCAATTATAAATTAAGGTCATATACTATGGTATTTACCTAATTATTCGTCGTTTGTGAATTTCATTTTTTTTATACAGTTGGTCGAGAGTGGGATGCACTACATTTGTACATCGTAAACAATCTTGATTGGATGACGGTATGGATTGAACAATGTCAAAAATCTGGTAACACATTAACATGGGAAGGTGTGGCATCATTGGTTAAAGAAGCTCATCATAATGGAGATTCCAATGTTACACAAAGGAAAATTGATTTAGCATATGGTTTAAGAGATAAACAGGTACATATAAATATATTAATCACCCATATTATTTAATTATTTTCAATTATATTGATGTATATATATGTTGAGATTTTTTTCTTTGCATACATTCGGCCAAGAATAAATATGTTTATCAATTGATGATATTGCAATAATTTTTACATGTTTGCCATATTGCAGGTGAAACACCACAAGGCTATGTGGTGCGATGGTCATAAATTTTGAATCAAAATGTTGGATGACATGAAGAAAACTTGTGATTCTAGTATAACTGTAGTCTTTCAGGTGACTAATATTTCATCTAGAAGTGACATACATCCAGAAGTCTCAGAAAATTGATACTATGGGATTTTGGATGATATACTTGAGTGTGAATTTAACTCCTTCGGATTAATTATATTCATTGTCTTATGGTACAAGATATGATTGAATGAAAATGATCCTAAGAGAACTATTATCAAACATGATAATGAATTTACCATGGTTAATACAAGGTTGATTGAGTGAGTTGGAAATGAGCCATATGTCCTTCCAAGCCAATGTGAGCAAGTAATTTACTCAGAGGTTCCAGGTAAACTAGGTTGTTCATTTGTTGTTAGACATGATCCAAGAGGAAGGTCAATAAAGTATAATGTGTTGGAAGAAGAAGATACCAAAGAACTAGAAGATGATGTAGATGATGATTAGGATTAACAATTAGTTGATAATGTCCTTGACGAAGATGTCAAAGAGGAGGAACTAGATCATGATGATGTAGGAGTTAATATTCATGAAGATGATATCTGTGTGGATGATGACATTATCAAAACTGATATCGATGATGATGATGATGATATGACCAATCCTTACAATGTTGAATCTAGATCGGATGATACTGACAAAGAGTTGGATGAAGAAGAAGATCAATGACATTGAAATGTATGAGTTATGCGATTATATTATCTATTTGATATTAATTTCTTGATAGAATTATATTTGACTTATGTGGTTACATAATTAATTCATGATGTTTTTAATTTTTATGCCATTACATAATTAATTTAATGATGTACTTTTTAATGTTTGAAAAGTCAAAAAATTAAAACATTTCAATAGTGATGTTAGCAACCTTGAAATTAGTGTGTTTTATGTTTCATGTGATCACAAAAGATTAAAAAGTGAGTTGTAGAGGTGGTTGTTTAGTGGTTGAGGTGTAAAGGCCTTTAAAAGGCATAAAGTGATCATTGTAATGGTTGTTGATGGTTAAAGATTTAAAATACAAGCTCTTGACATTCAAAAATTTGTGTTTTTCTTCAAAATTTATGTATTTTTCTTGTTATGCAGCACTATACAGTCACATGCAGCCATATTTTGATGTGAAATCAATTCCAAGTCATGAAGATATGTGTTAGCTTTGATTTGAATATGATTTTAGGGCTTAAGGCATTGATTTGAGTTAGAAAGCTTCATTTCTTTGCATACAACCCAGTTACCTTATTTTTGAGGGTTTTGTAGTCCAAACATGATATAAAGGGGCTCTTACACTTTTTGTGATTACTGTAGCTTGTGTAAGAGGCCCCATGGATACTGTTGTAATTGTAGGATGCATGAATAGGGCATAGGATGAGAAATAAAAAAAGTATAGCTGTTGTCCTCAAGAGTTTTGTGAAGAAAAGCATGTGAAATGAGAGGTACTTTCTGGCCCAATGCTTGTTTTCTCCTTCATTTTCTATAAGAAGGATTTCAAGGCTAGAAGTATGGGTTAGCAAGTTAGATATTTTTTGGTTGAGTCTAGGTAGATTTGCAGAGAAAATTGTAAAGTTCGATGGTTTTAAGGAAAATGCAATTTAGGTTTTGAGTCATTCTGTAGTAGGTTTTAAATTCATGGGGATTTGATGTTTTATGATAGTACTCACATTTGAATTGAAATGATTAATTCAAACTCATGTCTCTCCATTGTACATGCATATTTGAATTTTGAATAAGATAATCAAGGGTTGTCTCATTCATCTCAATCTTGTGGTGTGTATGATTTCTATTTTGGCTTTAATTCAAGGAATTAATTAAAATGCTTGAATGGGATTGTAGGTGGATATGTTTTGTATAAGTATTTGATAGGTAGTATTGGGTTAGAATACATGATGAAATTGTAAAGCAATTTTCTCAAGGATCTTATATGTTATGTCTTAAATCTATCATAAACCCTTAGATGTTTATGATTTTGACTCCCTCAATGGATATATGGCACTAATGTAAGTTGTACTAATTTGTATGGTTTAGCATTTTGTTTGTCTTTACCTAGCCCTTGCTAAAAATTGTAAATCAATGACTATTTTACATTCTGGAATGTGTTCTAGTTATCTCATGCTCCAAATAGTTGATATTATTGATGAACAATCAATTCTATTCAGTATTATGCTATTATGTTAAGTTATTAAATGAGATTATCTATTGTTGTTAATGTTGTTTATGATAATGGTGAAGAGGTTGTAAACACATTAAGGGATCACCCTCCTGGGTCTTGTAGAGCTCAAAGTGTAGGAGGTCTTTACAATCCTTGCCAGTTGGTCTAGGTCCTTCGAGTTGCCCTTGATTGGAATTGGAAATTCCATATAGGCAAATTAGAAGAACAACCTAGTTATAGTAAAAATAACCAACAGGTAGAGGGGAGAGAGATAGAGGGATTCAGTGATAGAGAGACAGAGGGAGTGGGAGAGAGATAGAGGGTAGAGGATTAAGGGTAGAGGGGAGGGAGATAAGAGTGAGTGAGTGAGTGAGAGGGGGTAGGAGGGTGAGACTTGAGAGAGAGAGGGAGGAAGGGAGGGAGTGAGGAGAGAGGTAGAGGGAGAGGGAGGAGTGGGAGAGAGATGAGGGTAGAGGGTTTAAGGGTTTAGGGTTAAAGGTAGAGGGAGAGAGATAGAGGAGTGAGTGAGGAGAGAGATACCTAAGAGAGGGAGAGGGGGTAGGAGGAAGGTCTTGAGAGAGAGGGAGGGAGGGAGTGGGAGAGAGATAGAGGGTAGAGGGTTTAAGGGTTAAGGGTAGAGTGGAGAGAATTAGGAGAGAGAGATAGAGAGGAGGGGGAAGGGAGAGGGGAAGAGGGGAGGAAGGGGAGAGAGAGGGAGACCTAAGAGAGGGAGTGGCACTAGGACAAAGAGACTTCAGAGAGAGAGGGGGGAGTGGGAGATAGATAAAGGGAGAAATTGTTAAGGGTAGAGGATAGAGGGTTTAAGTGTTTAGGGTTTAAGGGTTTAGGGTTTAAGGGTAGAGGGGAGACACATAGAGGGAGTGAGTGAGAGATAGAGAGACACCTAAGAGAGGGAGAGGGGGTAGGAGGGAGAGACTTGAGAGAGAGAGAGAGGGTAGAGGGTAGAGGGTTTAAGGGTTTAGAGTTTAAGGGTTTAGGGTTTAAGGTTTAGGGTTAAGGGTAGAGAGGAGAGAGATAGAGAGAGTGAGTGAGAAGAGAGACCTAAGAGAGGGAGAGGGGGTAGGAGGGAGATACTTGAGAGAGAGAGAGTGTAGAGGGTTTAAGGGTTAAGGGTTTAGGGTTATGGGTAGAGGGGAGAGAGATAGAGGGATTCAATGAGAGAGAGAGGGAGGGAGTGGGAGAGAGATAAAGAGTGGAGGGTTAAGGGTAGAGGGTAGAAGGTGGAGGGTTACGGGTAGAGGTGAGGGAGATAAGAGTGTGTGTGTGTGAGAGAGAGAGATAAGAGAGGGAGGGGGTAAGAGGGTGAGACATGAGAGAGAGAGAGAGGGAAAGAGGGAGGGAGTGGGAGAGAGATAAGGGGTAGAGGGTTAAACATAGAGGGTAGAGGGTTTAAGGGTTTAGGGTTTAGGGTAGAGGGGAGAGAGATGGAGGGAGTGAGAGAGAGAGAGAAACCTGAGAGAGGGAGAGGGGGTAGGAGGGAGATACTTGAGAGAGAGAGAGAGGGTAGAGGGGTTAAGGGTTAATGGTTTAGGGTTTAGGGTTAAGGGTTATGGGTAGTGATGGAACTTCAAAGTTTTGTTCTTTGTGTTCTATTTTATCCTACCTTGTGTCTCTAGTCATCTATGGCGTTTGGGAAAAGCCTAAGGATGGGGTTTTACCTTCATTTCATGTAAAACTCTAGTGTTCATCTTATACCTTGGATGGGATCTATTTGGTTGTTACTTTTTGGGAAAGTTTTAAATCAACTTAAGCCGCATCGCTTCATCTAGGTTGGGCCCCCTTTTATTTTATCGTTTTATTTCCTTCGCCTAACTTTTATTTTCCCAAGTATTTTGTTGGTCCTGTGTTCCCTCGTTAAAATAACTTATGTCATTGTTTGTCATCATCCTAGTGATGTCCCCATATTCCTTTAGGGGAGACAGCCCAGTAGTCGTGTAGGCTAACTTTCTCAGCATGTAGCAATTGACTAGTATATCGTAAAACCTTTTTTTTTTTTGAAATGTAGACTAGTCTCTTATTTATCTATAACTAAGGTTTGGAGGCACGACTCATCATGCAACTCACCACATCAGCAGATCTTTTGAGAAGTGTCTAAAATTTGATTTTTTAAAGGTTCGACCAAAACTTAATCATGGAACCCCCAATAGTTGAACCAAAAAAATATCATTTGTTTCTTGTAGAATATGATATTTTTATTTAAATTAAAATTAATATACAAGCTAAGTGGACCAAATACTTATTGATAACCATAAATATTTGATATCTCTACCTTTTATATTCAACACATATGGACTAATAGTTAAACACAAAAAATCTGTTTGTTGTTATAAAAAAACAGATAATTATTTAAAATACAACTTATATTGGACAAAAATGGACCAATAGTTGAACACTAAAACTTTTTGAAAATCC
Organism: Sequoia sempervirens; assembly: GCA_007258455.2. Classification (NCBI taxonomy): domain Eukaryota; kingdom Viridiplantae; phylum Streptophyta; class Pinopsida; order Cupressales; family Cupressaceae; genus Sequoia; species Sequoia sempervirens. The sequence continues at coordinate 117,912,570 of VDFB02168118.1, read as the reverse complement.
TTCACATTTAATGGGAAAATACATGTTATTTATTGTGCTCACCTTTTATATTTGTGATAGGAAAAACTATTAATATAAATTTATCCAATGCTTGTACATTGCTACACCAATTGTTGTACACATAAGAACAATATTTTTTCACTATGATAACAATATTGCTCGAAGGACCTAGACCAACTGATGAGGACTTTAAAAATCCTCCTACACTTTGGGCTCTGCAAGACCCGGGAGGGTGATCCCTTAATGTGTTTACAATCTCTGCACCAATATCATAAATAACATTAACACATAATAGATAATCCCATTGAATAGTTCAAAACAATAGGATAATATCTAATAAAATTGGCTGGTCCCCGATAATATCAACTATGTGAAGCATGAGATAAATACAACACAATCCATAGTAGAATATAGTCATTAATTTGCAATTTGTAGCAAGCTCTAGGCAAAGAAAACAATTATTGAACTACACAAATAAGTACAACTTATATCAGTGCCATATATCCATTGCAGGAGTCAAATTCATAAGCATCTAAAGGTTTATGATAGATTTAATACATAACATATAAGATCCCTGACAATATTGCATTACAATTTCATTAGTATGCATTCTCACCCAATACTAATTATCAAATCCTTATACATAACATATCCTCCTATAATCCCATTCAAGCATTTTAATTAATTCCTTGAATTAAAGCTAAAATAAGGATTATACACACCACAACAGTGAGATGAATGAAACAACCTTTAGTCATCTTATTCAAAATTTGGATATGCATGTACAGTGGAGAGACATGAGCTTGAATTTATCATTTCAACTCAAATGCTAGTACTTTTATACAATATTAAATCCCCATGAATTCAAAACCAATTACAGAATAACTCAGAACCTAAATTGTATTTCTCTCTAAAACCATTAGACTTTACAATTTTCTCTACAACTTCACCTAGACTCAACCAAAAATTATCTAACTTGCTAACCCATACTTTTGACCTTGAAATCCTTCTTATAGAAAATGAAGGAGAAAACCAGCATCGAGCTAGAAAGTACACATGTCACCAACCAGTTGGCACACTTGGTGATATTCCAAAAATTGTTACAATAACCATCACCTTGGAGAATATTCTTTTTCATCATGTCAATTGAGAAAATTTGATGCAACAAAAAAAACCACAAGAAACCCACACTGTGAATGCCATCAAAGAAAAACTAGAAACCATTGTAACCACAACATCCTATTTACCACTTGTTAGTAGTCCATTCCTTTTACTCTTCCTCAGTCAAATATTTAGTTACCCATTGTTGGTATTCTTCATCAGTCAGCCAGTTAAAATTAATCACCTCATTCACCTTGGCATTATAAGGTGTTTATTTTACCGCTACCTGATTTGCATCTCTTTCTAAAGCTTCCAAAAATGAGTAGGTACTAATGATTTTATCCATACAACTTACTAACAAGTCATAATCTGAGTCATCACAAATTAATTTAAATTGATCATTGATGACTTCACTTGCTTGGTCCTGCCACTGGTGGAGTGACCTGATTTTCCCCTACTCATCAATTATATTTGGTAACAATGTGCTACCCCAATCATTAAAATTCTTCACCAAATCCTTGATCTTCCTACTCAAATCATCTGGTAGGGTCTAAAAACCTTGCAATGATTTAACCAACACTAGAGTAGGATTTAATGATTGGGGCCTATTATTTGTATCAAACCTTGAAGCCTTATACATGACATCCAAATCATTGGCCCTAGGGATTCAATTTTCAATCAATGGTATCACTACGTCCTAATCCCTATCAATATTCTTTATTGCATCTAACAACAAAGAATATAAAGAATGAATAGATAGCAATTTACTATCAACCTTTTCATTTAAATGCCTCAAGATAGTAGTAACAATCTCCTTTTTCTTTGAAAGAGATCCCTCCTCACTTACATTCAATGATGTCTAAAATTCATCAATTCTTTGCAAGAGCTGCTTCTTTGTAGGATCAACAAAGTATTCTATTTCTTCATCAATTTGTTCTAAAGGAGGGGTGAGAGAAAGATACTAACTGGGAGACCCTGGTGTGGAAACAATTGGATAAGCAGGAGGCATTGACCCTGCTATGGAAGGTAATGTATTGGTCCCTAGAGCACTTGATGTCTCCCCAATTTTTTTATACCTAAACCTCTCCACCTCGGTCTACAACTCAACATTCCTTTGTTGCATCTTGTTGAATTCCTCAATCAAAAGGTTATACTTCTCCATTAGGCTCTTATTTTCAGCCTCCTCCCTTTCAACAGTCTTTTGGGCCAATTTGGCCACATTCATAGTCAAATTCGTGGCCTCAGTGGTTGAGGTCTCTAAATCTCTCTTTATTATTAATCCTCCTCTGAAATTTGGATTAATATCCGTAACATTTGGCTTTATTTCTTGAGGGGCTAATGCCCAAATTGCCAAAGTTTCATGTTCCTCACTAAAGGCAGGATCTTGCAATGCTGCCTTGACTTCTTCTTCAGAGTCTTGCAAATGATGCTTGGACTTTAAAATAGAATTAAATGCTACAACATCTACAATGTACCATTCATGAAAAATCAACACACCATCCTGACTCACTAGTCTTCTTCCCTCTTTAGGAGTGATGTTCTTAAATTCCTCCATTAATTTAGCTTTTACCTCCTCATCATTATTCTGATCTGACCTGCTAGGCCTTAGTTCTCTTCTCTTCTTACATTTCCCTTGATATTCTTCAAATTTCATCCTCCATACCAATTGCAAGAATACAGGAGCTTTTACAAATGTATTGTCATCTAGAAACTACTTACATGCTTCCATTCTTGCATCTTGTACACTCTTTCCTTTCATATCTAAATCAAATATAACCAATTCAGCTAGCCTAGGAGGGGAAGGCATACCAACCTACATGTCCTGATCAGTAACAATAATTTCATCCATCAGATCCTCCTATGGTTGATCAATTCTTTGTCTTTGAGGGCTTGGCTCGGATGGTGGTGATGAGGGACTATCTTTTGATAATGATTCTAAATAAATGATTTTAATTGCCCCAGGCACTTTGAATTTTGGACCTGGTTGTGAAGGTAACTTCATTATTTTCTTTCCTTTTCTGTCGACTTCCTCTTCATCACTGCTATCATCCTTTTTTCTCCTATAAATAGGCCACCTTTCTGTAGGCTAGTATGCTGGCCTTGTTTCAATTGGCCTAGCACCTTGTTCCTGTACACCCAGACTCAGTTCTAAATTTATCATTTTGGTCCTCAATGTTCCCATAATTTCCTTGAAGTTCTCCATTAAAAAGTCAATCTTCTTATGGTATGGATTGAACTCCAACAATGGATTATACTTCAGATCCATCTTATGCACAATATCTAATAGCTTATCATAAGCTATCCATTTATCCTTGTTCAACTCCTACCTATTTAGATCAAATTCATTTCTAATCAAATCCTCAAGAAAGTTGAACTCATGCACAAAATTGCTAGCCTTTATTCTTTGTCTGAAAAGGGAAAAGAAACCCTCAGGATCATGCTGCTACTTTGGACCACACCTCTAATGGTAATCATCAAATAATTTCTCAAAATGCAGCCAACCTCCTTTTGAAAAGGAAAAATTAGATACAACTATATAATCAGGGAAAAATGTTCCCTTACCCCTCCCTGTGAGGTTATCCTCATGGATACAACCTATTTACCACATAACTTCTACAAACCCCACTCTTGGTGGCACATTGTATGGAAGTATATGGGGGGTTCCTTAAAAACTATATATTCTCAAAACAGTGTTGACTGGGTATGGGATAATGTCACCCCAATTATGGAAAAATTTCAATTCTAGCTTCCTCCCTTTTGGCCTGAAGAAATCATGCAATTCCTCAGGGATCTTGGGTACATTCACCATCAGTCTATTCCTCAATCTAGAAGAAAAGAAATTATCAAATTGCCAATAGTTGGTGCTTTCCTTATTGCAAGATAAATCTGTAGCCCATAATTGTACTGGAAATCTTTCTCCATCAACTGATTGCCTTAATTCCATCTTTTCAGAGAAAAAGTTAGTATTCTTGAACAAGAACATATGCATCAACATAGAATACCAAAAGAATTGAGTGCTAGTATCATTTTTCTACAACTTTGACAACCCTTCATGTATCCTCTCAGCCAAGAAAGAAGCAAAGTCATATGTCACAGAGAAGTTAGGGTGTTGTATTTTCACCCCATGAACATGTATGCAATAGGAATCACTGCACCAAGACTGAAACCCAAAATCTGACACAATGAATAGAAAGTGGCCAAGAAATGTTTTGCAAAAAAAATTAATCTAAAAGGTTCTTGGTCACTGGGGCTGATATGAAATCATGAACCTCCTGCCCTAGCCAAATGAGGTGGAAGCAACTTAGCTCTAAAAAGAGACTTTAACTTTGCATATTCCTGCTTCATTTCCTCAAGATTGATAGGAACCAAGTCTTCACTTGATTCACTCAAGTCAAAAATTTGTTGGACCTCAATGAAATAAAATAGGAGAATTGATTTTATCTCAATGAAATCATGCTAACAAATGTCTCATCTGCCATTAAAGCTCACTCGTGTACTGCATGAACAAATCCAACCATATTTGATGTAGATTTAAATTTTAGCTATCAATCCTTTAGTTAGATCAAATCATCGAATGAACATCTTCAAAACAAGCTAACACAATCACTAATGTGGCAATAAGGGGTCAACCATATCGTACATTGCCAAGGAAGTCCACGTTGCGATCACTCATGATATCACAATCAGTAAAGATCCCATAACTTTGGATCACACGATGGCAAGAAACCATAGATGTTGAGCATTTGTGATCTTGTTCCTTCAACACAGTCGCCAGCCTTATTATTAACCATCGAGAAACTTTTCATCAAGATTATAATATATATGTTGATTTAAAACATGTGCACCTCAAGAACACTCCAATAACCTGCCTTTTAATGTATTAAGGCTGGATTAATTTACCACAACATTTCCTTCATTCCTTTGATTTCATCAGATGATACACGTGGTGCCCACCCGTGATATCACAATCAATAAAAACCTTACAACTTTCAATCACGTGATGGCGGGCAACCGTTAAGATCTGATGACAATTGATTGATGGTCAACCAAAATTATCACCTTCGAGCTCACCAGAGAGAGAGACTTGAGAGAGGGAGAGGGATTAAGAGGGAGAGACTTGAGAGAGAGAGAGAGGGTAGAGGGTAGACAGTAGAGGGTTTAAGGGTTCTGGATTTAGGGTTATGGGTAGAGGGGAGAGAGATAAAGGGATTCAATGAGAGAGAGAGGGAGGGAGTGGGAGAGAGGGAGAGAGATAGAGGGAGTGAGTGAGTGAGTGAGAGACCTAAGAGAGGGAGAGGGGGTAGGATATTGATGATACTTGAGAGAGAGACAGAGGGAGGGAGTGGGAGAGAGATAGAGGGAGGGAGGGTTAAGGGTAGAGGGTAGATGGTTTAAGGGTTTAGTGTTAAGGGTGGAGGGGAGAGAGATAGAGGGAGGGAGTGAGTGAGAAGGGGTATTTTGTATGTATTAATAAATAATATATATATATGCTAGTATCATTTGCAGCACAACATGAAAGACAAGATTAGAATTACTTTTAGTTATAGAATTAAGGTTAGGGTTAGATATATATTTAGTTAGGGTTGGGGTTAAAAATAGTGTTAGTGTTAGTTTTATGATTAAGTTTAGGGTTAGAGTTAGAGTGAGAATTATTGTTGAGATTGAATCATAACCCTAATCTAACCTTAACCTTAAACCTAATTGAACCCTAACCCTATTTATAATTGAACTTTAACTCTAACCCCAACCCTAACCTTATCATTGAACCCAAGCTTTATCCTAGAACCCCAACTCTAATTAAATGGTAAACCTAACCTAACCTTAACCCTAATGCTAATCCCAACCCTAAGTCTATCTATAATTATAATCCTAACCCTTCTCATTCTAACCCTAATTATAATATTAATTATAATTCTAACCCTAACCATAATTATAATGCTATTCATAATCCTTAGTTTAACACTAACCATAGTTCTCATGACAACCTTAACTCTAATTATAACCCTAATCAAACCCCGACCTTAACCTTAACCCTAAACTTAACCTTAAGCCTGAGCTTAATTAAATCAAGATCCTAGCTCTAACCCCAAACTCATATATGTGAGATAATTATAATTTACCAAAACCCTAACCATAATCGAATCATAGCCCTAAATGAAATATAATCCTACCTTTAATTGAACCCTAACCCTAATTGAATCGTAATTTTCACCCTAAGCCTAATTGAACCCCATTTTTAACTCTAAGACTAATTAAACACTATTTCTAACCCTAACCCTAAGGCCATCTAAATCTTAGCCCTAATTGAACCCTAACCCCAATTGAATCATATTTAAACCCTAACCCTTAATGAGCACTAACCCTAATTAAACCTTAACATAATTGAACCATAATTCTAACCCTAATTTAATACTAGCATTAACCCTAATCCTAATAACATATTATTAGGGTTATATTTATTAATGCCTTAATATTAATTTTTAAATTCAACATTAATTATAAATATTTTAAAATAAATTAAGTATTTCAATCAAAAATTTTAATATTTGACATTACAAATAAAATTAAACTAAATTCTAATTTTTAAAATCCATGAAATACTTATTATCTACTTAGTTTAACTAATTATCTAATACAATTAAATTAAATTAAATTAAATATTCATTTTAGATTAATTAAAAAATTATTAATTAGAATTTTAGAACAAATTAGGAAATAAGATCTATATAAAATCAACTTTTCTATTTTTTTTCTGTGTCCAAATCATTTCATTTTCTAAAATTATACTAAATTCTAGATGTCATAATTAAACACAAAAATTTATTCTATTTTAATCCTAACCCTAGTTAAACCCTAACCCTAATTGAACACTAAATCTAATTGTAATTGACCACTAAGCATAATTGAATTCTACCCCTAACCCTAACCCTAACTCTAACTAAAACCTAAACCTAACTCTAATCAAACCCTAACCCAAACCTACTTGATTCGTAATCCCAACCCTAACCCAAACCCTAATTGAACTTTGAAACTAACCTTAATTAAGTATTAACCCTAATTGAACATTTATTGAACAATAGTCCTAATTGTACCATAACTCTAACTTTGAACTACAGTTGAACTCTAATCATAACCCTAACACTAATTCTTATCCTAATTGAACCTTAACCCCAACCCTAACCCTAACCTTGAACCTATTTGAACTCTTATTGGATTCATAACCTTAATTAAAGCCCAACCTCATCCTTAATCCTAACCCAAATTGAACATTAATTGAACCCTAAATCTAACCCTAAGTGAACACTAATCCTAATTGAACTCTAACTTTTTAGTTGAAAACATTAAAGTGCCTTATATTTTCCCATTCATCGTCATTTATCATTCAATTCCTAATATAACTCCAAAAACTTATAATTTTATAATGTTTTAATACACACCTAATATTAAGGGTTTAAGGGTTTAGAGTTTAAGGGTTAAGGGTTTTAGGTTTAGGGTAAGGGTAGAGGGGAGAGAGATAGAGAGAGTGAGTGAGAGAGAGAGACCTGAGAGAGGGAGAGGGGGTAGGAGGGAGAGACTTGAGAGAGAGAGAGGGTAGAGGGTAGAGGGTACAAGGTAGAGGGTTAAGGGTAGAGGGGAGGGAGATAAGATTGAGTGAGAGAGAGAGAGACCTGAGAGAGGGAGAGGGGGTAGGAGGGTGAGACTTGAGAGAGAGAGGGAAAGAGGGAGGGAGTGGGAGAGAGGTATGGACCGGTAGAGGGTTAAACATAGAGCATAGAGGGTTTAAGGGTTTAGAGTTTAAGGGTTACGGGTTTAAGGTTTACGGTTAACGGTTTAGGGTTTAGGGTTTAAGGGTAGAGGGGAGAAACATAGAGGGAGTGAGTGAGAGATAGATAAATACCTAAGAGAGGGAGAGGGGGTAGGAGGGAGAGACTTGAGAGAGAGAGAGGGGTAGAGGGTAGAGGGTTTAAGGGTTTGGAGTTTAAGGGTTAAGGGTTAAGGGTTTAGGGTTATGGGTAGAGGGGAGAGAGATAGAGGGATTCATTCAAAGAAAAAACCCCAACCTTAGGATTTTCCCAATACCATAAAAGAGTAGTAACATAAGATAGGACATGAAAGGAACATAAGATAGGATAGGTAAGGATAGATTCAAAAGATGCAACATACTGTGTTGATATGTCCTTCAATCTTCTTAAGAAGATCCATGATCTGTTTATAAAGGAAGTGACTTCATAGATGCATCAAGTTCAATTATGCATATTTTAAACAATTGGAAGCATTTCAAGTTGTTGTCAAGCCCCTCTCACCATAACCCTATTGGACAGTCACACATCACATACGAAGGTGAGTTGTTAGGTCACCCACATATGTGACAGGTGGCTGTCCAATAAAGATAAAATGAGGATACTATGTGTATTTATTACACATAACAAAAGAAGAGAAATGGTTGGATCAAGGTTGTGATACAAATACAAGGACAATGCCTTTGCAAGAGCTAGCTACAAGAGGCAAAGGGGATTGATATTATTCATTCATGGGTGTACTAGTGAAAGTGAATGCAATAGGTAAAGGTCATTGTCATTGATAGGGACAACAGACAATTCATGCTACAATGGTCTCATGAAGGACAACAACAAAAACAAAATCTAAAGTTTCACAAGGCTCTATTCAAGGCCTTCACAATCAAACATTGGGCGAACAAGTTGCTAGATAACATTCAATGCATGATGTTTTAAGGAAAGGCATAAAAGGAAAAGAAATTCAAGAAACATCAACTCTAGTTGACACAAAATAATATGCCTATTGAAAACATGTCATTACAAGAGGTTTATGACAACAATGGAACCCTCATATCATGTGATCGAGATACAATTTCTATGCTCATAACCTTTCATGTAGGGGTTTTGGTCATTGTGTGTATGAAAATAAATCAATTACAAATGAATTCAAACACATATCAATAAGACATTAGATCAAGAAAACTAAAAGGGAAACAAAATAAACAAACTGTTGCTGGAAGCTTCCACGAAGTCATCTTATTTCTCTCTATCTCTAGCATTTTGTTGTTTCCAATTGCTCTAAGGTCCAGTAGATCAAGCTCAACAAAATGGACAACTGAAGAACGAGATATAAATGAAATGCATACTATGCTAAAATGCAAGGATTATACTATGATTAAAATATTGCTATGATGCTTAAAAGACGTGAGTGCATAAGCTAATTGTGTATATGTTCATTGTGTGTATGTGTGTAACCAATGCTTGGATTTGCACCTGCATTTATAGAGTTTTCAAAAGGATTTGATTGGCTGCCATGATTAACGGTTCAAATCAAGCTTATTAGAATGGACGGTGAAAGATTTTCGAAAGTTGAGAGAGAGATAGAAGGTTTCCTCTTCTTTAATTTTTTTTTCATTTAGAATTAAAGGAAGGTTTCCATTTGAAGAATGAGTTGAAATGAATTTCATAATTAAATAAATTAATTTATTTAATTACATGTGAAGATGAGATTAGAAGTTTGCATAATTAAATAAATAATATTTAATTATGTGTGAGAGATGAATTTAGAAGGTAATTAAATATTTAAAATATTTAATTATTTGTGGAGTGAGAAAAGATATTAAATTAAATATTTGATATTTAATTTAACTATGAGATGAAGGGAGTGTTTGGAGAATATTCCACTATTTGAATTTTAAATATTCAAATTTGAAATAACATGATAATTAATATAAATAAATTGTAAAATTTATTTAATTTAATTAAGAGGAAAAGTGAAGGATGATACTTAATTAAATAAAATTATTTATTTAATTAAGATAGAAGAATTATAAAAATGAACAATATAAATAAATAATTAAATTTATTTATATGTAGATGACTTTAGGAGATTAATTAAATACTTGATATTTAATTAAATAATAAGCTTGATTAACCATGACCATTTTTAGACGTATACAGTCATCATGATTTATCCAACATGGATCATGATTGCATACAAGAAATAAAAAGTTACAAATGACAATTAAGCAATTATGATTCATGAGAGGTCTCATTTTGGAAGCCAAGGCCATAGTACAAGTGTATATGAACAACAACTATGAGGTTATGCTACAAGACAACCATGCAGGTTCATGTAGGACATCAAGCATTACAATGGTACAAGTGCATATGAACAAAAATCAACAATTAGAAACAAGTAGTGAAGGAAGCAAAGCACACTTGTATTTTTACCTTTTCATACCATTGATCATCCATTCTAGCAATAGGCTATAATAGTGAAGGAATATACTTGCATAGGGGTGTTTTAATGAAGATATTCAGCATAAAAACCATTATAAATCATGGTGCTTCAAGGGAATAGAGCAAAGTCATGAATAAGAGTAGTACCATTAAAGGCTACAGGTTTTTCTTCATGTTATCTATGAATTTGAAAAAATAAATCTACACTGGGTGACAACATGACTATAGCCATGAAATGGATTACAGTGAGATAAATAATATAAATGGTTGTTGCCACTATCTCATTTTATCTTTGGATAGTCATTACTAAATCCTAAAAAGTGAATAGAAAAGGGATAGGTGTCAATAATAATATACCTTCATTTGACAAGTCCTAGACTTTTGGTGATCTCATTGACCCAATAAGGCATTGCTTAGAAATCATTTCATATCTTTTCGAAAAAATCAAAAGGAGGACTGATGTATCCAATTGTAAGAAGAGAGAAATATCCAAGGGAGGGGTAGTACTAGCATCTTAGGTACCATTGATGCAAGATGATAAATGACAATCCTTGTGTTTGTATGCATGGAGGTCCTAAAGCATACTATGGGTAAGGTGCATTCATGACATCTTTTGGTGAAAGGTTTCCCAAGCATGAGAAAATATCTAGTGTTCCATCAGGCTATGTTGGAACAATTATACACTAATCCCTCCCCTAGGGTGTTTCCTCACATCAATTAAACCAATCCCTTCTTCCTATCATTTGTTGACATGGGCAATTAATTAAAATGCTTAAATGGGATTATAGGTGGATATGTTCTGCATAAGAATTTGATAAGTAGTATTGGGTTAGAATACATATTGATGAGATTTCAATGCAATGTTATCAAGGATCGTATATGTTATGTGTTAAATCTATCATAAGCCCTTGAATAGTTATGAATTTGACTCCCATAATGGATATATGACACTGATCTAAGTTGTATGATTCAATATTTGTTCGTCTTTATCGAGAGCTTGCTAAAAATTGCAAATCAATGACCTATTTTATCTTGGAATTGTGTTGTAGTTATCTCATGCTCCAAATAGTTGATATTATTGATAAACAACCAATTCTATTCTGTATTATCCTATTATGTTGAGCTATTAAATGATATTATTTGTTATTGTTAATGTTGTTTATGATATTGGTGCAAACGTTGTAAACACATTAAGGGATCAACCTCCCAGGTCTTGTAGAGCCCAAAGTTTAGGAGGCTTTTTTAAAGTCCTCGTCAATTGGTCTAGGTCCTTTGAGATGCCCTTGATTGGAATGGGAAATCCCATAGGTAGAGTAGAAGACCAAAATAGTTACATTGTAAAACAAAACCAACACTTCCCTTTACCCTTAACCCGAAACCCTAAACCCTTAACCCTTAAACCTTAAACCATCTATCCTCTACCCTTAACCCCCCTCCCTCTATCTCTCTTCCACTCCCTCCCTCTCTCTCTCTCTTAGGTCTCTCCATCCTACCCCCCCTCCCTCTCGTAGGTCTCTCTCAACCCTTAACCCTCCCTTCCTTTATCTCTCTCTCAAGTATTTCCCTCCTAGCACCACTCCCTCTTGGGTCTCTCACTCACTCTCACTCAATCACTCCTCACTCACTCCTCCTCACTCACTCCTCCTCCTCACTCACTCACTCTGTCTCTCTCCTCCACCCTTAACCTAAGCCATAAACCATCTACCCTCTACCCTTAACTCTCCCTCCCTCTATCTCTCTTCCTCTCCTCCTCTCTCTCTCTCTCAAGTATCTTCAATATCCTACCCCCTCTCCCTCTCTTAGGTCTATCTCTCACCCACTCACTCCCTCTATCTCTCTTCCTTAAACCCTAAACCCTAAACCCTAAAATCTTAACCCTTAAACCCTCTACCCTCTACCCTTAACCCTCTCGTGCTCTCTATCTCTCTCCTCCTCCCTCCCTCTCACTCTCACTAAATCCCTCTATCTCTCTCCCTCTACCCATGGCCCTAAACCCTTATCCTTTAAACCCCAAAACCTTAAACCCTCTACCCTCTACCTCTCTTTCTCTCTCAAGTCTCTCCCTCCTACCCCTCTCCCTCTCTCAGGTCTCTCTCTCCCCTCTACCCTTAATCATAAACCTTAAACCATTAACCCTTAAACTCTAAACCCATAAACCCTCTACCCTCTATCTCTCTCCCACTACTCCCCCCTCCCTCTCTCTCTCTCTCACTCCTAAGTCTCTCCACTCTACCCTTAGCCCTCTACCCTTAGCCCTTAAATCCTTAAATCCTCTACCCTCTATCTCTCTCCCACTCCCTTCCTCTCTCTCTCTCTCATCTCCCTCCTACCCCCTCTCCCTCTCTCAGGTATCTCTCTCTCACTCATTCCCTCTGTCTCTCTCCCCTCTGATGAAACTTTACATTTTTTCTCCTTATGTTCCATTCCTACCCTGCCTAGTGTTACTAGTCTTTCATGGTGTTAGAATTTTCCTTGGGTTGGTGGTTTTAGCTTTATTTTCATATAAAACCCTTGTGTTTATTTTACACCTTGGTTGGGATCTATTTCAATGTTACTTTTTGAGGGGTTTTAAAATGACTTATGTCCTATCATTTCATCTAGGCTAAGTCCCTTTGTTTTAATATTGTATTTCCTCTGCAGGGTTTTATTTTCCTAAGTCTTGGTTGGCCCCGTGTTTCATCATTTAGAAACAACTTATATCATTATTTACCATCCACCTAGTGATGTAGCCTTGTCCTTTTAATAAATGTTTTTTTTTGTAGAAGGATGAAGTTCGCGCAACCATTGATCAACTATCATTTGATCTCAGCTGCTCCCCACTATCCCATGATGACCCCACCACATGACTTTAGTTGATCATAATATCATGGGTGGGCACCACGTTTCCTATCTGGTGAGGTTGAAGGTGATAAGTTTGGTTGACCATCGATCAATTGTCATGAGATCTTAACATTTTCCCACCATCACATGATCGAAAGTTGAAAGGTTTTTACTGATCATGATATCATGGGTGGGCACCATGTGTATCATCTGATGAAATCGAAGGAATGAAGGAAATACTGTGGTAAATTAATCTGGCCTTAATACATTAAAAGGAAAGTTACTAAAGTGTTCTTGAGGTGCACATGTTTTAAATCAGTAGATATGTTATAAGCTTGATGAAAAAGCTACTTGACAGTTAATAATAAGGCTAGTGACTGTGTTGAATGAACAAGATCACAAATGCTCAAGATCTATGGTTTCCCGCCATCGCATGATCCAAAGTTGTAGGATCTTTACTGATTGCGATATCACGAGCAATTGCCACGTGGACTTCCTTGGCAACGTATGGTATGGTGGGCCCCTTATTGCCACGTTGATGATTGTGTCAGCTTGTTTTGAAGATGATCATTTGATGATTTGATCTAACTAAAGGATCAACAACTAAAATTTAAATCTACATCAAATATGGTTGGAGTCATTCGTGCAGCGTGTGAGTGAGCTTTGCTGGATTATTTGATCATCCATTCTATTAAATTCTTGGGTCATTTATTATAACGGTAAATGGGTAACTAAATATTTAATTGAGGAAGAATAAAAGAATAATATGTAAATGGATCACTCACTCACTCCCTCTATCTCTCTCCTTAACGAAAGTGCAGCAGGCATAAGCCATGTAGATTCCCATGCCTTTTTGTAGGTTGGGTAACCATTGCCCCACCATACTAATCATTGCCAAGGAGATCGACGTGGTGCCCACCCGTGATATTGCAATCAATAAAGACCTTGCAACTTTTGATCATGTGATGGTGGGCAACCGTGGATCTCAACCATAGGCAATCCTATTTGTTCAACATAGTTGCCAACCTTGTTATTAACCATTGAGCACCTTTCTACCAAGATTATAACATCTTCATTGATTAAAGCATGTGCATCTTATAACTACTTTAGTAACCCACAACATAATGTATTGAAGATGCATCAAAGTATTTATCATTCCTTCGGCTTCATTGGATGAGACACATGGCGCTTGCTCGTGATGTCACGATCAACAAAGACAATGTGGTGGGGTCATCATGGGATGGCAGAGAATGGCTAAGATCACACGATGATTGATCTACAGCTATGCGAACTTGTCCCTCTGCAAAATGAAAAAAATTATTAAGGGAGAGGGCCTAGTAGTTGTGTGGGGTCCAATAGTCACGTACTCAATCGTGATGATAATACCCAGTCTTACCACATATTTATACTATATATTGTAAATAAACAGTCCAAATGTAAATAAAGAAAAAACAAAATGTTGATAAAAAAATGGACCCATACTTGAACACATGAGAACCTCTAAATGTTATATGAAAAAAACATAAATACATTCATGAAGAAGTGAAATAAGTATTATTTTGTTTCAAATAGAATATCACAACTCTCCACTATAAGTATATCATTTAAAAAATAAAATGCTCATTTAATAAAATAAGACACTCATTTAAACAAGTATTGTTATCATAGTGAAAAAATATTGTTCTTATGTGTACAACAATTGGGGTAGCAATGTACAAGCATTGTATAAATTTGTATTAATAGTTTGTCCTATCACAAATATAAAAGGTGAGCACAATAAATAACATGTGTTTTCCCATTAAATGTGAAGGATTTTAAAAAAAAATTAGTGTTCAACTATTGGTTCATTTTTTTCAATATAAGTTTTATTTTAAATAATTATGTGTTGCTTTTATAACAACAAATAGATGACCAGAGACACAAGGCAGGATAAAATAGAACACAGAGAACAAAACTTTGAAGTTCCATGACTACCCATAACTCTAAACCCTGAACCATTAACCCTTAACCCCTAAACCCAAAACCCTTAAACCCTCTACCCTGTCTCTCTCTCAAGTCTCTCCCTCCTACCCCCTCTCCCTCTCTCAAGTCTCTCTCTCTCTCATTATCTCTATCTCTCTCCCCTCTACCCTAATCCCTTAACCCTAAACCCTTAACCCTTAAGCTCTAAACCCTTAAACCCTCTACCCTCTACGTTTAACCCTCTACCCCTTATCTCTCTCCCACTCCCTCCCTCTTTCCCTCTCTCTCTCAAGTCTCACCCTCCTACCCCCTCTCCTCTCAGCTCGACTCTCTCACTCACTCGCATATCTCCCTCCCTTAACCCTCTGCTCTCTATCTCTCTCCACTCCTCCCTCTCTCTATCGCGAGCTCCTCTATCTCTCTCCTCTGCCGCAACCTAAACCCTTAACCCTATCTCCCTCTATCTCTCTCCCACTCCCTCCCTCTCTCTCTATCAAGTCTCTCCTCCTACTTCCCTCCCTTTCTCGGTCTCATCTCTCTCACTCACTCAATCCCACTCTATCTCAAGTCTCTCCTTCTACCCCCTCTCCCTCTCTTAGGTCTCTCTCACTCACTCACTTCCACTATCTCTCTTCCCTCTACCCTTAACTAAAACCTAAATCCTTAACCCTTAAACCTTACACCCTTAAACCATCTACCCTCTACCCTTAACCCCCCCCTCTATCTATCTTCCACTCCCTCCCTCTCTCTCTCAAGTATCTCCATCCTACCCCCTCTCCCTCTCTTAGTCTCTCTCTCACTCACTCACTCACTCCCTCTATCTCTCTCCCATTAATCCTAAACCCTAAACCCTAAAACCTAAACCCTTAAACCCTCTACCCTCCCTTTATCTCTCTCTCTCTCTCTCTCAAGTCTCTCCCTCCTAGAACCACTCCCTCTTTGAGGTCTCTCTCTCATTCACTCACTCACTCACTCTATCTCAAGTATCTCCCTCCTACCCCTTATCCCTCTCTTAGGTCTTTCTCTCACTCACTCACTCCCTCTATCTCTCTCCCCTCCACCCTTAACCCTAAACACTTAAACCATCTACCCTCTACCCTGAACCATCCCTCCCTATATCTCTCTCCCCTCCACCCTTAAACCATCTACCCTCTGCCCTTAACCCTCCCTCCCTCTATCTCTCTCCCACTCCCTCCCCCCCTCTCTTAAGTATCTTCAATACCCTACCCCCTCTCCCTCTCTTAGGTATCTCTCTCACTCACTTACTCACTCATATGCACTTGTACCATTGTAATGCTTGATGTCCTACATGAACCGACATGGCTATCTTGTAGCATAACCTCATAGTTGTTGTTCATATACACTTGTACTATGGCCTTGGCTTCCAAAATGAGACCTCTCCTGAATCATAACTACTTAATTGTCATTTGTAACTTTTTGTTTCTTGTATGTAATCATGATCCATGTTGGATCAATCATGATGACCAAAACCCCTGTATGAAATGTTATGAGAATAGCAATTGTATCTCAATCACATGATATGAGGGTTCCATTGCTATTATAAACCTCTTGTAATGACATGTTTTCAATAGGAATATTATCCGTGTCAACTAGAGTTGATGTTTCTTGAATGTATTTTCCTTTTATTCCTTCCATTAAAGCATCATGCGTTGAATGTTATCTGGAAACTTGTTCACCTAATGTTTGATTGTGAAGGCCTTGAATAAAGCCTTGTACAACTTTAGATTTTAGTTTTTTGTTGTCATTCATCAGACCATTGTAGCATGCATTATTTTTTTCCCTTATCAATGACAATGACCTTTCCCTATTGCATTCACTTTCACCAGTACACCCATGAATGAATAATATCAATCCACTTTGTCTCTTGTAGCTAGATCTTGCAAAGGTGTTGTCCTTGTACTTGTATCATGACCTTGATTCAACCATTTCTCTTCTTTTGTTATGTGTAATAAATACACATGGTCTCCTCATTTTATATTTATTGGACAACCACCTATCACATATGTGGGTGACCTAACAACTCACCTTCCTATGTGATGTGTGACTTTCCAATAGGGTTATGGTGAGAGGGGCTTGAAAACAACTTGAAATGCTTCCTCATTGTTTAAAAGATGCATAATTGAACTTGATGCATCTATGAAGTCACTTCCTTTATAAATAGAGCATGGATCTTCTTAAGAAGATTGAAGGACATATCAACACAGTATGTTGCATCTTTTGAATCTATCCTTTCCTATCTTGTCTTATGTTAATTTCCTTTACTGTCTTATGTTACTAGTCTTTTATGGTATTGGGAAAATCCTAAGGTTGGTGTTTTGTCTTTGACTGAATCCCTCTATCTCTCTCCCCTTTACCCATAACCCTAAACCCTAAACCCTTAACCCTTAAACTCCAAACCCTTAAACCCTCTAACCTCTACCCTCTCTCTCTCTCAAGTCTCTCCCTCCTACCCTCTCTCCCTCTCTTATGTCTTTATCTATCTCTCAATCACTCTCTCTATGTGTCTCCCCTCCACCCTTAAATGTAAACCTTAAACCCTTAACACTTAAACTCTAAACCCTTAAACCCTCTACCCTCTATGTTTAACCCTCTACCCCATATCTTTGTCCCAATCTCGCTCTCTTTCCCTCTCTCTCTCAAGTCTCACCCTCCTACCCCCTATCCCTCTCTCAGGTCTCTCTCTCTCTCACACTCTTATCTTCCTCCCCTCTACCCTTAACCCTCTACTCTCTATCTCTCTCCCATGCCCTCCCTCTCTCTCTCTCACTGAATCCCTCTATCTCTCTCCCCTCTACCCATAACCCTTAAACCCCAAACCCTTAAACCCTCTACTCTCTCTCTCTCTCAAGTCTCTCCCTCATACACCCTCTCCCTCTCTCATCTCTCTCTCTCTCTCTCTCCCATCTACCCTTAACCCTAAACCTTAAACCCTTAACCCTTAAACCCTAAACCCTTAAACCCTTAACCCTTAATATTAGGTGTGTATTAGAACATTATAAAAGTATAAATTTTTGGAGTTCTATTAGGAATTGAATGATAAATGATGATGAATGGGAAAATCTAACGCACTTTAATATTTTTAACTAAAAATTTAGAGTTTAGTTAGGATTAGTGTTCACTTAGGGTTAGGTTTAGGGTTCAATTAATGTTCATTTTGGTTAGGATTGAGGAAGAGGTTGGGGTTTAATTAGGGTTATGAATTCAATAAGAGTTCAAATAGGGTCAAGGTTAAGGTAAGGGTTGGGGTTAAGGTTAAATTAGGATAAGAATTAGTGTTAAGGTTAGTATTAGAGTTCAACTGTAGTTCAAAGTTAGGGTTATGGTACAATTAGGACTACTATTCAATAAATGTTCAATTAGGGTTAATACTTAATTAAGGTTAGTTTTAAAGTTAAATTAGGGTTTGGGTTAGGGTTGCGATTATGAATCAAGTAGGTTTGGCTTAGGGTTTGATTAGAGTTAGGTTTAGGGTTTCATTAGAGCTAGGGTTAGGGTTAGGGGTAAAATTCAATTATTCTTAGTGGTCAATTACAATTAGATTTAGTGTTCAATTAGGGTTAGGGTTTAACTAGGGTTAGGATTATAATAGAATAAAGTTTTGTGTTTAATTATGATATCTAGAATTTAGTATAATTTTAGAAAATGAAATAATTTGGACACAAAGAAAAAAAATAGAAAAGTTGATTTTATATAGATCTTATTTCTTAATTTATTCTTAAAATCTAATTAATAATTGTTTAATTAATTTAAAATGAATATATAATATAATTTAATTTAATTGTATTAGATAATTAGTAAAACTAAATAGATAATAAATATTTTATGGATTTTAAAAATTAGAAGGGTTAGGATTATAATTATAGATAGAATTAGGGTTGGGATTAACATTAGGGTTCAGTTTAGGTTAGGTTTACCATTTAATTAGAGTTGGGGTTCTAGGATAAAGCTTGGGTTCAATGATAGGATTAGGGTTGGGGTTAGACTTAAAGTTCAATTACAAATAGAGTTAGGGTTCAATTAGGTTTAAGGTTAAGGTTAGATTAGGGTTATGATTCAATCTCAACAATAATTCTCACTCTAACTCTAACCTTAAACTTAATCATAAAACTAACACTGACACTATTTTTAACCCCAACCCTAACAATATATATATCTAACCCTAACCTTAATTCTATAACTAAAAGTAATTCTAATCTTGTCTTTCATGTTGTGCTACAAATGCTACTAGCATATATATATTATTTATTAATATATAAAATATGCCAAGAGATATCTTTGTCGAGGCACCTATTTTATAATAGTACAATAGATGCATCAAAAGGATATCTCTCAACATATTTTATATGTATTATTAATAAATAATATATCTACTAGTAAGTTTTTAATAATAATAAAAAAAATATATATCATTTTTTTACCATACTACTCATTGCCAAGGAGATCCACGTGGCACTCACCCATGATATCGCAATCAATAAAGAACTCACAAATTTTGATCACGCGATGGCGGGAAACCATGGATGTCAACCATTGGTAATCCTGTTCATTCAACATAGTCACCAGCCTTGTTATTAACCATCGAGCACCTTTCTACTGAGATTATGACATATCCATTTATTTAAAACATGTGCATCTTATAACTACTTTAGTAACCCACATTATAATTTATTAAAGATGCATCAAAGTATTTATCATTCCTTTAGCTTCATCGAATGAGACACGTAGCACTTTCTTGTGATATTGTAATCAATAAATACCTCACAAATTTTGATCAAGCAATGGTGGGCAACTGTGGATCTCAACAATTGACAATCCTGTTTGTTCAACACACTTGCCAGCCTTATTATTAACCATCGAGAACCTTTCTACTAGGATTATAACACCTTCATTGATTTAAAACATGTGAATCTTATAACTGCTTTAGTAACCAGGTATGTGTAGGATCATCATGGAAAAAACAGACCCTTAAGTGGCAAAAAGTTTAGAAAAACCAGAGTTAGGCAACTTGACATAAAAATTTGAATAAGTTATCTATATTATTTCATAAATATGTAAGAATAGAATCTGTAGAAAATTGAATGAAGTTTCTAAACTACTAGGTTTTTAAAAAAAAATAAAAAATCTATTTGGTGAAAATTTGAAATTTTAATGCAGTAGCACTTAAAATTTAGGGAAAAAAAAGAAGTAGGTGTTTTTCTGACCACCCTAACCACAATAAAATGATAATATTTTTTTATAAGATTTTAGACATAAAGTAGAGGACTCATGTCTAGATGTGATGCATTTTTTTTTGTAATTTTTTTCCAAGTAAATAATTAATTATGAATTATTTATTACAACTTTTTAAAAATATAAAAACTAAATGTCAGACCACCTTAACTTGGTCAAAACTTCACGAAATTCAATTTTTATTTTTTAATCCTATAGTATGTGAAGCATAAAATGTGATGCATGTTTTATATTCCAAAATGTGATCTGTTTGAAAGCTATAGATATTTTTCAATCAGCCTATCAATTAGGACTTTAGTCATAATTCAAATAGAAAATGAATAATAATTATTTATTAAATTCAAAGTAAAGAATAATTTATATTGGTGGAAATTTGAGAATATCCTTTAAAAACCCTTTTCATTTCATCAATTTTTGGTAAAAAAATAGTCATTAGCCACATACCCTACAAATACCCATCATATCACCACTTTTTGGCCCATCATGATCCTACACATACCCAACCTGTGACATAATGTATTAAAGATGCATCAAAGTTTTTATCATTCCTTCAGCTTCACCAGATGAGACATGTGGCACTCTCCCATGATATTGCAATCAACAAAGATAGTGTGGTGGGGTCATCATGGGATGGCAGGGAATGGCTGAGATCACACGACGATTGATCTATGGCCATGCAAACTTGTCCCTCTACAAAATAAAAAAAATTATTAGGGGAGAGGGTGCACTTAATCATGATGATAATACCTAGTATTACCACATAATTATACTATATATTGTAAATAAATAGTCCAAATGTAAATAAAGAAAAAACCAAATGTTGATAAAAAATGGACCCATACTTGAACACAAGAGAACCTTAAAATGTTATATGAAAAAAACATAAATACATTCATGAAGAAGTGAAATAAGTATTTTTTTGTTTCAAATAAAATATTACAACTCTCCACTATAAGTATATCATTTAAAAAATAAAATGCTCATTTAATAAAATAAGACACTCATTAAACAAGTATTGTTATCATAGTGAAAAAATATTGTTCTTATGTGTACAACAATTGGGGTAGCAATGTACAAGCATTGGATAAATTTATATTAATAGTTTGTCCTATCACAAATATAAAAGGTGAGCACAATAAATAACATGTATTTTCCCATTAAATGTGAAGGATTTTCAAAAAGTTTTAGTGTTCAACTATTGGTCCTTTTTGTTCAATATAAGTTGTATTTTAAATAATTATGTGTTGTTTTTATAACAACAAATAGATTTTTTGTGTTCAACTATTAGTCCATATGTGTTGAATATAAAAGGTAGAGATATCAAAGATTTATGGTTATCAATAAGTATTTGGTCCACTTAGCTTGTATATTAATTTTAATTTAAATAAAAATATCATATTCTACAAGCAAAAAATGATATTTTTTTGGTTCAACTATTGGGGGTTCCATGATTAAGTTTTGTTCGAACCTTTAAAAATTCAAATTTTAGACACTTCTCAAAAGATCTTCTGATGTGGTGAGTTGCATGATGAGTCACGCCTCCAAACCTTAGTTATAGATAAATAAGAGACCAGTCTACATTTCAAAAAAAAATGAAGGTTCTACGATATTTCAGTCAATTGCTACATGTTAAGAAAGTTAGCGTGCATGACTACTAGGCCCTCTCCCCTAAAGGAATAAGGGGACATCACTAGGTCAACAACAAACAATGATATAAGTTGTTTTAATGAGGGAACATGGGACCAACAAAAGACTTAGGAAAAATAAAGTTAGGTGAAGGAAATAAAACAATAAAACAAAAGGAGGCCCAACCTAGACAAAGCGATGAGGCTTAAGTCATTTTAAAGCCTTCCCAAAAAGTAACGGCCAAATAGATCCCATCCAAGGTGTAAGATGAACACTAGGGTTTTACATGAAGATGAAGGTAAAACACCAACCTTAGGATTTTTCCAAATACCATAGATGACCAGAGACACAAGGCAAGATAAAATAAAACATAGAGAACAAAACTTTAAAGTTCCATCACTACCCATAACCCTAAACCCTAAACCATTAACCCTTAACCATTAAACCCCAAACCCTTAAACCCTCTACACACTCTCTCTCTCAAGTCGCTCCCTCCTACCCCCTCTCCCTCCCTCAAGTCTCTCTCTCTCTCACTCACTCCCTCTATCTCTCTTCCCTCTACCCTAAACCCTATACCCCTAAACCCTTTACCCTCTACCCTTTAACCTCTATCTCTCTCTCTCTCAAGTCTCTTCGTCCTAGCACCACTCCCTCTCTGAGGTATCTCTCCCACTCACTCACTCACTCTATCTCAAGTCTCTCCCTCCTATCCCTTCTCCCTCTTTTAGGTCTTTCTCTCACTCACTCACTCACTCCCTCTATCTCTCTCCCCTCCACCTTAACCCTAAACCCTTAAACCATCCACCCTGTACCCTTAACCATCCCTCCCTCTATCTCTCTCCCACTCCCTCCCTCTCTCTCTCAAGTATCTTCAATATCCTACCCCCTCTCCCTCTCTTAGGTCTCTCTCTCTCACTCACTCCCTCTATCTCTCTCCCCATAACCCTAAACCCTAAACCCTCTACCCTCTACCTTTAACCCTCCCTTCCTTTATTTATCTCTCTCTCTCTCAAGTCTCTTCGTCCTAGCACCACTCCCTCTCTGAGGTATCTCTCCCACTCACTCACTCACTCTATCTCAAGTCTCTCCCTCCTATCCCTTCTCCCTCTTTTAGGTCTTTCTCTCACTCACTCACTCACTCCCTCTATCTCTCTCCCCTCCTTAACCTAGGCACTTAAACCATATACCCTCTACCCTTAGCTCTTCTCTGTCTCTCTCCCTCCCTCTCTCTCCAAGTATCTTGTCTTCTACCCTCTCTCCCTCTCTTGGGTCTCTCTCACTCCTCACTCCTCTATCTCTCCCTTAACCCTTAACCTAAAACCTAAACCCTTAACCCTTAAACCCTCTGCCTCTACCATTAACCCTACCTTCCAGCTGTCTCTCTCCTCCCTCCCTCTCTCTCTCTCTCAAGTCCTCCCTCCTACCCCTCAACCATAAACCCTTAAACCTTCTATCTCTACCCTCAACCTCTCTTCCCTCTCCCACATCTCCTCCTAATTTATCTCTCTCTTTCTCTCTACCTATCCCCTTCTTCCCCTCTTCCCCTCTCCCTTCCCCTTCCTAATTCTTTCTCTATATATATCTCTCTCCCTTTCCCCCTCTCTCTCTCTCTCATTTTCCCTCTCCCTTTCCCCCCCTCTCTCTATCTCTCTCTCTCTCTCTGCCCCCCCCTAAAGCAAATATCCAATTTAGATCATATATCCGATTTATAGCACCAAAATATTACATTTTAAATGTTTTTTCAAATTAGATATTAGACACAAATTGGATATCCAAAACAAATTGGATATCCAATTTGTAGTACTTTGGATTGGACATTGCTATGGAGCAATGTACTGACAGCCAACCCCAAAAAAAATTCAAGTCAGGATTTTTGCATTTTTTGGCGAGTTCAAAACACTACTTTTTTCATGTTGCCACTTTTTGGCCCATCATGATCCTGCACATACCCAGGTCTAAATTAGGCAATTTTTATTGCTAAGGTGGATCACTCCTTTCTTCGAAGGCCATACACTTATGATTGAGTCAAGTGTTATTTTCTTTAGAAAATTCCTATTTCCTTTTTGATAGGTTAATTATGATTTTATTAGATGGGTTATGAAGCACTTATTTCAAACAAATATCTTTATGAAATAAGTATATTTCCATGAAATTAAATATGATTTGTATTCCAATGTAAAAAATACAAAGAATGGAAACAATTCTTTCAACACATAAACTATTATGTAGTAGTCAATTAAAATGAAAAAGCTTACTCTATATTAGTTCGGATACACAACTAAGAAAATGATCTAAAGTTACTTATTTATCCTAGAGGAACTAAGTATATAGTATACAAAGAAACCAACAAACCCACAAATACCCCTATTTTTAAGGAGTTTAGTTTTCTCCCCTTCCTGATCTCGCTAATATTGTCTAATTATTTTAAAAAGATGAAGGGTCATAACACAACTTTATTCAACCCAGTAAATAGCTTGGTTAATGAAACTTGACAAAAGCAACAAAACAATTGCTACATTTGGTATTTCATGTTGAATGAAGAGTGGTGAAAATAATCTACTTATAGTTTAATCAAACACTATTTTTATAAGAAGGCTTGACATTAGAAAGATAAGTGTTACTTATAGTTTAATAAAGCACTATTATAGTTTTACGAACATATACTATTGTATGCTTGCATGGATTCTTATTTAATATATGGGGAGAGAAAGAGAGAGAGATAGAGATATACAAGAGGTGAAAGAGAGATGGAGATACATGGGAAGATAAAGGAAGAGAGGTGGAGATAGATCTTCGATGGATAGGGGGGATAGGGAGGGAGAGATGGTGAGAGATAGAGAGGGGAGATAGAGAGGGCGAGGGAGAGAAAGGGATATAGATAAAAAGAGATAGAGGAGTGAGAGGGAGATAAAAAGAGAGATAGAGATATAGATTAGGATAGATGGAAGGAGAGATGGAGTGAATGAGAGAGAAAGGGGGGAGAGGGAGAGATACCTCAATAGATAGAGGGGGGAAGAGGCATAAGTGACATAGACAGTGGGAGATATAGAGATATAGAGAGCGATAGGGAGATATATATCAATCACCCTCACTATATCTCTATCTATTCATCCTTATCTCTTTATCTCTCTACCCCTCTCTATCTATTTGTCTCCCTTTCTATTTGTATGTTTGTCATTATCTCCCTCTCTCTATATTTTCTTCCCTATATTTATCTTTGTCTCCTTAAGTGTGCAATGGGTACATTGAAGAGGTCTTAAAGGAGAATTATCGCATCTTTAATCAAATGGCATGCTACCTTGAGCATAACTCCCCAAGGAAACATCCCATCCTTGGATTTTTGACATGAAACAACCAATCAAATTTTAGTTTCTCTCTCTCATATTAATATATATTACTATTATATTAAATATATATTATATTAATTATATTTTGTATTATATAAAAATATACTTATTATTAATTATTAATTATAATAATTTTATATGTATTTAATAATTTTGTTAAAGAATATAATATATAATTATAATAAGTTGAATAATTATAGTATTTATTATGTAAAATATAGCTAATATATACTTAACTATATTGTAGAATATTAAAACCTAGCTAAATGGTGCCAACATTTTGAACTTAATTAACATACTGTAAAACCTGGGGAAACTAGATTGTAGCTCATCAAGTCCAGAGAAGTGAAAGGTCAATACTAGCACCAAAGGACAAGTTTGGAGTAGTGAGAAAAGGGGTCAGTCCAGTCTTTGAGGAAGAGTTTGGAGTGAAGTGATGAAATCAAGGTCAATGCCAGCATAAAGGAAGACTTTTTAGATGAAAGAGTGAAAACAAGGTCAATGCGTGAGAGAGATTTTGGAGTTAAAACAAAAGGTCAATACCAAGCGTCAGGTGAAGGGGTTTGGAGGAGTGAAAACAAGGTCAATATCAGTCTTTGAGAGAGAGTTTGGAGGAGTGAAAACAAGGTCAATATCGATCTTGCGAGGAAGGATTTGGAGAAGTGAAAAGCAAAAAGGTCAATACCCGGCCATTGAGGGAAGGGGTTTTGGAGTTAAAACAAGGTCAATGTCGACATTGAGAAGGGGTTGGAGGAGTGAGAGAGCAGAGGGTCCAATACCAGCAGGATGAGGTGAGGGGCATGGGAAAAGAGCTGGCCCATGAAGGGGCAATGGAAAGTATTATATGTTTAGCACCCCCATTCTCTTTAGCCTTCAATTTACCTAATATGCCTAGTTTCTAAAGATCTTCTTGTACATTGGCAAACCCATTCACCAAGTAAGGCGAGTATGGATAGGGCCAAAATGAAAATAACCCCAAGTCTTTCACATTTTTATCGACCAACCTTAGGTCTTGGAAAAACTCCCATAATCTACCCACATCTTGGTTGAGGTCTAGGATTTCATCACACGTAGCCTTCATCGCATGAGTTTGAAGCAATTGTAGACTTATCCCAAGTATATTCTAGGCTAAGGTAGATCTAATGAATGGAAATAGAGGCATACAATTCTTCTTTAATACCTCCACCACAAACATATGCAAGGTGTTGGTTGTTTTTTTGGTAAGCAGGTTTATCTTCTAATCTACCTATGGAATTTCCAATTCCAATAAAGGCTAGCTCGAAGGACTTGGACCAACTGATGAGGATTTTAAAGACCTCCTACACTTTGGGCTTTGCAAGACCTGGGAGGGTGATCCCTTAATGCGTGTACAACCTCTGCACCATCATCATAAACAACATTAATAGCAACATATAATCTCATTTAATAGCTCAACATATTAGGATAATACTAAATAGAATTGGTTGTTTATCAATAATATCAACTATTTGGAGCATGAGATAACTACAACAACATTTCACAATATAAGATAGTCATTGATTTGTAATTTGTAGCAAGCTCTAGGTAAAAGAAAATAAATACTGAACCATATGAATAAGTACAACTTAGATTAGCTCCATATATCCATTGGAGGAGTCAAATTTATAAGCATCTAAGGGTTTATGACAGATTTAACACAACATATAAGATTCTTGATAACATTGCTTTAAAATCTTATCAATATGTATTCTAACCCAATACTACTTATCAAGTCATATGCAGACATATCACCTACAATCCCATTTAAGCATTTTAATTAATTCCATGAATTAAAGCTAAAACAAGAATCATACACACCACAACAGTGAGATGAATGAAATAACCCTTGATCATTTTATTCAAAATTCATATATCCTTGTACAATGGGAGACATGAGTTTGAATTAATCATATCAATTCAAATGCTAGTACTATCATAAAACATAAAAGTCCATGATTTAAAACCACATAGAATGACTCAAAACCTAAATTACATTTCTCTAAAACCATCAAACTTTACAATTTGTTCTACAACTTCACCTAGAATTGACAAAAGTTATCTAACTTGCTAGCCTATACTTCTGGCCTTGAAATCCTTCTTATAGAAAAAGGAGCAAACAAGCATCTGGCTAGAAAGAACATGTGTCACTAGCCAATTGGATCATCCTATGATATTCCAAAAATTTGTTACAATAGCAATCTCCACACAGAATCTTCTTGTTCATCATGCCTGCTAAGAATGGTTGATGCAACAACAAAAAACTTTAAGAATTTTGTGCCTAGACTGTCACCAAAAAACAAAACTAGAATCTGTTGTAACTGCAACAACTAATTTTTCAACCGTTAGCAGCCTACTCCTTTTCACTCTTCCTCAGTTAAATATACATTTACCCATTTTTGGTACTCTTCAACAGTTGGCCAATCAAAATTTATCACCTCATTCACCTTGAAACTATAATTTCTATACTTAACTGCCGCCTGATTCACTTCTCTTTCAAAAGACTCCAAGAATGAGCTGGTGCTAATGATTTTGTCCATACAACTCACCAACAAATCATAATCTGAGTTACCTTGTTTTTAAGGGTTTTGTAGACAAAACATGATATAAAGGGGCTCTTACACTTTTTGTTACTATAGCTTATGTAAGAGGCCCCATGTATACTGTTGTAATTGTAGGATGCATGCAGGTATAGTTGTTGTCCTCAATATTTTTGTGAAGAAAAGCATGTGAAATGAGAGGTTCAAGCCTAGGTTTCAACAAAACATATATGGGAGATCTGATTTTATGAATTTTTATCCATGTGCAGACCTAATGTGTTGTTTGTGAACACTGAATATAAATGATACATACACACACACACACTGTGTGTGTGTGTGTGTCTGTATGTATATGTATTTTTAAATGTAAATGTAAATACGATTACTGGATGCTCTCCTAGAACAATAAATGCAACATATCATTAAAGAAATCTATATCTATGTATATAAATGTGTATTTCTAAATGCAAGTGTAAATGCAAAGAGCATATGTTTTTTGTGGTGTTATAGATACAACATATCCATAAATTAATGTAATTGAAATTATAAAGTCTTCAACACATATAATATGAAATCGATCAAACTATTAAACTACATGAGAAATAAATAAAATTGATAAATGCATATGTATGTGTATTTGTAAATGTAGGTGTAAAATAAATAAGAATAATGAAAATTATAAAAGAATACAAGGAAAGGTATCCTCCCTTCTTGGTAGTGATAACCTCCTCCACACACAACCCTTAAAAATTATGAATAGAAGAATATAATCTTTGAAGAACTCAAAGTTGATTCTATCCTACTTGATGCAATTAATCATTTTATCCTTAAAAACATTTATAGTGATTACTAGAGGCACATAGACTAATTCTTCATAATAGAAGAATTTGATCATACTTTTCCAATGATGGAATTATGAGAAAACCTTAGGTTAAATGAATAATTCCTAGCTAAGTTCTTTAAATCACGTCCAACCATATAAGAGAAGACGATTGCTATGTGTACCTGGATACCATGGAGAAAGGCTCTTTGGGTTCTTTCATCAATCATCCTACCTTTAAACATACCAAAAGTCTCATAGCAATTAGACATAGGAATATTTAATATGACTTAAAAAAATTTTATTGCCAAAGCATAAACTTATGATGACTTAACCAAGCCTAGTACATACTCCCTCCCCATTAACCACTTAGACATATGGAAATTAAATATAAATTTGCTGCTATTTTTAGTCATGTAGGTGTCCAATAAACCACTTGGTGGTGTTTCCCTTCAAGTTTATTTACTTGAATGAAGAGAAAAATTCTTTTGATTACAATTAGAGAATACATTTGAGGCCTTGGTCATGTAACTGGTGGACCATAGTCACATTTAACACTTGTTACAAAGTTTGGGAATTAAAAGGTTAAGTATATTTGATTTGTGATGGACACATTTGGATGGTAGTAACAATAACTTGCAATCTATCAAGACTTGATTACCTTATAACTTGTGAAATTCTAGTGACAAAATGATAGATTAATCATAATGTCACCTTAGGATCACATCACCATGAAAGAACTTCATCCAACATCTTGATGAGTGCAGGTACCACCAAATAGGTATTTTTCATATCTGTCTTCCTCGAGTGAGGGAAATTCAGGAAGAGAAGAGGAAAGTGAGACATTTAGTATGTCTAAAAGAGGGAGATCAACTAGAGGTCAGAAGATTAGAAGAAAATTTGGTAAATGCATGGAATTTTTCCTTGCTAAAGGGGGGTCATGTTCTTATGATGATGAGATCATAGGCAATGTCGAGGTTCCCTTGAGGTACAAACATCTACGGAAACAATGAGTACCCAAGGAACTTCCTCCAATAAACACCAATTTTTGTGTCAATGAGAGGATATATCACATAACACCATCGTCATTACATGGTTTTGGCCTATTTTGCATGCACGGCATAAAGGTCTATTATGAAAAAGTTACTGAATTGATGGAGTATGTCGAACCATGTTACAGTTACAAGGATTGGATGCAATTGGTTCGATATATATGAAGTATGCATAGGTATGCACTGTCAGCAAATTATATACAGCTAATAGATAAGGATCAAAATAAAGGAGTGGCTATATGCATTGATGGAAGGCCAAAAGCATCAGGGAATATTGCAGGGTTTATAAATAGTACACGACCTGGGTCAACAAATAAGCAACCCAAGTGCATATTCGGGGCATGCGAGGGAAACCGTGTATTTGTATGTGTGATAAAATCAATAGCTGCAGGGGAAGAGTTGCTAATCCATTACAATTTGAATTGATTAGTTACAAACACAGTTACTATTGGGGTGGTATGTACTATGTACCATTTTAGCCAACCTCCAATTAATGACTCCAATATACCATTTTATTCTTATGTTTTTTTTCGTAAGTCTATTGGTTTCATTTCAATAATGTTTTTTTATATTTAATTTTTGTGATAATGGGACATTGATCGTATGGAGAAGGATTTGGCCTAGAGCACATATCACGATGTATCTTCAGGTGCTTCTACCTGATAGGTTTACCTCATTGTAATGGCACAAATTAGATACGAGAAAAAAATTTATTATTATGTTTTTTTCATAAGTTTATTGGGTTAATTTTGATAATGTTTTTAATATTCTTGTTGTAGTTGAATGATCGGGGAAAGGCACCAACAGTAAATGAGAGCATCCAATATTTTGTGATGATGACATCGCTTATTCAACAAACCCTCTTGATATGATAAGGAAGATCCAAAAAAAATGCAATGAAGAAATCGTTAAGTTGATATTCATAGTGCTTCAAATAGATGAGATAAGAGAGAGGGTTAAAATATTGACTAAGAGATCACAAAACTTGCAAGTAAGCTCTCATGAGGTCTTTAATTATAACATAATTTCATTCATGGTTTTATATTTTGTACTCTTTTATGTCATGAACTAAAATATGTGTTTTTTTTATAGGACTATTTGCCTCCTCATGATGCCCCTAGCCATGATCAGGGTACTACAAGTGTTGCCCGAGGAGTAGGGGTTGGTACAAGTGTCCATCTTGATCTTCTTGCACATACATCACATCATTTGACCCCATCATCCATGCCTATATTTTCATCTGAAATGTCAGAAACAAATGCTATGCAAGCATCCGTTAATGCACCCTCTAGTGGCGAACACATGCCAAAACATGCGTCAGGACATGTACTTGAGGATGCAGAGGCCACTAGTACTGGTGATTTTTTAGTAGCATTTCTTGGATCTTCCTGTATTACTAGTACGGGAACATTGACGGTCACATTTGTGGTGATTGAGGATTTTGTTCCCATAAAGATAGAGAAGGTCCCAAGTACTTTAAAATTTTTTAATTATTATTATATATAATCCAATTGAAATTTACTTATTGACCACTCTTTTTAGACTATTGATCCCATAATCATTTTGCAAGAAATGATGTTTTTTATAAACATCTAAGTGATATTACATTGGAGCTCTTTAGGCCCACCATACGTACATGGTGGAATTCCCAAAATCAAGATTGAAAAGATGAGCTCATTAACCGTTTAGTTGTGTTGTTCGGTGATAAAACATTCAACCAAACCAAGGTCCTTAAGAAAGCTGGTACCTATCTAAAGTATGTGAGGGACCAATATAGGTCACATTTAGAGAAGAAAAAAAAGTATGAGCATCCCACCATGATTCTAGAGAGGGAGTGGAAGGACTTGGTGCTGGATGGAAAGGAGAAGGCTGAAAAGAAAAAAGGAAAGAGAACACCAGGCCAAGGAAGGTATGTGATACTATCAATAATGTAATTATATATTGATTACTCTTTCTTTTTACATAATCTAACATATTTCAAACTTTTCATAGGCTACCTGACACATCAAAGGAAACAAAGGAAAGACTAAAAAAGTATGGGCAACACAAAATTGGCTCTAGTGGTTACATGAAATTAGCCACATGAATTGTAAGTATCAATAAATGAAATATTGCATCAAAATAATAAATTGAAAACAATTTTGGTTTTATCACACCATAGAAGCAAAATTCATGATCTTATGCAAAAATGTAGAGCTCTAAATTCAATAGAGTTCCCATGGAAGATGACCTAAATATTGCCTTCCAGCAAGGCTATGGAGTCATGGATGAACACCTAAGAGTCTTGACTGGGAAAACACAATCTTCCACTACATCCGACATGCAGGTAAATAAACTTAATAAATTTTATTTAAAATTGAATACGTGTGTAATCTATTCAATATTAATTTCCACCATAAAGTAATTACATGCCTATTTGTTTTAAACATTCAAGCAATGATAATACTACACATGACATTGGAATGCAGTCTAGTGAGGGTGGAGCACAACCTGCAAATGAAGGTCATGGTGTGCATCCTGGTACTTTAGAGCATGTAGAGCATGATCAACATGTTGAGCATGATCAAGCAGGAGAAGATTAGGAACATGATGTGGCCCCATCAGGTAAAGAGGACCACTCTAAAGTTCTTTTAAACATATTTAATTGCAATTGGTGTATTAATTAATGTAACCTTTTGTGTTTCAACTTTAGAGCATGTAGAGCATGATCAACATGTTGAGCATGATCAAGCTAGAGAAGATTAGGAACATGATGTGGCCCCATCAGGTAAATAGGACCACTCTCATGTTCTCTTAAACATATTTAATTTCAATTGGTGTATTAATTAATGTAACCTTATGTGTTTCAACTACAGATTAGGATTTAGAGGGTGTTCAACATGTTGAGCATGAGTCTGTAACAAAAGTTTAAGAAATTGATGTGGACCCATCAAGTAAAGAGAACCACTCTAATTTTCTTTTAATTAATGAAATACTTGTAACAATAATAATAAAACATATCATTTTAACATTTCTTTCTTATTGCAACAGACCTCCCCTTGCAGCGATGTCCATGTCATGAGCAAACGACTAGGCATACATTAAGATCATGAGTAGAGGGTAGAACAACTAAAGGGGGGACAAATATTGATTTATAAAATGATACTCCACTTCAAATTTTTGTAGCTTTAAAAAAGAAACAAAAAAAAGTGATTATAATCATATCATGAGAACCATATTTTTGATAATATGTAAAAATTAAAAGAATGAATATTATATGTTGATGAATGAATGTGAATATGTTAATTAATGAATGTTATATGTTAATGAATCAATGTTATATGTTATTAATAGATGAATGAATTATTAATGTTATATGATTGGGTATGGGGAATTGAAAGTGATGTGAGGGGGGGAGGGGCCAAATGAGCTTCCACCATCATGTGGTTGGCCTTGTTAAGTAGAGAATATTAAACTATTCTCGAAACAAAGAGAAGCTAAATAAGGTAACACACTTTTCAATATAAGAAATGCATCGTTTGAAGCATCGAACCAATATGCAAAGATGAAAGAAAGTGCCAATTTTTCACTATGGTGGTAGAAAAATGATTCTTTATACCTTGAATCCATGCTTTGCATCATAATTTGAAGTTTTTTCTATTTCAATGTTCTAAGTTTAGTTTGTTTGAAAGGTGTTGTATGAATACCACATTGTGTTGTGTGTGGATTTGGTTTCAAATCTTTGTTTCTTCTATTTTTAGTGGTGACACAACTCTATAATTTTACTTTTTTGCATAATAGGTTAGTGGAAAAATTGATAGCTCTGAAGGGTTTAGAGGCTTGATTGAGATAGATACATGGATATTTGGATCTTGTTGTTGATGCGAGGCTTCAACTTAACCATGAAATTTTGTACCATCTATAGGTATGCAAAAGTTTCTCTACTTACATTCATTCTTGATCATAAATGTTGTAAATGATATTAATGCTTCAAACTTAAGATTCATTTCATTGTTATAATGATCAAAATGTTATACTTTTCTATACATTCAAGCATTCTCTTGCCCCCTACCCTTTTCTCTCTCCCCCATCCTTTTAAGAATTTTCTTTGTCATGAAAGATTCACATTTCTGTCTCATTTACACAAATTTATTTGAATAGTTTAGAGCTTGAATAATAATGCGTGTATATGCATGTGTAGCAATAAAGGAGCCTATGTGAAGATTCAAATTTAAAACATCACTTTGGTATTTTTCCTTAGGCAGTGAAATGATATTTTGAGTAATACAAACCTACACACACATTGATATTTTTCAGCATTGCATTCAAGAAATCTTTTTCTATTATAACTACCCTTGGCTAGACATGGAGGTATATAATATTGGTTTCTGGGTTTATTCTATAAGTAGTTAGTTTCAAAGAGGAAGACTAAAATATTCTTAATGTCCTATGTTAGGTGTGAAAGCATATGAATCACTTGTTGAAGGCACCATTTTGTATTCATCCAAAAACTGGTTTGTTCTTTTTTTATGTTTCTTACATGTGTTTTTTTTAGGCTCTAGAGATGTAGCTTGACTCTTTCCTTTGCACTTTTCATCTATTTTGATGATTACAATAGATTGTCCTCATAATTTTTCATGTAGATCTATTTGTAACCTTATTTTCTACCAATCAATTTGCAAACCACTCACATATTAAGGATTGTTTCACTAAATTGTAGTCATCCATTACTTCATATGTTGTAGGTTGTGTCTGTGTGCCAATAAATCTTGATGATTGCAAGAACTTTAATCCTACAAGTGTACCCAATCTTTCTCAAGTAAAAGTCTTACCTTATTTTATAGTACTTTAAATGGTTAATTGAAGGTGCTTCTTTAGATCAGAGATAGTTGAACCTTGGATTAAAATATGGTAATAGATAGGTAGTATAATGATAAAATTGAGGTCCATTGAACATAAATTATGAACATAATTTACTGGACTATGAATAGTGTTACAATTATAATTATTTCTCCTTTACTTTCCTCTGCATTAATGAAAAAGATAGCATATATTGGAAGTTCATTACATTTCTCATGTATATGTTAGTATTTTAATTTTGTTTAAGGTTTTCAAGAGCTTGATTAGGTCAAGAATATGTTCTACAAGCTCTGTTCTTTTGACACTGCTCAACATTTTCCCTACACATTTTCTCTTCAATCCAGACATTTCTTAACTCCTTCCCTTGTTATCCCTTGGTTGTTCTCAAGTGTAATGTGTTTTCTATGCATCTTGCAGTCTGTATGTACGATTAGTCATCTCTTATGAAGCATGGATAACCTTTCATGGAATTTTTGTTGTAATTAGACAATTGCCATTGTGAGAATAATCATTTAATTTGTATGGAAGTAAGTCTTTTTCATATTATTTGACTTGGTATTGTAAACTTGTCTTTGGAAGATTCTCTCGAGGGGAACAATAGAACCGTGATGATAGGTAGAGTTGTTTCTTAACTCCTTCCCTTGTTAGCCCTTGGTTGTTCTCAAGTGTAATTCTTTTCTATGCATCTATGCATCTTGCAGTCTGTATGCATGATCAATCATCAGTCTTCACGATGGTACATTTCAATGAATATTTAAAAAAGAAAAATTGCATTGTTTCATCGCAATTTCAACAAAAACCATTGACGAATCACCTAAAAGGTCTGAAAAAGTTGCTATAGCTGCAACGAAGGCTTCATCATAACTCCTTGCCCATTTCATCACAATTTTGATGGACTTCTAGTGTTGTTTTGATGCTACTCCTTTCCCATTTTGTCGAAATGGCGACACACTTCTAGTGTTGTTTCGATACTACTCCTTGCCCATTTTGTTGAAATGGTGATGAACTTCTAGTGTAATTCATCAATGGATACACGTAGTTTTCATCAATATTCTGATGAACATCTGAGTCATTTTATGATGCCGACGACCGACGAATCCGGGTCGTTATTTCGACATTCAATTCATCGTCGGCATTTCAACAAAAAAATAGCGATGATTTTTTTTTGTTAATTCGTCGATTTTCTTACAAATGTTTGTCAAATGACCGATAAACATTCATCAGAAAATGGAGTCAAATTCAGTAGTGTAGGATGATGCATGAAATGAAGGCTGAGAAGCTAAGTGAAGAACATGAGCTAATAGATGGAGAGCTACAAATAGTGTCTATTTGCCATATTTTCACTAGTTGTGTTTATTGCATTTTTATGATTTCTTTTTTATAATTTTGTATTTTTCTTGTCAATAGACTGCTTGTTGCCAAGTTTTCACTCTATGAAAAAGAATTGATTTTTTTTTTTTAGGATATTTTCTAATTTCTTATAGATTTTTTTTGGACTTTTTATGGATGATGATAACTGATTTAGACATAATGCTTCTTCAGGTGTATGTTGTTGATGGGTTCACCAAACAGGCCCCCTTCTAATATTGACAATTTGTATGCTCCTAAACTGTATACTACTATGACCATGTATAGACCTAGCCAATTTGGTTCAAACTTTCCTTTCTTCTCTCTATCTTGTTGATTTCATGGGTTTTCCTTCAAAAAAAGTTCACCAACCTGAAAGGTATGTGGCTTAACTCTATGATTATATTTGTGAGACATCATCTATTGATATGATTTCAAATGATCAGCTGCTCATTGTCTCTTATCATTGAGGAGTTCCAGATCTTCCAGTTAGGAAACTCTGTATTCATCATCTATTGTGAGACCCTTCAATGATACCCTGAGTGACGGAATCTAAACTTTAGAGGTAATATGGTTTTTTCTCCATAGACAAGAGCATACGGTGTTGCTCTTGTTAGCGTTCGGATGCTAGTTCTGTAGTCCCATAATGCGGGATTGAGTTGAACGTGCCAATCTTTCCTTGCATCATTCACAATCTTCTTCAAAAATTTCAATATAGTCTTATTTGAGGCCTCTGCTTGGCCATTCCCTTGTGGATAATAAGGTGTTGAATATCTATGTTGAATATGGAATCTCTCACAAAGTTCGTCAACATCCTGATTCTTGAAAGGTCATCCATTATTTGTGATGATGGAGTTGGGAATACCATACCGACAAATAATATAGTTGAGTATGAATGATGAGATTTATTTGTCAGTAACCTTAGTGAGAGGTACTACCTCAATCCACTTGGTAAAGTGCTCTGTTGCTGTGAGGATGAACTTATGTCTGTTCAATGATGAAGTATGAATCTTGCCAACTAGATCTAACCCCCATTGAGAGAATGGCCAGGTCGGTGTGAATGGTTGTAGTTCTTGTGCAGAAGCGTGAATGAGATTCCCATGAATTTGACATTTTGAGCACTTCTTCACAAAAGTGAATGATTCTCTTTCCATTGTAGTCCAGTAGTACCCCATTCTAATCAATTTCTTGGATAAGTTCAGTCCACTTGAATGAATACCACAAATTCCACCATGAACTTCTTATAAAGCCTTGTCAGATTCGTCACGTTCAAGACATCAAAGTAAAGTACCATCAAGACCAAGATGATAAAGGGTGCCAGCGATAAGAGTATAACAAGATGATTGGTGGATATAGTTGCACTTTTGGTTATGGGATAAGTCATGTGGTAAGATGTCATCTTTTAAGTAGGCATAAATCTTACCATACCAAGGTGAATTGGATCCTACTAAATAGAAAATGATTTGGCTTTTAGGTGTGTCATAGGCAGGTGTAAATGATTGTTCCACCAAAAATTCATAGCAAGCTTGATTTTCTAGGAGTTGTAGTAGTGATGCGATTGTGGCCATGGTGTCATCTGATTTGTTATCAAGTCATGGAATATGTATGAACTTGATATCCACAAAGTGTTTCTTGAAATTGTCAAACATCTTCTTATATGGCAACAGTTTGTCATCTTTGGTCCAATAATCATCATTGATCTGATTAATGACTAACTATGAGTCACCATAGACTTGTATTTTTGTGATCCTCTATTCCAATGCTATCTTGTGTCCAATGATTAAAGCTTCATATCCGACTATGTTGTTGGTGCATGGAAACATTAGCCTATATGACCAAGGAATGGTATATCCTTGAGGGGTGACAAAGAGTATGCTTGCCCCCGATCCATGTTGAGTGAAAGAACCATCAAAGTATAATGACCATGGCTATTTTGATTCTACAGTGAAGACATCAACATCTAGAAATTCAATGTGCATGGAATGCTTTGATTGTAGTGG
Organism: Sequoia sempervirens; assembly: GCA_007258455.2. Lineage (NCBI taxonomy): Eukaryota > Viridiplantae > Streptophyta > Pinopsida > Cupressales > Cupressaceae > Sequoia > Sequoia sempervirens. Next base: position 117,874,612 of record VDFB02168118.1, on the reverse strand, counting down.
TGCTTTAGCTAGTTGACCAATGATAACTTGTCCTTTGATTTCTTTGCGACCAACATAATGGATGTCAAACTCACTTAGGATCATAAACCATTTTGCTAACCTTTCTATTAATGTAGCCTTTCTTAGCAAATACTTGAGTGGATCAATCTTTGCAACAAGATTGATTGTATGAGTTAACATGTAGTGTCAAAACTTCTATGAGGCAAAGACTACTACTAGAAAATCCTTCTCAATGAAAGTGTAGTTGAGTTCATGACCTATTAGCGTTCGACTAATGTAATAAATTACACGTTCCTTTCTTGTAGAGTCCTCCTATGCTAATAATTCCCCCAAATATGTCTCTATTGTGGAAATATATAAGATTAGTGGTTTGTTCGAATTCAGTGGTACTAGAACTGGTGGATTCATTAGGTACTGCTTGATCTATTGAAAGGCCATTTCACACTTGTCATCCCATTTGAAAGGAACATTCTTATGTAATAGATGTGTGAAAGGTAGAATTTTATCTGCCAGTTGTGTGATGAACCTTCGTATAGAGTGAATTTGTCCCTGTAATGACCTCAACTCATTGATATTCCTTGGTGGAGGCATTTCCATCATTTCTTGTACCTTGACAGGATCTACTTCAATTCTCTTTTTTGACACTATGTATCCCAAGAGTTTTCCAGATGTGACCCCAAAAACACATTTCTTAGGGTTGAGGTGAACATTAAACTTTTCTAACCTTGCAAAGATTTTGGATAACACTTCAAGATGTCCTTCTATTGTGTATGACTTTTCCAATATATCATCTACATAATCTTCCATGAATCTGTGCATCATGTAATGAAAAATTGTAGTCATAACACTTTGATATGTAGCCCCAACATTCTTTAGATTGAAAGGCATGAAGTTCCAACAATAACTCCCCCATGGACATGTGAAAGCTATTTTGTCCCGGTCTTCAAGTGTAATCTTGATTTGGTTGTAACTAGAAAAATCATCCATTAGTGAATACATGGCATGGCCAACTATCAGATCAACTATAGTATAGATGTTTGGAAGTGGGAAGTCATCCTTAGGACATGCTTTATTAAGATATCTAAAATATGTGCACACTTTGATACTTCCATCTAGCTTGGACACAAGAACAATGTTGGAGATCCATTTTGTGTAGTCGATTGATCTTATAAATCCCACATCAAGGAGTTTTCTGAGTTCTTTAACCAATAGTGCGACATGAGGATGCATCTTTTTAAGTTTTTTTTTCACAGGTTTAACTCCTAGTTTGATGGACAAGTGATGCATTATAAGATTAGGATCAAGACTTGGCATGTTTGCATAAGACCAAGAAAAGTTTACTTGATTTGCTTTTAGAAATTCCATGAACTCAAGTACCTCTTTATCTGTCATTGATGCAGCTAATTGTAGACTCCTTCGTTTTTTTGTAGTTTTCATGATTAACCTATTTTGTAGGCTCAATCAAGATAGGAAATCACTCATGATAGTGCTCTAAGAGAGTTTCAAGCATCCCATCATTTGGTGCCTTAAATTTTTTTTCACCATTTGATACACTCTTTGTTTTATCTTTTGTTTGATCTAACACTATCAGATTTTGGTTTTCAAAAATAGATCTTTATTTTTTATTTTTATTTTTGTAGCTAGGAAACTTGAAACTCTCATGATTAAAGACTCTATGCAAAAAATTGCTAGTGGAATAGTCATTTGTGTTGTCTGTGGAAAGGAAGTTCATGATAGATTCATTGCTTGGAAACATATGTATATCAATAGGTTCAGATAGATCCCAGTCAATGAGATCAGAATGGATCAGTGGTAGCAGGTCATTAGGTTGCGTGAAATCGGCTATGGTTATGGTCATAACAGAGTTGTCTATAGGATCCAAGGTATGGGGTAGATCAATGATGATACTGTTCTCACAATAGTCTTGTTCAATTAAATCTGACTCAGTATCACTAGAATCATAGTTACCTTGTAGTTCAAATCCTTGTGGTTGGGACCCTGACCCTTCACCTTCGATTAGAGTTGGGGTATACTTGTGTATCATATCAACCTTTTTTTCCCTCCAGAACTCATCATTGTAGATGGTTTCCCATTCGTATTCACCAAAGTTAGTGTCAGAATTATTATCCACAAAATTTTGAATTGCTATCAAACATCCTTCTCTTGTATCGAAACCTTCTTACAATGTGAGGACAGTATCATGCAACTACTTGGATGCTCTTTCTTTTGAGTTAGTATCATAGCCTACTCTTGTTTTATCTTTTGAGGCAAGTCCTGGAAGATGAATAGGCTCAACTACTCCTTTTCTTTTCCTGAAGGGACCATTGCCATCATAGCCCATATTTTGCATGATTGAATACCCTTTACCATATTGGTCAGTTGGTATCTTGACATTGATAAATGTTCTGTCTTCATCTTTAGAGAGCCACTTTAGAACTTCTCTATCCTCAATATCTTCCATGGGGAAATTTTCTTTGATAAATCATCCATTAAATTTTGTACTTGTCTTTGTTGGTGGTTGTGTTGATCTTGATGCTACAGATATATGATGTTGTTTGATAGAAGGTTTCCCATGTAATTGAGGTGACATAGGAAGATTAGCAAGATAGAGAGAGTACTCCCCAACTCCATTTTCCTTGAATCGTAGTTGCATGACAAAGCTTTTGGTTAATAGACTGATTTGTGTATCAACCTTAGGAGAAGCACTAGTAAGAGCTTCCCGATTGTTGGGAACCAAAGTATCTTGACTAGCTTTGATGTTGGTACAAGTCTAACTATTTGAATTATCAGCTAGTATTGTGATCTCCTATCTGTCATAAGGAAACTTAAGACATTGATGATATGTGGATGGGACAACATCCATTTCATGGATCCATCAATGACCCAACAAGATATTATATGCAAGATCACGGTCTAACAATTGACAAAAATTATTCTTGATAATGAGTCCCACTCTGATCGATAGCATGATTAAACCCTTCGAAGCTCTTTCCTCATCATCATAGGATTTAATAGTAATCTTTCTTTTGGGATCAATGGAGTCGTCAAAAAATCCTAAATCTTGAACTAACTTCATGGTACATATGTTCAAACTAGTACCTCCATCTATTAGGACACGTCTAACATGAAACTTGTGGATCATGAATTCTAAGTATAGTGATGAGTTATGGGAATGTGTCATGGAAACACCATCTTTCTCGAAGAATGAGAGACATGTGGGTGAGGAAAATTTTCCCACCATGGCTTGAAATTGGTCCACATCTAGATCAATGGATACAGTTGTTTCAACAAGGGCCTTTTCTAGAATTTCCTTGTGTGCTAGGGAAATCTTCAAGAGTTCTAAGATAGAAATATAAGTAGGATTTTTTCCAAGTTGATTAAATAAGTCATATTGATGTTGAGGCAGGGGCACAATGGATTTTGAAGAAGCGCCCTTTAAGAAAACTTTAGCTTGTGCCCTTGTTGCGTTGACCTGTCTATATTCCATCTTGTCCTTAACTTTTATAACATTGACCTATTTGTTGTCAGTGTAGATATGATTGATTATATGATCATTGATATGATTCACACTTTTTCTAGAAGATTGACCCTTTTGATAGTTGGGAAAAGGGTTACGAAATGCTTGGTGGTCTTTATTTGATTGTTGGTTTCTTATTGTGTTGGTGCCACTTCCGATTGAGTCTTGGATGACATTTTTCAAGGCTTGAAAATTATTCGTACGATGGCCCTTGCACCGATGATAATCACAATAGTATGCATCATTCCATGATGGAGGCTTCACACTGGGTTCAAAGTTGTGTTGAGGCAGCAAAGTAATTGTGTTGAGGCAGCAAAGTAAGAACATTTTTAGCCATCAACTCTTTGAATGCAGATTCTAAAGAGTGACCCAGTGGAGTAAAAATTCTTTTGCTAGAGAAGAATGAAGATCGTTGTGGATTCGTGCTTGAGATATTTCCTAAGGCATTGTTGTTATTGTTTCCATGGTAACCTTGATTGTTGGCATTCCCTTGATTGGGAGTAAAATTTTGATTCACATTATTCCTTGGAAGAGGAGGATTGTTTCCTTGATTTGTGACCAAGTTGACATTGTTATAGTTATTGTTGCGAGGAGTACTTGGAGTACTAAGAACAAATGGCTTAGTCAAGACATGATTTTCATCTACAACACCATCATTTACCACGTTTTTGTTATGAGTCAAAAACTTAGACTTGTCGTTGTGGTGATTTGAAGAGCTAAGATTGTCCTTGTCAAGTTTTATTATCCCTCTCTGGATTAAATCACTTTCAATGGTGATGGAATTTTCAGTCAATTTCTGAAAAGAGGGAGGACAATGAAGATTAAGATGATAGCTCATCTCTTGATCTAAGATGTTTATGAAAGTGGTGATATTTTCCTTTTCAGGAACATGACATGGATATCTAGCAAACAATATTCTCCATATCTAAATAAATGTAATGAATGGTTCACCAGGTTTCCTTTTAGCCTTGCATAGATCAATCATGGTTATTTGATGTTGTATGTTGTAGGAGTATTGTGATATGAACTCATTAATCAATTCCTCAAATGTCTTGATAGGCAGTGTGATTTTTGATAGCCATTCCATAGATTGGCCTCCAAGACTCCTAGGAAAAAAATCATCAAGTATATGTCTCCATGAGAAAACTCTAAAGTCCTATTTTGAAAGTCCCTAATATGATTGATTAGATCCGATTTACCATTATAACGATCAAACTTTCGGATTTCACAATGTTTGGGAAATGGGATCATGTTGAGATGTCAGTCAAAAGGATAAGGATAGATGTCATCAAGAGCATATGTCTTCATTGTGGTTCCCCCTTGCATGTCTTTAATTTTTCCTTGAAGTTCCTTAATCTATTGAGACAAGCCACTAAGATCAGACAAGGGTGTTTCATCAATACTTCTCTTTAAGTTCTCAATCAAAATCATGAGGAAATTTAGCTCCCTTGTCAGCAAAATGCAGGAAATATTTCTCTTTGTTGCACTCTAAAATATTTTCTAAGGCTTTGTGAAATTTGTGATCTTGCTCAGCCTCTCTAAGGTGAAGTTCATCTTGTTCATCATCACTATATATAGGAGTTCTTCTCATGTATTTGTTGAAGGGAAACTGATTTTTTTCTCTTTTATCCATGTTGTCAAAAAGGGGATTACGACTCACACTATAAAGGGAATTACTACTCTCACCTTATTCTTGAGTTCTTAGAGTATAATATTCTTGTTGAATGTCCTCTTTCAACTTATTGTATTGAGACCTTGTAAAAATAGGCATATGATTTTGAAATGTTCCCCTAAACTTAGATCATAATTTGATAAGTGCAAAAATGATGATGTTTTGATCTTATAAGATGAAAATCTTATGATATGATCAAAGATGTTCCTAATTCTTGATTGTGGATTCCAATCATGAAGGATATCAGAATCTTGTTGGGGAAGTTGAATCAATAATCAAATATTTGCTTGAAAAGGTGCACTTTTAAGATTTGATCCTTGTTTTTGAAGAATGGTAAGTATAACAAATAACCTAGTTAAGATCACTGAAGGATTTGGTTGGGATGTGTTGGATATTCAATGGAAGGTTGTGGTAGATAATCAAAGTTGAGAGGTTGATTGTGATTGTGTCACTGTGATAGAGCTCTTCTATGGAAATAGGCTCGTGAATATAAAGGCTCTACAATATACTCATCAATAAATCCCCTAGCAAAATATTGGTACCTATGGGGAAACTCATAGTAATGGAGCAATACATTTTGACTTTTATACACAAACTTTCTATGTTGCAAGGCTTTCTTGTAACCTAAATGTTTCTTGGGTTTCTTGATCCTATTGGCAACTGATTTCCTTTCAAATTTTGTTGATTTCCACTCTCTAAGTATGGGAGAAATGTCAAGATGATATTGGATAGAAGATGCTACAAACTCAGATCTATCAATAGTAAAAATTATGGAAAAGTGACAGATGCACTACTCTGTGCCCTATATGCACTATAGAACTAGGCATATGTGCTAGAGAAATAATCAAATGCACTTCAACAAACCTCAGATGCGCTACAATATATCTCAGATGCACTACAAAAAAATGTTTTGACAATGACCAAAAGTTGTTTATAGAATATTCAACCTTTGTGCTAAAACACTCAATGTGTGAAAATATGCTCTAAATGCACTGAACTAACCAGTGAATGCGCTAGAATAGACATCATATGCGCTAAGATATATCCTAGATGCACTAAAACAATTTTCCAAAGCAGTTTTTCTAAACAATTTTGAATAGTTTCAGTTGAATTTTTGCATGTTCATTTTGGATGATCTTTTATCTGAATTAATGTGATTGAAAACACTGCAAACATTCTAAAAATAGTTGCTTTTAAGCCCTATACTAAACATCAAGTGTATGTTCAAAAATGTTTTGAAAAAGTGTTTTCACAAGTTTTTCACATAACAAACAATTCAGGAAGACTTACTCTTAGTACTCAAGTAGGTCATCATAATAACCATAACCCACATCTTAGAATTGCGTCGACTCACACAGTCGTGTCACCCCCAAAGGGGTACCTATGTTTTTTTCTTTTCCAGGCCCATACTCAGAGTGACGAAAGTGGATACCAAATCCCCTGAGCAAACGGTCCTTGGAAGTTATATGGTGAGTGTGTTGGGGGTAGATTCTTCCCTCCACTTGCACTATGATTATTAGGATGTTTGAAAACTGACACGGTTGGCTACTACACTAGGTTCTTAGTAAGGTTTTCCATTCAATGTGGCAATAATAAAATCCCTCAGGAGACCTCCCAACCTTTAGAATAAAGGATTTGGGGATGGTTATCTTGCACACTACCAGAAAAAGTGGGTTTCCCATATTTTCTTTAAATTTTATAGTGGGGTGGAATAACCTGGCTTTGGTTTGAACCCACTTGGATCGTTCCTCTTGGGTGAGTACTTTTTCCCACAAGAGAAAGTCCTCTAAAAGATGTAATAAAGCATTAAGATTGCAGAAATTGAAAAGGCAAGTCTAGTATTCTGATCACCTAGTTAAGGGGAGAGCATAGACTTATTGCCATAGAAAAGGAAAACAATGTTCTTTTTAGAGCCCAAATGACAATGATTTAATCTATGTGAAGATGTTGCTTCACAAAAAGCATTGGATTCATTTTAACCACAAAATCAATGTGTGGTGACTACCCTAGGATTTCTTCATTTTAAATTCCATGCCTATCCTAAGATTGGCTCATTTTAAACTAATGTGTTTACCGTAGGGTTGCTTCTTTTCAACTAGAAAAAAAAAGCTTTGTTTGTGGAAGGCGTCAAACTCATAACTTTGTTTAGTTACAACCTACATGTGCTAAAATAAATAGTCAATGTGTTAAAACAAACCTTATAAGCACTTCAAAAAACCTTAAATGTCCTAAAAAAAATCCTAAATGCGCTAATCTAAGAATGCAAAAAATTTAGACAATTCTAAATGAAGCAAGCCAAATGGATGTGCTATTTTGTTCCCTAGATGTGCTAAAGAAATTATCGAATGCGCTAAAATATTTCCTAGATGTGGGGAAATACCTACAAAAGTGCTAAAAGAAACATTATATGTGCTAAGGAAATCCACGAATGTGCTAAAACATGAAATTTTATGAAAATCCAAACTCCAGAATGTGAAATCCTAAAAAAAAATAACTTGCAAGTAGATGTCAAAAAATGGGGCGAAGGCCCCATGGTGGGTGCCAGAAATGTATGATCGATTTTAAGTATATGACAAATGTAGATTAAAAACAAATCAAACACACCAATAAGACATATATATATATATATATAAAGGAATTCAAACTTAGTCTTTTGTCCTGATTGTTATCCTATTGTCCTCTATCTCCAATGTTTTTGTCGATTCCAGCTTGCTCTTAGATTGTATGCTGGGCTCAAAAAATGGTCTTCCTAGAGAATGAGATTAAATATGGATGCATGCTATGCTAAGATATGATTAATATTCTTAAACTAAACATGATTGCTAGAATGTAAAATTACGAAACTATGAATGCCAAAGTTGGTGATAATAATGCTAAAATGTTGATCTTCTATCTCTAATGCATGTATGTGTGTGTATATATCTGTGTGTAACCAATCATTGGATTCACAGGGATATTTATAGAGTTTTTGTAAGCTTCTAGTTCGTTGATGTGATCAACAATTGTGATAATTCTATAAGATCGAACGGTCGAAGATGGAGAAGACTGGAGAGAAAAATAGAAGAAAAATAGAAAGAAGGATTTGTTTCCTCTTTCATGAGAGATGATAAAGATGAATTTTAAAAATCATCTTTTTGTGAGATTGAGAAAAGATTTTGAAGATAAATAATGAATTTATTAAATTCATTATTCATTTATTGGTGACATGGAAGATTTTCTTAATTAAATAAAATATTTAATTAAGATTTGGAAAGTGACATGTGGAATTAATTAAATAAGCATATATAATTAATTTTAGAAGAAAGGGAATTAAATTCAATTAAATCAAAGATTTAATTAAACTTAAATGTGATAATTAATTTAAATAAACAATGATGCTTATTTACTTAATTAAGTGGACTTAAGAAAGTGATGATTAAATAAAATGAATTTATTTAATTAAAGTGGAAGAATAAAGTAGGTGAATGATATAAATAAATAAATTAAATTTATTTATATGCAGAGGAATTAAGAAAGAAATTAATCAAATAATAAATATTTAATTAAATGCCAGGATTAATTAGACATGACCATTTTTATGCATATATAGAAGGTTTATGGTTAGGCTTCATATCAAGGGCTCAAGGCTTATGATTTACGGTGTAGGGTTTAAATGTTTAGGGTTGGGGGTTGAAGATTCACAACTTTTATGGTTCTTGAAGCATATGCATTGGGTTTTGGGGTTTAGAATTTACAATTTATGACTTATGATCTATAATATATTGTACATGTAGATTTTGGACTTTAGTGTTCAAGTTTTATGAATTATGGTTTAAATTTTAGAGTTGAGAGTAACTTACCTAGTTTAAGATTGGGGTTTCTAAAGTTGATATAGCCTATGGTCTATGGTTTAAGATTTAGGCTTTAGTGAACACAGGGTTTAGGTTTTATATTTTAGGGCTTACCTAGTTCATATAATAAATAGAGTTTGGGATTTGAGGTTTTGTTTTATGGTTTATGGCCTTCCCTATGTGGTTTAGGGTGTAGGTTTTATAAAACATAGTGTTGATGATTTTAGGTTTAGAGTTGGAGAGGTTTACGATATAGAATCTAGAGTTTTGGTTTTATCTATTCTATGGTATAAGGTTTATTAATTTATTATTTTTCTTGTTTTATAATTTAATATCTTTTATGGTTTTATAAAAGTATTATTTATATATTTTTATTAAAAATAAGACTGATGGCGGTTACTTGGGGTTTTAGCTTTATCTAAACTTAAAGAGATCACTAACAAGTGGATCTCTTCCAAATGGATTTATCGTCAAGATTATATTGAGATTTTATTGGATATATGATGAGATAGGATTAGATGATTTTACATTTTCTTTTTAGATTAGGCTAACTAACATAGAGCAATCATTATTTTGATATAGCAAGTAGAAATGATGCACCAAGGTATAAAGAACCGGGATGGCATATCTATTGCATGGAATTTGATTCTACAAACAAATAGTAGTATCCTTGTTCATACTTGACATATGAACACCTTGTTTGATCATGTGAGAGAATGAAGCCATCGATCTAAGAAGACCAATATACAAAAGGTGTGAAAAACCTGATATGCACCAACCATTGTATTAAACAAGACTATCCCTACACACACAAGGCAAGTATTCACCAAGGTTGTATTACAAGAACATCCAACAAGCACAAAAAACTTAGGCAATGACCATGCACCATTATGTACCCTTCTAGCATACAAAGATATTGAAGATCATGGTAGTTTCGAGTGAGATGTAAATGAGACAAAAAGATAAAACCAAAAGAAAAGATCAAAATGAAAAAATATCAATGTTATCATATCTTTTTCCAGAGAGAGTTGTTTTAGTTTGATATTTGAAATGATGTCTATTGAAGGAAAAATATATCCGTTAAGACATTCATTGGATGCTGATTTGTTTAAATGTTTAGGCTATTGATATGAAAGCTAACTGATATGTTTGACAATGATCAAGACTCGTGATTTTGTGTGAAATTTTATGTTTCCACAAGTGTTGTACCTGATTTTGTTTATTTCGCCAAAAGTGAAGATGATGGTAGGTTTAGTATGGATAAATGTTTATTACGAATAAAAGTGAGATGGATGGGGTGGATGATTTTTTTTGTTTTTCAAATATTTTTTAGCTTTTGAAATGCTTTGAGGGTTTTTTGGAATTTTGACATTTTCCAATTTGTTTTTGGGATTTTGATATATTTGGATGTTTTTGAAATTTTCAATATTTGAAGTTGTTTTTGGATTTATAGACATTTTTAAATTTTTTTTGGGATTTTGTTATATTTGGATTTTTTTGGATTTTGTAAATGATGCCTAGATCGCGATATGAGCTATAAGACATGGTTCAAGATTTGTTTAGAAGCACAATGTAAATTCCTTCCCCCAGTTTCTAGAAATGAATGAAATGTTATGGATGCATGGATTGATATGATAAATGGATGGAAATGCAAAAAATGCCAAGGACTATCACGTAATAGGATAATATATTTGAATAGCATAGGATTTCTTAGATAATGATGGTTGTAGGCTATGGTATTACATGGCATAGGATATGATCAATGACAATGACAATGGAAAGTTTTTACCGAAAGCAATTTTCAAGTACATACCCCTAATTTTGTCAAGACCTAGATGAAGATGGATGAAAATAGGTTGGATGGATCATGGATATGTTATGGATGAGAGGGAAGGGATGTTGGAATGCTAAATTTTGTATGGTTGGCTTGAATGATCAATTGAGAATGGAATAGAAGAATTTAGATACTAAAAACATCAAGAACCTACAAGATAATGATCAATCAAGGCCATACTCAATGAAATTTAGTTGACAACATTGAAGAGATTCAAACAAGTCATTAGATAACATAATTCAAAGTAATTGAACCTATTTTAACGTACAAACCTTCAATCCCATTAGGGGATTATGCTACAAATGTATGTGGATTATTTAACTTGGCTCTAATCCATGTTACAAAAGCTTGATTGAAGAGGGGTGATTCACAAAATATGGTTAAAAATTTTGAATACATGGCTCAATAATTCTAGAGAGTAAGGACATGTTATGAAGATTGTGAATGAAATTCATGTTGGAAAGGCTTGGTTTTATAGATTTTTGAAATTTTGATCAATAATCAAGATTGAAAATGGTAATCAAGGAGTGAGAGAAGATCAAAGAGGTGAGTGTGGATCAAGGAGGATCAATGGTTGATAATCCATGAGAACTCAAAATATCCCCTCTTCCATGGAAAGGAGGTTAGAAATATTTTGAATTGGAGGGAAGAATTTGAATTTGAATTGAGAATATTCCCTTTTTTGAAATAGAATATTCTTTGTGCAAGTTGGAGGATTGGAGGAAATTTAGCCCATTAAACAATTATGAAAATTGTTTAATTGTGAGGATGAGAGGAATTAAGATCTTTAATTAAATAATTGGCATTATTTAATCAAAGAGGGAAATTAGTATTTTTATTAAATAATTTGGAATGATTTAATCAAAATAGAGAAATTAGTAGGATGATGATGAATTATGATGAATTAACCAAATCATGTTAGCTATTCAATTAATGTGAGTAAAAGTGAATTTAACTAAATAATCATATATTATTTAATTAAATGGAGGAATTAGGCGAATTATGAGGAAAATGATGTTAATAGAAAAATCAAGATGCATGACAAGGGAGAGGTATGATAGGTCCATTAAAATTGTGTCACAACATAGTACAAGAAAGAAATGAAAATATCATTAGAATATGCACAAGATAATACTTGCAACTAAAAAAGGGTATGCAAAACAAGACACACATGCATGAATCTAGACAAGTTTACATGATTGTAAATAATAAAAAGCACACAACAAACCCCTCATGAAAATTTATAAATTAGAGAACAAAAAATTGTACAACTTGATGTGAAAGATCCCCAAAATACATTTATAATATATGGTGTTTTATCTTAGTGTGTTTATACATAAAGATATGCATTCAATAGATGCTTACAATTCCCAAAAAATACCACATGCTGAAATTATATAAAGATAAACAAAAATGAAGTAATATCATGCAAGCAAAACTTTTAAGTTCCAAAATATCCAAGCAATCAACTAGAATGTAAAATAATGATAAATTGAATACAAACACCTAGTGGAGATTCTAAATATGTACAACCAAATAACTATGAAGAGATCTAAAATATCAAGTTCCAATTTTGTAAGAATTATGGAAATTAAAGATCCAAGAAAAATTTATGAGTGTGGGATCCAAAAATAAAAATATAAACTCAAAAAGCGATAAAATGTACCTACAAAAAAATTAAGGAAAGAAAACCATTGGAAAGCACTTAGAACCAACTTCCCAATGATATCTCATTTGCCAAATTTTAATAGGTCATATACAAAATTTATATCATTTTTTGTAAAATTATTCTTTTATGCCTCAAAGCACAAAATAACTATATAGGCACCCATTCACCCATGTGACCAAAGGTTAAGATTCTAGGGATTGGTTGATTAACAACAAGGTCCTAATCACTGATGTGATTAGTGTCTAAGACCGTGGCAGCTAGCACCCAAAATAAAATTTAAAAACATTTATTTAAAAGATTAAAAAATTAATAAAATATCCAATACCTTACAAGCACAAAAATTGAGATGACATGAAAATTAAGATGGCATGGAATTTATTTCAAGACAACTCAAAATTGAGATAAACTTAGAATATATTGGCACACATATTTCCCTATTCCAAAACCTATCATGCCTTATATGAAAATAGGGGTTTTGATATCTTCTAAGTGTAACCATGAAGTCTACTTTTCTATAGGATATATCATTTAAATGCTTAGGGTTGGATCTATCAAAAAAAGATAGGGAATCATAGATTTAGAACTTTGATACCATGTTGAAGTTGATTCTTCAACCCTATAGCTCCTATAAGTCACCTATAAGATTTATCATTCGTCATTTATATTTTTAAGGGTGAAAACTACATATCTTGCACATTTCCCTTTCATTTTGGACATACCCATTTGTCTTAAGTGTTGTAACTAGTGTAGAAGTTATTTATTTTTATGTAAAACCTAGAAAATTACCAAAACCTTGATTAATTTTAATGTCACATATTGCAAGGGTCTAGAACTATTTTGTAAATTATCCATCCATTACCATAGGTGATTCCATAGGTGTAAATGTAAACACCTATAATTGATATCACCCTAATGAAACATCTAACATCACCAATTTTTCCACTTTCAACACCATAGTAAGATCATCATAACCACACTTGCATTCCTCTCCAGGCTAATTGATTAGATACATTATATTTATTTAACTTTAATTTTTGTGCTTCTTTTGTGGTTTGCACTTGTGAATCAATCCTTGGGGCACATCATGACCAACATCATCATGGTCTTCTACATCATGATGCATCAAGTCATATGCCTTCTTGGATATCAATCCCTCACACTTGGCACATTGCCATCATGATCCCTTATATCATGGTCCATAAGCCAAAGGCTATAGAAAAGAGGTTGTTGAACATGTTTTGAATCTCCTCAATGTTTCCCCTGCATGTACCTTCCATCAACTATACCTCATCATTACACATCATTTCATTATCATTATCCCTCTCTTCATCCATGTCCATCATATCGCTTTAAATGTTATCATAACTCTTCACACATCTCACCCTTTTACTAACATCATCTCTGCATCTTCACTCACCCCAACTTTCTTGCATCTAACCATCTCTCACCTTCTATTGATTCAAATTGATTCCTTCGATTCCTTATTCTTTTGGACCTAGTTCTCCTTTCAAGAGACCATCTGAGTCTTATCAAACCCACTACTCTCTGGAGAGGGCATCCCTAACCCACCATCTAACATCATTTCCTCTCAACAACTAGGGCATCCTACCATCAATTCTATCTCATTGAGTGTTTATACTTATCTTATTTGAGATGGCATTACCTTTTTTAGATGCAAAGCCATTCCAAAGAAGAGAAAATACAAACACTTATAATTAACCACATCCGAGTGACACATCTAACATCATGAATTTTGTCACTTTTAACAACATACTAATCTTGTCATAACTACACTCACATCACTCTCCACTAATTACTTAGATAGATTACATTTATTTAATTAATTAGGATTAGCCTTTTAACATTTCCTCCATCAAATCAATTAAATAAATTACATTTTTGTAATTAAGTAATTTCCTATATCCTTCTCCACTAATTAAAAAATAATCTTATTATTTGATTAATTAGTTTTGAAATACCAAATCCTAATCTAATCCTCCACTAATAAAACAACATTTATACCTCATCATAAAATCTAAAAAATTTATATCTATTTCCCCAATTTAAAATGTCTAAAATCCTAAATGAAATTAATCTTTGATCCCTTACCATCCAACTCATCAAATCAATTTTAACCATCCATCTCCAACTACCAATCAATTAAATAAATTTTTTTAATTCAAATCATCAAATCCTAAATGAAACTAATATTTAATTCTAGCCATCCAATTAATCAATCAAATCCTAACCATTCATTCCTAACTACTATCTATCTAAATTCAAATCAACTTTAAATCTTGTTCATTCACTAAACTAAATCAATCTCAACCCTTCACACACCAACTACTAACATTTACTTCCAGCCCCCTCTCAAATTCAAATTCAAAAATTCTCATTTAATCCTAGTCATCCATTTCAAGTGGATCTCAAGCCTTCATTTCTCCATCTCACATCCATAAATCAACCCCATTTTGAACCAATCATGAAGAAGAATCCATAGGAGAAAATGCATGTTTCCATATTGAGGACTCCAAGAGCACATCCACTCACCCTAAATTTGCATTGGTCTTTAGCTTCCAATTTAAATTTGCAATCCTAGTTTTGCTCAATCAAAGGTACTGGTAGGATTCAAAGTTAGATTCAGTTTTAATTTAATTTCCTTTCTTTTTCCTTTTTATCTCATCTTCTACATCAAACAATTGAACTTTCAAATTTTTAATTTTAAATGGGCTCAGACTTACCATTTTCAAATTAGTCACTACACACTACTTGAATGCATGAAATTTAAAACTTGTGGGTTAGCATGTTCTATGAAAGGTCAAACCCTTTAAAATTCATCTAGCATACATCAAAGACCATTACATGATTTCTTGACATATCTTTAATGTTACCAAAATTATTGAATTAGATCCAAAGAATTGACCAAAGAGACATCCAAATGTGACAAAATCTCTTTAGATGTTTCAATTAACTATACTAGATGATTCCAAAGGCTGAGAATCACAGTAGCGTTGAAGTAGAATTTTAGATTTTTCACTTAACTAGACTTCACAAAAGGACCTATAGTGACTACTAGATTCTTAAGATGTGTAAGAGATGTAAGATTTTAGAATACATTAGGATGAGATCAACCAAAAAATTATCCCCTTTGAATCAAACATCTAGGTCACTTGACACTAATAGAAGACCCTAAACATCCACTATGAAAAAATTGATTAGAGTTTGATGAAGAAATACAAAGAACAAAATCTAGACAATAAAGTGGTTGTTATGCACACAGATGTGCCCAGATAAAAGTAAGAGGACCCTAAGCAAAGCAGTAGAAAAGCAAAAGAAAAATAGAAGTATACTGAAAACAAACACCAACACTAACCGATGCGAGAAAGAGAAATAAAACAAAAGGGAAACTACCTGAAAGAAAAATAACCTATGGAAAACCAACTAACCTAACGAAAGCAGGAAAGCGGGACTATATACACGAAACCTACACTACTCAAAATGGACTATGTACAAAGATATTTACACAACACTATGTTCAGGTAAGTAAAACTAACATTCACACCCATTGGATTTCGTAATACATGCACAAGTAGTCGGGCAATCATTACAGTTCTAAGCCATGCAAATTTATCCTTGTATTTAGAAAAAGGAAGTTCATCATTGCAACATTCAAATTCAATCACATATTCAAGAAAAATAAAAAATTGAGGTGATTCATTAAAACCATGGTTGATCCATAAACACGTTTTTCTTCCCTCAATCCCATAATTAAAATGATAAATGCAACTATAAGCATTCGTAGGAGTGAGGAAAGATAGAACCTAGATGTCGCCATGTGGAGGTGGCAGTGTCCGATAGTTGAGAGCAAGCATTTCATCGTTGATTATTGCATCAGTAGTCTCAGGTGGGTGCAATGGAGGGTGTGACATCCTTAGTCTTGGGCTTGCATAAGGTTGGGAGAATGAGGCAACAATCACCTCTTCCAAACCATTAGCAAGATCCACAACTTCCGTTGGCTACTCTTTGAGGACATACACTTCATCTTCTTTATTTTTTGTATTCCAAACCTCTTCTTGATTGTTGTCTTCAAGGGGCAGCATGTTGTCCCATCTTTCTCCAGATGTTGACCTTAATTTTATAATGTCCAATGTCAAAGTACGATGACATGGATGAATATGTCCTATTGTAGCCTTCTAAATGTGAAAGAGGATCAACAATGGTCATGGAAGAAAGACTCCTAGTTGCATCTTGTAGCTGACCAGGCATGTCATACTTATTGGAAACCATCAAAACACCCCCACCTTTATCTTCTTCTTCTTGCAGCTCATGTATCTCGTTATGATGTTCACTTGCTTCCTCTTGTTCATCATCACTATAGATGGAGAAGGAATTCCTCCCTAAATGTAGAGGCTCTAATATTTCACCTTTCAGAGGTTCAGATAATATGTCTTCCTCACCACCATATTTTGTAATGTACTTCTTGGTGTCACTACACTTGTTGGAGCTATTAAAATTTGATGATTTTTGTCTATCTGTCATACCCCCTAAGTTTCCATGTGAGGTTTACCTTTGGCACATTTCCCTCATTTTCATGTTTCTTTACTCACATTTTTCCCATATTTCCCTATAGAACTCATCCATGTCTACAGTTTCCACATTTTGGTCCATATCGGCATGAATCTGTTTGGGTCTCCCCGACACATTGTATTTTTCTACTAAAATTTTTTGTTTCAGGTGTATCGGCGAGACTTTTGTATTGTTACAATGACTAGTATTTGTTCATGGTTGGCTATTGGCATAACATCCATGCTATTTTGGTGACAATGGAGACATCTATTGGCATATGTTGTGGCTATCGGGACAATATCTCACTGAATTTAGTATGTCTCCCTGACTATGTATTTGGAGATTCATCAATGTGAGTTTGGAGTTATCGGCATCATGTCTTGGAAAATCTTTCTTTTCTTACCGACTTGTGCACAATGGATTCACTTTGGCCCAACATGTTGCCTTCGGTGCAATGTCATGGCGATTTCATTTTGTCATGCTGATCGGCAAGTAAGGGATGCATATCAAGGGAAGTCATTGCTATCATTGTAAGGTCTTCGTGAATGACCTTCAGTCTTGCCGACCTTACACATGGATTTTCTTTGATTAAACTTTCGGTGATATGGTGGTGGATTCAAAGTAAGTCTTGATGAATGTAGGGTGGTCTCATCGATGAGACATATGTGGACTTTGGTGGCATAAGGTTTGAGGTGTCTCACCGAATGACATATGGGTTTTGTTTCGGCCAAACATGGGGAGCTTCGGTGAAGGGTCATGGCGAGGTAAGGGTGTGTCACCGACTAAACATAAAGGTCTATTCAAGTGGCTTTCGGTGTAAGTTTTGTTTTCTCTTGGTGATCATAAAGTTATCTCGGGTTGACTTTCAGTAAAGCAATGTGCATTCTATAAGAGGTTTCCTCGACATTGTTTTTTCTTGCTGATAGCACAATGAGAATTATTTTCGGTGAGAAAATCTAATGGTCTTGGCGAAGATGAATATAACAAAAGGTATTGCTCGGTATGAATTTTTGTTTCGGTGTGTGGTCTTGGTGAGGTGCCCAGGGTCTCACCGAATGGAATGTAGAGGTGATTGTTAGCATAGAAATTGGGTTGTCACAGCGACTTGAGATATATGAAGACCTTTGGTGAAACAAAAGGTAATCTGCATAAGGTCTCTCTGATATCTAGATGTCACAGTGATAGTGAATCAAAGAAAATACATCTCGGTAAGACTTTTCTTTTGTCTCAGCGATTTGGAGATGGAGTTCAGGGTGACTTCCGATATAGTGAATTGCTATCTGCATGATGTTTCCCCAACTCCACTAGGTCACAATGAAACATAAAGGAATAAAAGAATGCTCTTTGACTTCGATGTAACATGCAAGGTGTTATGGCAACATACAGATGGTAAAATATTTTTGGTGAAGCAAAGTGAAATCTACGAGAGGTCTTCCCGATATATTAAGGTTATAGCGAGTATGAACAAAACAAAAGGAATACATCGGTGAAAGATATGCTCATGTCTCAGTGACTAGTAAACACATTAAGGAAATGCATATCGATATAACATTTGGTAATCTGTAGGATGTCTCACCGACATCACAAAGTCTTGGTGAAACAGAAAGAGCACAGGGATGACAAACGATTGGATTTCCTTCGGCATAGCTAACAGGATGTCTTGCGGACTGTTTTACTGATGGATAACAAAATTTCAAACACTGAGGCTGACATGTAAAATGCTTGAAGACCATTGTTGGCCGACACAATTTGAGCTCGAATTTGATTGTTGGCCGACATGTGACTTCAATATGATGTGATCTTCTCATGCTGGTGTATAAATAGGAATATTGTAATTGTAAAATGGCACCAGTTATTAGATATTCGATGCATTGCAAATAGATTCAATAGAATGAAATTACCAGATCAAAGACTACTGTTGCATGATTTCAGAATGGAGGTATTTATGAAAATCAGTTGATGTTGCTGCATTTCTCTGATGTCAATTATCTGTTGAATTGAATGAAATTACTTCTAAGTTGTCTCCAAGATTGATGCTTTCTGGTTATTTAAATTGACATAACGAGTTTATGTTCAATTTATCAATACACATTTGTTGTATCTGTGTGGTTAATCAATTGGTTCTTTCAAGCAAAGATTAAATCCTTTTTGTTGATCATAGTAATCAGAGAGATTCGTCTGGATTATTAAAGTAGAACTTAGTAGTTACAATATTGCATGTTTATACAAGTTGTAAACAGAATGTATGCTAGATAATTTGTGTCTTCTCCAGAGAGTGTTGCTCATCTTGATCTCATTTGACTCTGCATACCCAACAAGGTACTAGTCTCCGCACTTCATCATTTGGATTCATTTAGTTTCTTTACATCTGATTAGTTAAGCATTCATTCTAGGATTTAGATCAGAATATTGTTACTATTTTCAAGTTGGATTTCATTTGTTCACCTCTCATTTCCATTGTGAAAAAATTGCTTTAAGAAGATAATCACAAGTTAATTTTGCACCAATTAGAGAGGTACACCCACCCAGGTTTTGCAACACCTAAAGAGTAGAAGGTTGAATTCTTTTGACCTTGTCTATTACCCTAAAGCGTATCAAGAGATTGGTAGCCTCTTGAGGCATCTCGCCTACATTTTTGAGAGCTAACAACACTTTTGTGGCACAATTCCAAGTGGGAAGAAAATAATAAGTGACACTGGCCCATCAAGAGGATCAACGTATGATGAACAATTTCCTTCCTAAAATCCTCCATATAGCCTATCATCCATCGCATACAAATGCTCTTCAAGAGGGAAAGGTTCTTGATGTCTGATAGACAACACTCCTATTTTCTCTTCTTCATCATTTGAAGGATTTAGACTATGTTTTCCTTCTTCCATTGCTGTCCCAACCTCTTCTTGAGGACTACTTTTAGCTAAGTTATCACCTAGTTCCGATTCTTGGTCCTCTGGTTCGTCTCTTGAAGAAATTGTAGGAGGTGGTGCACTTGGTTGCCTCACTTTTTCTTTAATGTTCTTGATGGCCTCTTGGTATAGTTCACATGTGAACTTCGAGTGTGATGAATCATGGAGTCTGCACCAATTTGGCTGCAACAGCACCTCCAAATCCACTTGATGTCTGAGTTCTGACCAGTCCCTTGAGAGTCTTCAGATGAGCTCGTTGTATCTTTCCACTATTGGGTCCTCATCACCAGTTTGGAAGGAAGTTTGATTGTGGAAAGTCATGGAATATGGTTTTCCCCATCCCTCCAAATCTTCATTTTTAGATGCTTGGTCACTTTCATTCATGAAGGAAAGTTCTTCTAATCTGATTTCACTTATATTCTCGTCATCATTTTCTGCTACCCCAAAGTTGTCAACCTCTACTTCTTTATGATTTTTTGCATCTTCATGGATTGCCTCAACATGCACCACTGCAAACTTTTTTAATTCATTGTCAACTACCAATGGTTCCTCTTCTTGAGTGGAGGATTGCCCATTACCAATGAAGGAGAGGCTTTCTAACTCCCTTCCAAGTGAATTTTCATCAAAGTTTCTTTTTGTTCCAAGGAGATTAGCTCCTTCCTCTTGATTTTTAGCTTCTGTGTTTGTTGTCTCAACACTTTCTTATGTCAAATTTCTTGGTTCAACTTGAATGTGTTGTCTTCCAAATTTTGAAAGTTCTCCTACCTCATGGGATGACTCTCCTTCATTGAGAGTTGGTTGCTCCAACTTGTTCAAATCGCCTTTGACTAGAGTGATGATGTCTACACATGGTGGACAAGTAAATTCTAAATGTCGTGTGTTATGGAATCTACACCAGCTAGACATCAGTATTTCCTCTAGCCTTGGTCCATCGTTGCCATTCAAGTGTTCTTGGATTAGCTCTTTGAAGGCCTTGGCTGCCATATTAATCATTTCCTCTTTTGGATCCAATGGAGCCAAGGGTTGATATATTTCCCAAAAGGAAATTTCTCCTTACAAGACTCATTTAATTCTATCCAAGAATGTTAAACATCCCAATTCATTGTGCCTATGAGTAGCATGGATTCTACACCTATCTATCAATGCAAATTGTTGCAGTGGTCTCCTCAATCTCCTATTCAAATCTACATGTAGCTCAGTGATGTTGATTTCCAAATATTGTTCCATCTCAACTCAACTCTTGTTTTCCTTTAAAATTTTCTAATTTTTTTAAAATCCCAACATTTAAAGAGATCTCCTCATGTCAAATTTTCACTTGAAGTTTCTTTCAACTTTCAACTTTCAACTTTGTAGCCTCAACATGCCAACCCTCCTAACACCAATTCTGTTGATGGGTTTTTTTGCACTTCTCAACATAGACAATGCACAAGTGCACTTCCTCTCTTGAAAGGTAGAAATATGCAACAAGTTACAAATTACTACCCCAAGGCTTCAAATGTTAGGTCATGATAATGCTTGGAATATCTCAGCTGGTTGATGTATTTTGCTAGTGATCATAGGGATGATGCAGACTTATGGATGAGTTACAAAGTATGGGAAGTTGGGTCTACAAATGGAGTTTCAAGGTGCTAGAAATGAGTGAACAGTTGTTGACCACTCAAAACAAGCTGAAACTCACCAATTTCATCCAATTTA
The DNA here is from genome assembly GCA_007258455.2 of Sequoia sempervirens. NCBI lineage: Eukaryota > Viridiplantae > Streptophyta > Pinopsida > Cupressales > Cupressaceae > Sequoia > Sequoia sempervirens. The sequence goes on along the minus strand of VDFB02168118.1, from coordinate 117,852,926 downwards.
ACATTGTTTTGATGCTTTGGATCCTAAACTAACAAGGAGTTAAAAGAAAAAGCAAAAGAGAAAGGGTCAAGAAAGCTGCTCTAAATCTTGGTTGTGAATGAACAATAATCATGGAGGTTGTTATAGTAGAAAAACTTCCCAAAATGAGTTTTTCTTGACCAAGAGAAGCCTAAAGCTACACAAAACTAGTGCAATATTCTAAGGACTGCAAATTTTTAGATTGTATATGTACTTCATGAACATACAATTTAACTAAGTTGCAGCAATGAAATGAAGAAGCTCAGACTAGCTTTGCAAAGTGATTCATCATCAACAAATCACAAAAAGCATGAGCTATAAATTCATCAAATACTGTAACAACAAACACGATTATCATAGCCATTCAAGAAACTATAAGCTAAAACTAACATGGAAGTAGAACCATGCATGTAAGATGAGAAAAATCAAAGAGAACATCCATAAAATCATGCAATGTTGTCTTTTATTACTGCAAATTCCTTTTACACTAGCTCTCCAACCATTTACAAATAAGGGGAAATCCCCTATTTATAGTTTTCCAAAGCCTAAATGAATGGCTACGATTAATTCACAATGTGTGGCTCAAATTCAATATATATTAGGGTTTCACCTACCCCCAATATTTCTCAATTTAAAATAGGCTACTTTGTCCTCTTCCCTATTTTTTCTTGTAGCTTATTTTGTCTTTTAGTGGTTGCCTTCCCTAATGTGGCTAGAAACTGTTGAAAGTTTCCCTTTCTTTGATCTATTCACTACATTCTTGTAGCCAATTAATTGCATTCTTTTTGCAGATTGGTGTTTCTAAGTAGATATGTTGTTCTTGATTTGGATGGATAGCTCTTGAAAATCATCAAAATTTGGTGGAAAAGAAAATAGCTCCTTGTTCCTTTGAAGGTCACCCTTTGTAGTTTTGTCACCGACTTCCTTGACATAGGCCTCCTTCTAATGCTAGCTCTGTTGATGGGCACTAGGAGGAGAGGCAATCATAAAATAAGTGGTGATAGGGCCAATGTTCTTTTTCCTTGTTCAACTTTCTCGATGGGCCTCCCTGATGGACCCATGGTAGGTTCCATAAATCCTACATACATGAAGTGTAGTAAGTGATTTCATTTGAAAATTAAGTCAAATGTTAGTCAAATCCTACCAAATCATTTTTGATCTATTCACGCATCATTAAAAGATCATAATATTCATATTTGGGGCTCATTCAGACCACAAACATAAATTCAAGTTTAGGGGTGTGGGTGCCATAGGGCAGAAGGATGACAGACAATAGAAGATGGACTAACGACAAACAATGGACAACCTTTCGTAGGGTGGATGGATAGTGGATGATGGACAACCTTTCATAGGGGAAGAACTACAAGTGGTAGAGGACTGATGGATGGATGGACAGTGGACGATGGACAAACTTCTACAAGGGAAAACCCACAAGTGATGAATGGACGAATGGTGGCCCACAATGAAGTTCCCATAAAAGTGACGAAGGAATGGCGGCCCACAAGGAAGTTATCATAGATGATGACAGAGGGATGGTGGCCTACAAGGAAGTTCCCATGGATGGCAACAAAGGGATGGTGGCCCGCAAGGAAGTTCCCATGGATGGCAACAGAAGGACAATGACCCGTATAAAAATTCTTGCAACTTCACAAAACTTAGAAAATTTAAGATTTTTCAATTTTAGCATGCGGGAAAATGGGTAGAAAGAGTGCCAACACATGTTTCCTTAATATTTGACTCATTTTAAAAAATACAAAAAATTGGAATGTGGGAGCTGGAGGGTCTGCCGCCCTTTTGAAAACAACAATGAGCATACGATGACCCACACATGGCGGCCCACAAAGAAAGTTCCACAATGTTTGAACACATGGAAAATTTGATGAAAACCCCTTTAAGCATGTGAAGACATTCATTTGATGGTCCCTAGATGATGAAAATTTGAAGTTTACAACCATTCTAGAAATTCAAAGATTTGGAAGGGGGAAGCTGGAGGGTTCGTTGCCCTTTTAAAAATGACAATGAGCACATGGTGACTTGCACATGGCATCCCACAAAAGAATTCCCACGGATGGTGATGGAGGGAATGCAAGCTGCAAGGAAGTTCCTATAAATGGTGACAAAGGGATGGCAGCCCACAAGGAAGTTCCCATAGACGACAATAGAGGGATTGCAATCCATAAGGAAGTTCCCATAGACAAAAATGGAGGGACAACAACCCACAAGGAAATTCCCGCAAATGGGAATAGAGGGATGACGACCTGCAAGGAAATTCTTACAACTTCTCAAAACTCAAATAAACCCTAGCAGTTCACTTAGGAATTATAGAAACATCCTAAATCCATAGGAAACTTGTCCCCAAAGTCAAAAAATGAAGGAAAAAGCGAAGCAAGTGAGCAGGGAACAAGTCTATAGGAGCAAGGAAAAAAGTAGAAAAAATAGGGCAGGGGACTTTATTTCTGTCTCAAATTCAAATTCCTCAGGAAAAATGAAGGATAGGAAGTAGTGTTTATACGCCAATTTCCATTAATGGCATGCATTGATTTCTTGGTATGACAAACCTAGGTTAGGTGAGATACAAAAACCAATGCTCGTTTGGATGTTTGGTCAAGGCTCAGATGAAGAAACTAAGTGCACAACCCTCCATGCAGGTGGAAGTCAAGGGTTAGCCATTGCAAAAGTAGTGAAACATGAATGAAGACCCACATGGAGCAACCCACAAAGTGTGGATCCGTTAAGCATGAATGACTCAGTGGCAAAAATGGGTGCGGGGTTCACACATCGGGTGGACATTGAGACTTGGCTGCAACCAAACAATGCAATGGAAGATGACAAAGAGAAATCAACAAATGCAAACTTGTAGGGCCTTATGGATGTCGGGGCAATAAGCGAGGGGAAACCCACAAGGTCGAGCCCGCACTAGCAAATGACTTAGTGAAATTTAGGCAGGAAAACTTGGCCAAAGGAAAATTGATCATTTTATGGATCATGACTGACTTGGGCTTGGAAACAAGGGTACGCGAAGTGAGATGAGGGCAAAGCAACCTGTCAGGCACAAAAAATAGGGGGTCCCTACCTACGGTGGGGCGTGTGTAAAAAACATGCACAACATACCCGAACAAAAGACTCTGCATTGGAAGCATTGAAGAAAGAAGAGCAAAGACCTTGGACCAAAGTAGCTCCAATATGTGATCAAAGAAAAGAAAAAGTACCCGTGTTGAAACCTCAAGCACCAAAAGCTACAACATATGCAAACAACATGGACAATGCAAAAGAGAAAGAGGTAAGCATGCCAAATCCCACACCTTTATTTTTAACACCTATTGTGGGAGATAAGATTTTGCATAATAACATGATTGATTTAGGAGCCAGTACAACTATCATGCCAAAAAATGTGGTTGATGCCTTAGAGCTTAGGTATGAGCCCCTCATGAAAGGAATCATGCAACTAGATTGGAAGAAGGTCCCAACTGTTGGTTGGATAAAAGACTTGTCTTTGACCCTCTTCTCATGCCCAAGTCAAATAGTCACACAAGAAGTAGTAGTGATAGGAATTCTGTTGGTCTTCAAAATGTGTCTATCAAGATATTTCACCACCATGCTTGGAAGATACTTGGCGTTTTATTGGTTCCACTTGATATTAAGAACCAAGCATGTGGCAAAGATGAAGATTCTTTCAGAATCCTTGCATCCCAAACACATTATGGAAAATGAAATCCTATACTTTGAAGCCACACATACTTCCATCTCTCAACAAGAGAAATATTGTGTAGAAATGTTGGAAGATGAAGAGGATATAAGCAATCAGACTCTTGAGGAAGATGTGCTACTCAACCAATTCATTGATTCCAATCCATTCAAAAAATTTCATGCGATGGGGCTAGGCACCTATGTGATTTTCAATGATGATCAAGTTTTCTGAAACTAATGAAGGATTAGGAGAAATCTGATGACTCATTTGGTAATCATCTATGGACCCTATATTTTGATGGTGCCAATTGTAAAGCTGGCTCAAAAATGGGTGTCTAATTACTATCTTCAATGGGATCAAAAATTCTCAGAGCTTACCATTTTTTGTTCTCATGCTCAAATAATGACGTTGAATATGAGGCCTTGGTCCATGGTCTAATCCTTGTAGAAAGAATGGGTATAAAGAGAGTGCAAGCTTTCAGAGATTCAGAGTTGGTGGTGAGCCATGTCTGTGGTCAAGAAACTACAAAGAACACTTGAATGAAGTCATATAGACATCAGATTTGGGGCCTAATTAAGAGTTTTGAAGCCTTCAACATACAAGTTATTCCCCGATGTCAAAATAGTGTCACTGATTGGATGGCATCTGTTGGGTCACAATTTGAACCAGTTTCTAACTTGACCAAGCAAAATGCAATGCAAGTTATTGTCCAACCCTTAATTCCTGACAATGATGAAAATTTTTAAGTTTTTGATGATAACACTAAGATTGCTACCTTCATACAAAAAGGAGGAACAACTCCTGACTGTTTTCCCTCATAAGTAGAATTTCTCGAAGGGCAGGTCATCTAGTTAAAAGGGAACAAGCTTCCTAGAGGGTTGATTTCCCTTGAGAACCTATTTGACTATGAAAATGCGAGAAACGACAAGCAAAGATTCACTGCGGATGAAAGAGATTAGGAAGAGCTTGATGTCGAAAGCGGAAGAAAATTGAAAGTCAGAAAGGAGGTTCCACAAAAAGATAAAGAAAGATGAAGGGATCTATGCTATGAGTACGATAGAGTTATGGCCTAGACCTATGATGATCTTAGAGTTTATGACCTGGGTATAATTCAACATACCATTGACTTGGCAGAAGGGTCCAAGCCCGCCCGACTAAAACAAAGTCTAGTCAACCTGAAGGTTGAAGCCTTGATGGCACAAGAGCTCACCAAGTTGGTTGAGTCAAGAATCATATATTTGATCAAACATTCAACCTAGGTGTCAAATCTGGTACCCGTCTAAAAGAATAATGGTGACATCAAACTTTGCATAGATTTCTGGGACTTAAACAAGGCCTCACTGAAGGACCATTACCCCTTACTATTGATGGAGAAAATTCTGTAGATGGTGGCTAGATCCAAAATGTTCTCATTGCTTGATGGTTTTTCGAGATATAACCAGGTATATGTAAAGGAGAGAAACCAACAATAGACAACATTTACCACTAAGTGGGGAACATTTGCATATGCGAAACTATCATTCAAACTATCAAATTTGAGTGAAACTTCTCAACGAGCAATGTATATTGCTTTCAGAGATTTAATCAACCTAATTATTTTGATATATCTAGATGACCTGATAGTTCTTTCAAAATCAAAGGATGATCACTTCAATCATCTAGAAAAGGTTTTCCAAAAAATGCTAACAATTCAGGATTTCTTTAAATCCTAAACAATGTGTCTTCAGAGTGCCTCAAGGTAAGCTACTTGGCTTTGTAGTGTTTAAAGAGGAAATAGCAATAGATCCCGAAAGGGTTAGATCTATAATGGAATTACCCCTGCCAATAAACTAGAAAGGACTCCATTCATTTTTAGGGAGAATCAATTTCATTAGTAGGTTCATTTTGGACTTTGCTAGTATTGTGAGGCCTATCACACTAATGCTTAAAAAGAATTCATTGGTCAAGTGGACCCTTGAAGGTAAGGAATATTTTGACCAACTAAAGATAGCTCTTTCCACTACTCTGATCTTAGCTAATCTAATTTTTTCCAAATATTTCCTATTTTATGTATATAGTGGTCAGGATAGTATAGCTTTGGTGCTTATTCAAAAAGATGATCAGAATGATGGAGAACACCCTGTTGCATTCCATTCAAGAACCTTGAAAGGTTATGAAGTTAGGTATAGCTTTGTAGAAAAGAAAGATTTTTCTATTGTTAAAATTTTTAAAAATTTCTGACACTTGGTGTTGGCCATCAAGATCACTATCCTTGTAGCACGTCCTAATGTGCAGGAATATATCATAGTAGGTGAGATCACAGAAAAAAGAAAAATTGGATCACTAAGATCATAGAATATGACATGGACATCAGACCAACCAAGCTGGTTTGGGGAAGAGGTATGTATGAATACATCACATAGGAAATGATTCTTGTAGCTGAATAGGAGACTGCTGAAGTCTACTCAAACCAATTTGAGTCTGAAGAGTCTTGGGTGACTAATCAAACACAATACATGCAAAAAGGGTACTACTTGACTAGCCTTCCACTTCAAAAAAAGAGATACTACCGATTGTAAGGCATCAGGTATGTATTAATTGAGGGTGTACTATTTAAGAGAAATTATGATGGTGTGCTACTTCGATGTCTCAAAAAGCTACAAGAGGAAAGAGTTCTCAATGAATTCCATTGCAATCCTGATGGTGGAAATTTCTCTAAAAATATTAATGCTTTAAAGATAATGTGAGCAGGATATTATTGGCCCTCTATGTTTGTTGGAGCACATCATTTGGTGCAGAAGTGTACATAGTGCCAATATTTTGTTGGCAAAAGAAAGAATGTTGCTTTACCCCTAAGCCTAATCATAACAGAAGAACCCTTTGCCCAATGGGGTTTGGATTTTATTAGAATGATAAATACTATTTCCAATTCTAGACACAAGTGGATCCTCATGGAAACCAATTACTTTACAAGGTGGACGAAGTTCGTAGCCCTAAAGAATGCAACAGAGGGGGAAATTGTTAATTTCCTTAAATAGATAGAGGCTATATTTGGTCTGCCCAAGACCATCATATCTGATAATAACCAATATTTTGTTGGGTTAGGGATGTCATGTTTTGCTATCAGACATGGGATTTTCTTTAAAACTTCATCAAATTACTACCCACAAGGGAACAGGTTAGTAGAGTCCACCAAAAAAAACCTAATTAGGTTAATCAAGCGCATTGGGTCAGAACAACAAAGGGATTGGCACAAGCATTTGCAAGCTACTCTTTGAGTAGACCGAATTACTCCCAAGTAGATTCTAAAGATCTCCCCTTATGAGTTATTGTACAAAAATGAGGTAGTGTTACCCATTTCCATAAAAATTCTTGTTTTACAACTACTGAAAGGCCTGGAGATTAAAGAATTTGGTGAAATGGAAGTATTGTTGGAAAAAATCCTCAAATTGGAGGAAGATAGAGAAAAGAATTATGGATCCATGATCAATCACCAACAAACATTCAAGTGATGGTTTGAAAAAAATACTTCTAACCCAAAATTCAAACAAGGGAGCTTAGTGCTAAAGTATGATGAGTGTATTGCAAAACTAGGGCAACACACAAAGTTTGAAGCACAATGGAGAGGACCCTTCCAAATCAGCGCATGCAAAGAAAAGAAAATCCACAAGCTTGAAGATATGGAACACAACACTTTAGATATACTGGTGAACAGTATTTATCTGAAGATTTTCCATTAGAATACACAGTTCTTTAAATTTTTAATTTTTTTTTACCATATGTAAAAAATTTGTAAATATTTCAAAATTTTGAGAATAAAACACCCAACTAATAACACAAAAGAGTTAAAATATTGTATTATATTATATTTATCAAAAAAATTGCATATAATGCAAAGTTGGAGGCTCAAATTTAAACATAAGGCTCTCTCGAGAAAACCCAAAAAGAGTTACAGAGCCAAAAGATCCAAAAGGAAGGCAACATGCAAAAAATAATTAGAAAAGGACTCTAACCATCACCCAGGAAGTTGTAAAGGCTCGTTATCAGGGCCTCCTTTTTATTTTCTTCTTCTTCTTCTCCTTGTCTGTTAGGGTGAAAAAAGGGGTTGAACACATAGCAGACGTGAACTACACAACATAGGCCCAAGGCCTACTTTTCACAACTCTACACCATGAAGTCAAAGTGACTCCTCCAAGCAAGTCCTAGAACATGCTCCACACCATACTCTTGTAGTAGAAAAGTGGCCGGTGGCTGAGAAGAGAAACGATACATCTCAAAGTCCATGGTGCAGAAATCAAAGAGGAAGGGAAACTAGGGTACATCTATTCCAAAGTACATGTGCCTACAAAGGTCCATAGTGCTCGGGCAACCACTTGCACTATCATGCCAAGCCCTTCCATCAGTGAGGTGTTGAATATTTGGTGGTACAGTTCAATTATCATGGTCTTGGACACATTTAGGTCCAACAATGAGGCCATGAACTGAGAAAGGATGTTGTAGTTGCTCTAGAGCTAGTTCTTGTTGGTAATGAAGTTTGTGTCAACCGCCCATTTGAATGCAGTCATGATGAGGTAGTCACATTTCTTTACCAGACAATTGATTCGGTCACTAGTGACCTCTCCCACAAAGTAGTATTGCGGTCTCTGGGAAGGAGTTGAATAGGAGTGCCTAAGCCAATAGACATTCTCATAAGCAACAAATTATGGAAAAATGGGAATAAGTGGAAGACCTGCTAACTTAAGAGACTATGTTTTTGAATGAATGTTACAAAAGGTGGCATAAATATATATATAAAAGGTGAGCTAGAAAACTCAACCAATAGAATGTCTATTTTTGGCTAGACGAAAATGAGAAACTTTTAAGACAAAATGAACAAAGATAGATAAACCATATGAAGGATCTAATGGAATTCCTTGAGAAATAAATTTTGGAATTGGAAGTAAATGCTCTCATATGCCAATTTTTGACATGTGTCCTTTGTCATCATCAGTGCCAACTAGCTTGTTAATGAGAAAAGAAATGGATTAACATGCTAAGCTCTAAAAAATTAATGGTCATGTATTTTCAAGGGGTACCTTGCATCATTTCAACACATTCCATGTAGCAAAAAGAATGTGCTTCAATGCAACGAGTTTATTTGTAAAAAAGGCAGTAGGGAGAATGTACTAATTCCATTCTCATGACATTTTTGGTTCCCAAGGGATAAAAATATCATATTCACATGTACCGCCTCAATGGTAAAATTTAATGGACCAACAGTAATAGCATAGTCTTAACTGCATGTACAAGCAAGAGAATTAATTGCACTCAAAAGTAGGTTTTCCTTTCCAAGCAAAAGGAAAGTGACCATTTTCGCTAAGAAAATTCTCTGCAACTCTTTGATACAACCATGGTGGAACCCTCAACCTCTAGAATACAAGCCATAGCTTCAAGCCAATGACTTGGCTATGTCAATGTTTTGGGTAGAACTCATTCGCCAATGCCCTGACAATGGAGGAGCAACCTTTCAAATTTTGTAAGAGGGTGTCGATTGATAAGTGTGTAAAAAGAGAGGCACTGCAAGATATCACTGACAATGTTTTTGACCCCAAGTTATCGACTAACCCTAAAATTTTCAAAGAAGGTGCACTTCAGAGAAAGGTAAGGTATGAGCCGACCGAGGGTTTTGTGCTTTGGCTCTAGAATTGTGGTCTACCATAGTTCATGTTGCTCGCTATACATCCATGCCCTGAATTAGTTGATGCATGTGCCAAGAGAGTCAGCAAGGTACTAGGGGTCATTTAGAATTGTAGGATTAAGGTTACCATTTATGCTAAATCCATATGGGACTTGTTGTGCATCCCTACAACTGGGGGCACAAAAAATTTTGATGAAGAAAAGATGGATCTCTTCGGGGAAGAAATGGCCAGAGAAACATTTTTTTATGAAGACGAAGCAAATGAACAATTAGAAAGAGATCATCTTCTCTTTCCTCTTTCATATGAGAAATTCAAGAGGGACACGTAGTCAGTGTTCTTAATGTTGGCCTAGGATTTGGTCTTGACAATGATGCTTAGGTTCTTCCTTTTTAGTTTGGCTTGGTTTTTGTGCTAAAAAGAAAGGACTAGAGGCACTATGATTTTTCCAAGGTGATAGCTAGAAACATGCTGGATCAGCTGAAGAATTACAGTACTAAGTCCAAATTTAGGTATTCTTCTTTCTTGGCTCATTTGTGATTTGATTAATGGATCTAAGATGATTGCTTTATAATGCATAACAATTATAGTTTCAAACTCAAAATTACAAAAATGAAATTAACACACCACATAATTAAATTAATGGAATTAACAAAAGTGACGAAATTCAGAATGAGAGACAAGAAAGAGAGAATGTAAATAGATTAATAACAGAGTTTGTCGTAAGAATGACTACATCTCCGGGTCCCTCTCCAAAGAGTTGACCGATCTGATTAAAATATTTAGAAATTCATAATTACAACTATTACAAAGCTTTCCCCTTCAAGCACAATGGAATTCCAATATTCTCCTAATGTACATGATCAACAATTTATCTCTCCAAAATTCTCTTTAGTCTTCACCACCTGAATGTCCCTTAAGCCTCTAAACCCCCCCTTCTATAAAAGAAATTTACTAATTCTGGTCACTAACCAATTAATTTTCAAAATCAACCTTATCTTTCCATTTTTACAATTTAATCTTATAACCCCCCTTATTTACACAAAAAAATCATAATAAATCTCCTATGTATGATTTTAGCCCTTCCTTTTTCACATTTCGGGCTTTATAGTTGTAGGTAGTTTTATTTTTTTAATCCTTAAAAAGGATTAAGAGATTGTTTTCACTTTAGAGGGATTTGTTTATTTTAGTGAGTATTCAGTTCTTGCATTGTAACAAAATCGATGAGCCTCCATATGATATTAAGCACCATTCATTGGTACAATAGTGGGCTATCATTTTTTCAAGTTGATGGTTGGGGGTTCCAACCAAGCCGCTGGCTTTTAATAAATAATTTTCAATTGTACTGTAACAAAAGGAATCATTGGTGGAATATGGTTAGGCATGTATTTGTAGGAGGACCAATGGGTGGCTTTGGTTTGTTCGCCAATGGTTAACAGTCTGAACCCCATGTGGGTTGTTAGCCTTTTTATTAACAAATATAAACTGACCTATTCAATAGATGTCCATGGAGTAGGCGCCACATGGCACCTAGACAATGTGCCACATGGTAAAATTTCACTCAATGGTCAAAGTCTTTGTCGCTAACATGTCGATGACCTAGTCACTAACGTGTCAATGACTTGGCGAATGATGTGTCTACTGACTTGGCCGATGACGTGTCTACCGACATGGCATATGGATGCCATGTGTCCCCCATTGATTGGTACATACAAGCTAACATAGATGCCACATGTTAGAGTCTAAGTGGTCCATGTCACTATTTTTATCATTTGGAATAACAAGTTAGCATGTTGACATCAACATCCGTATGATCAAAAGTCAACCTTCTCTGTGAACTTTGACTAGTTATAGTTGGTACAAATGGACTTCAATTCATGTGAAACAAATGTCCTTGGAAAGCTCTTGACGAGCTCTTCATGATGATACCAACTTTGACCACTTTTGATGATGTCAAATTTTGACCCTTTTTTTCTCTGACCTAGGTCCTAAGTTGACCAAGGTTTGACCGAGCATATCTTGGGCTCTGTGGCTCCATTTGACTCCGTTTGAGTTGCATTGGAGTCAAAATTTTGGCCTCTTTATGATGATGCTAATTCTAGAGAAAATTAAGAAACTTAAAATTTTGGTGAAGACCCTCCGGTTTAGTCCTCCCCACTGGAAAGATTTTGGACCTCTGAAAGTTGGTTACTAAAAAAGTAAGTGAGGGTATAGTTCCCTCACTTTACCACTCTCCATCCATTTTTCCTTGCTTGCATTCATCCCCTTCAGTCCCACTCTGAGCTACTCTACTACTCCTCTTCGTGAAGTCCTAGTTTTGCTATCTAGGATGACATCCTTTGGAAACTTTGACATGTACTTTGGTGAAAGATCATCAACTAATGGAACCTAAATGTTTGTGTCTTTATCCTATATAATTGGAGGGTCGTAAAACTTCATATTCTCAACATTGAACACTAAATAGATGTGCATGTATGGAGGAATATTAAGGCGGAAGGCATTGCTTCTAATCTTTTTCAAGATCTCAAAGGGACCATACTGAATCAGCTTGAGCTTCCTTCCTTTTCCTTGTATTCTTTCCTTGCTGATGTGTAACCAAACTCTATCTCCAACCTAGAAATGGTGATCACTGCGATGCATATCATGGTGAACCTTGTATTTTTCTTGGCTCTGCTTCTACTATGCTTCCATTTCCTGATGAATTACTTGGACTTTTTGGATGAACTTCAAAGCCTTCTCTGCATCATGGCATCCATCTTCAACATCATCCTTCACAAAAGAAAATTCCATCAGTGTCTTGGGAAAATATCTAAAACACGTTTCAAATGGAGACCTCTTTGTAGAAGAGTGTGTTGCATGGTTGTAAGAATGTTGCACATAATGAAGACTCTCATCCCACAACTTGGGATGTTTGTTCTAGTAACCTCTGAGTAGATGCACAACTGTCCTATTTACTACCTATGTATTTCTATCAATCTACGAATGGAAGGTTGTACTCTTCTTCAGTCTAGTGTCCATGAGTTCCCACAAAGTTGACCGAAACTCTCTCAAGAATTGAGAATCTTGATCTGATACAATAGAAGTGGGTAACCCATACAAATTGAAAGTACATATGAGATGTCAATTCAGTAGTGACCTATTTTTTACAAGGCATTAAGATACACATTTTTTTGAATCGATCAACTACTACATAAAGATAATCATGACCCTTCCTAGACATAGGCAAACCCCCAACAAAATCTATAGACACACTTTCCCATGGATGGGATGGTATAGGTAGAGGTGTGTACAACCCCAATTTCCTATTACTAGGCTTACTTGTTGCACACATGACACAACCTCTAATATACTTAGTTATAGTTTCTTGCATACGAGACCAGTAATAATATTTCTACAAATGAGTGATTGTCTTGCTTACTCCAAAATGTCCTACAATCAATGAGGTGTGTGCTTCTTTGATTACCTATTCTTGTTCATCTTTTGGAATGCATAACTATCCCAAGTGATACAAGAGTTTATCCTACACATAGTAATCTTTCTCTTCTACTTGTTTGCTTGCAATTAGAGTTGAATAGATTCCCTTAAAGTCCTCATCATTAGTATACTATTCCTGAAAAATTTCATGTACCATGGAACTACATTGAAGGATAATCAAAGCATTCATAATAGGAGGCCTAGAAAGCATATCTACTACTTTATTATGGGCACCTTTCTTGTACTTAATTACCAAATGAAACTGTTGAAGAAAACTCATCCACCTAAAGTTCCTACTTTCTTGCAATTTGGATTGTGAATGAAAATACTGAAGTGGTTGGTGATCAGTGTGGATTATAGTTTCTTTCCCCATTAAGTAGTGTTTCCATTTTTTAACACTTTGAAGTAATGCATAAAGTTACTTATCATAAGTAGGATAGTTAATAATTGCACTTGAAAAAGTCTCAAAGTGATAGAAGATTGGTTTACCTCCTTGTATTAGCACTACTCCCATGGAAAATCCACTTGCATCTGTCTCGATCTCCAATGGTTGGTGTAAATCTAGTAAAACCAGAACTGGTGCTATGCTCAAATTTTCTTTAAAATTGTTGAAGGCCTTCTACTATTGACCTACCCACTAAAAATATGTCTTTGTGTTGGTCAATGCATGCAATGGTGAAGCAATGTAGGAGAAGTTTGTGATGAACTTCCTCTAGTACTGGACTACACCTAAGAAACTTCTAACTTTAGTGATTGTACTTGGCTTAGGCCATTTTACAATAACTTTGACCTTTGTAAGGTCTACTTTCAATTGACCACCACCTACAACATAGCCTAAGTACACTAGAGATTTATTTGAAAATTCACATTTAGACATCTTTACATAAAGTTTTTCTTTTCTCAATACATCAAAAACTTTCTTTACGTGAATTACATGATCTTCCCAAGTTTGACTGAATACAAGAATATTAGCTAAATAGACTATGAAAAAATCATCAATAAAAGGATGAAAGTCTTCAGTCATGACTCTAATAAATGTAGTTGGTGCATTGCAAAGCCCGAAGGGCATGACCAACCACTCGTAAAGTATTTGTTTTGTCTTAAATGTAGTTTTCCAAATGTCATCTTTTGCAATTTTTATCTGATGATATCTTCTATGCAAGTCTAACTTAGTCAAATAAACTACACATTTTAATTAATCAAGTAAATCATCAATTTGTGGAAGAGGATACATGTTCTTTACTATTATCTTGTTCAGGGCTTGATAGTCTATGAAAATTCTCCAAGATCCATCTTTCTTTGGAACCAACACAATTGGAGAACCGTAAGGAGATGTACTAGGATGGATGACTCCCTTTTCCACCAACTCTTGAACTTTCTTTTTGATTTCCTCATTTTACAAAACTGATACATGGTACATGCTGATGTTTGGAAGAGGCGCATCCTACTACAACTGGATTTCATGTTTTATCTCTCTCTTAGGTGGCAACCCCTTTGGCTCCTAAAATAAGTCATCATAAGCAAAACCTATTTTGACTATCTCAATTTTACACTTTGGATCACTCCCTTTAAATGCTTAATATTTTTCATCCTCTTTGGGTTTTACAAGCACTAACACAAAATTTTTACTAGAATTGACTAACCTTTTCATTTGACCAACATTAACTAGTGCAAGATTAGTCTTAACTTTGTGTGCACGTACAATGTATTATATCCCATCCTTAAAGAGATGATACTTATTCTCCCCCCTATAAAAGGTTTCTTTTCTATCATAGAGATAAGAACTCCCTAACACAAGCCCACAAATATCCAAAGGAACAACATCTACTTCTACCTCATCAACAAAGTTTATAGTGATAGAAAATTTTAATTTATACTATTTTGTTACTTGTAGTTGAGCATCATTGCAAACCAATCCGAGTGGATATGGTTTTGGATGAGGTTTTGTAGCTAGATTAAGTTTCTTTACCACCTCTTTAGATATTAAGTTGACTTGAGAACCTGTATCAAACAATGTGTCAATCTTAGTGTGCTTAGTTACAACTTGAATATGAAACAGTTCATTCTGTTGTTTATCAACATTAGGAGGAGTAGATACTTTACTTGTACTTGCATAATAAACATTTGAATTAGAAGAGAGAATTATACCTTTCCCTTTACCTTGGATCCTAGTAGCAAAAATTTGTGTTTCATCTCTGAAATCAGATCCAAGATCTTGTTGAATCACTATAGCAATTTTTCACTTGCCTTTATTGCCTTCGTATCGTTTTGGCCTAAATTTAGGATGAAGCTTCCAACACTTTGAATCATCATTCCCCTCTTTCTTGCAATGGGATCATGTGGGCTTATCACCTTCCTTCTTAACTGTAGTTGTCTTCTTCCCTTTTCCTTTATCTTTATCTTTATCTTTTTCTTTACCCTTAGACTTCCCCTTAGAATTAGATGGATTCTTTGAGAAATTATCACTGAAAGTGTTCTTACCCCTTGACTCTAAATGAGTAGCTTGGAATGACACTTCATTCAAATTATTAGGACTCAATAGTAGAATAGTATGTCTTAGGTAAGAATGAAAACCACCTATGTACTTAGGTAATGTATCTTGAGTATACAATGGAAAATTTAAAGCAATAGCCCATTTTCTAAAATCATGGGTGTAATCTTGGAGAGACTGACCCTTACCTTTCGTAAAGATTTTCCAATTCATTATTAATTGTTGCATATAACCTAAAAGATAAAACTAGTTTTTAAGGGAAACAATAAATTCCATCCAAGTCATATTGACCTTAACATGGTGGGAAATTTCCTCCCAAGTCTTACTCTCCCACTAGGTGAGAGTTGTACCTCCCAATCGGAGAGTGGCTAACTAGATCATAGAAGCATCTTCTATTAGGCCTTGAATTGTACAATACACTTCTACTTGCTGGATGAAATCATCTAACTTTTCAGCATTTGACTCACCACAATACTTAGGAAATTCAAATTTTACATCTAGTTTGATAATAGGCTTAGAATTTCTTTTGAAAGGATTAACAGTAGTAGAAGAGGAAGAAGAAGAAGGGGAAGATGGAGAAGATGGATTTTCTGGATCTTTTCCTCCTTTTTCCTTTTGATCTTCCTTCTTTTCTTGCTTTGATGAATCTCCCTTTTTGTGCTTCTTCTTTTCCACATACAACTCTTCCACCATAGCCTTCATGTTAAGAAAGACTCGCTGAAAATCCTTATCATTAAGCTCTTGCTCAGTTATTTTCCTAGTTTGAGTTTTGTCCATTGTTTGTCAATCTCAGGATTGTATTCTTCAAGTTCACCTTCACCTCTTTCAAGCTTGGAGTGCATTAGCATTCGATTCTGCAATACTAGTCAAAACATAGCTCTAATACCAAATTTGATCTGATTAACATATCGAAGATGATAACTTGAATAATGCATTACGATTATAGTTTCAAAATCCAAATTACAAAAATGAAATTAACACACCACATAATTAAATTAATGGAATTAAAAAAAGTGACGAAATTTAGAATGAGAGACAAGAGAGAATGCAAATGGCTTGATAAAGGAGTTCATCATAAGAACGACTATGTCTCTGAGCCCCTCTCCAAAGAGTAGACCAATCGGATTAACATCTCCAAAAACTCAGAATTACAACTCTTAAAAAGCTTTCCCCTTCAAGCACAATAGAATTCCAATATTCTCCTGACATACAGGATCAATAATTCATCTCTCCAAAATTCTCTTTAGTCTTCACCACCTGAATGTCCCTTAAGCCTCTAAACCCCCCCTTTTATACAAGAAATTTACTCATTTTGGTCACTAACCAATTGATTTCCAAAATCAACCTTATCTCTCCATTTTTACAATGTAATCTTATAATCCCCCTTATTTACACAAAAAAATCATAATAAATCTCTTATGTATGATTTTAGCCCTTCTTTTTTCACATTTCGGGCTTTATAGTTGTCAGCAGTTTTATTTTTTTAATCCTTAAAAATGATTAGCAGATTGTTTGCTTTCATTTTAGAGGGATTTTTTTATTTTAGGGGGTATTCAATTTTTGCATTGTAACAAAACTATCTATCCTCCATATGATATTAAGCACCATTCATTGGTGCAATGATGGGCTATCATTTTGTTAAGCCGATAGTTGAGGGTTCCAACCCGGTCGCTGGCTTTTAATAAACAATTGTCAACTATAATGTAACAAAAGGAACTGTTGGTGGAATATGGTTAGGCATGGATTTTTAGGTGGACTGGTGGGTGGCTTTGGTTTGTCCATTGATGGTTTATAGCTTGAGCCCCATGTGGATTGTTAGCCTTTTTATTAAAAAATATAAACCGAGCTATTCAACGCATGTCGATGGAACAAGTGCCACGTGGTACCCAAATGATGTGCCATGTGGAGAAATTTCATTCGCTGGTCAAAGTCTTCATTGTTGACATGTTGATGACCTGGTTGATAATGTGTTGATGACCTGGTCGATGACGTGTCGATAACTTGGCCGATGACTTGACCACCGATGTGGTGTACGGATGCCACGTGTCCCCCAATGATTGGTTCATACAATCTAATGCAAATGCCACATGTCAAAGTCCAAGTGGTCCATGTCATTTTCTATACCATATGAATTGACAAGTTAGCATGCTAGCATCACCATCCGTACGATCAAAGGTCAACCTTCTTTGTGAACTTTGACTAGTTGTAGCTAGTACAAACAAACTCCAATTCGCACAAAATGAACGTCATCAAAAAGTTCTTGACGAGCTCTTCACGATGACACCAACTTCTACCACTTTTGATGATGTCAAATTTTGGCCCTTTTTTCTCTGACCTGGGTCTTGGGTTGACCAAGGTTTGAACAAGCATATCTTGGGCTCCATATCTCTATTTGACTTCGTTTGAGTTGCGTTGGAGTCAGAATTTTTGCCTCATTCTAATGATGTTGATTCTGAAGAAAATTGAGAAAATTCAAGTTTGGGTGAAGATTCTTTGGATCAATTTGGTTTTGCATCATAATTATGAGTGGCTACAGAGAAATGTACCAATTTCTAGACTAGATGAAAGGGGTTGTCTCCAACCAGTTTCTATGTGGACCCATGTACTTTCTAGAACAGGGGGATATTATTGGTTTATGGATCACTTTTTGAGGCCAGTGCTTCAAGAATTGTTTCCTTGCCCTATTGGCCGCTTCTCTCTTAAGGTCCTACAATGGATGCAAATCCCACAAACCCTAGTGGATTATTTCTTGGTCTTGAACTTCACATTTATCAGAGTCCACAGCTTCCTCGATGAACCTTTTTGACTCCCCAAATTTGTGAAAAATAGAGTCTTCACATTAGAGGCATGTCACAAGGTGACCATTGTCGACAAGATCTATGGTGCCAGAAGAAACAAAATGGAGATATATCTGCTTCCCATCAATATTTCTAACTGTATACGCTTAAAAATGGTCATGTCTATAATCCTGGCAATTAATTAAATATTTATTATTTAATTAATTTTTCTAAAGTCCTCTACATATGATTAAATTTAATTAATTTAATTATATTGTTCATTCATCTTATTCTTCTTTCGTAATTAAATAAATTTATTTTATTTAATTATTTTCACATGTCCACTTAATTAATTAAATAAATACATTCTATTTATTTAAATTAATTATCTTTTGTTTGAATTTAAATAAAATCTTTTGATTTAATTAAGTTTAAATATTTCTCTTTCTTCTATTTTTAATTCTTCTTCTAATTAATTAAATGTTTCATTTAATTAATTTCATAAAAGTGATTTAATTAAATAGATCTTATTTAATTAAAAATATCTTAGGCTTTCTTTCTAAGTCAAAATTGGGTATTTTAACCTAATTGTGCAATCTTCTCATATCATAATTAAATATTTTATTTAATTATGAGATATTCTGCTTTTTTCAATAAAACATGATTAAAGCTCTTTTCCCACCACAAGCTTTCTTCTGCTTTTAAAAGTTTAATTAAATATTTTATTTAATTAAGAAAAGCTGAATGTCCTCCACAAATAAATAATTGATTTTTTTAATTAATTATTTATTAGCTTTTAATCTTTCTTTTATTCTTTCTTCTCTTCTTTTTCCTCTTTCATAATAAAATAAAAAAATCTTGATTTTAGGGTTCTTTTATTTTCTCTTCAATTTCATCTTTCTTCAACCGTTCGATCTGCCAGGAATTATTACAACCGTCAATCGAGACAGCCAATCAGAATCATTCAGAAAGCTCTATAAATACCTGTGTGAATCCAAACATTGGTAATAGGCAATTAAGTAGAGTTTATGCATTTAATTCATTTAGTATTCATTTATCATAGCATCATGTTTACTTCAAGTTTCTTAGCTAAAATCATTATCATAGCTTAATCATGCATTCATATCATAGCAAAATCTCGTTCTTTAGGAAGACAGTTTGTTGAGCCTAGCCCATAATCTGAGAACACAAGGCTGGAATATACAAAAACACTAAGGATAGAGGATGATAGGATGACAACGGAAACAGGATACTGAGTTTGCACTTCTCTACTCCTTTTATATTTTTGTTTTTATTATAATGTTCTATTGGTGTGTTTGAACTTGTTTTAATTCATTTACGCACTTAATTTTCACACACACATTAAATGGTGCCCACCGTGGGGCATATGCCCCTATTTTAGACTTCTTTCTTGCAGGTTTTTCTTGCAGGTTTGCTTACAGGTTTTCTGGCATTTGGCAGCGCATTTTGGAAGATTCGGAAAATTTTCTTTTGCAGGTATTTCGGCGCATCTGTGTTCTGTTTCAGCGCATCTGGTCATTTTTGCGGCGCATCTGGGAAACAGAGTGGCACATCCATCATTTTTTGTAGCACATTTAGGATTTTAGTTAGTGCATATAGGACATTCTTTAGCGCATTTAAGTTGTATCAGAAAAT
The DNA here is from genome assembly GCA_007258455.2 of Sequoia sempervirens. Taxonomy (NCBI): domain Eukaryota; kingdom Viridiplantae; phylum Streptophyta; class Pinopsida; order Cupressales; family Cupressaceae; genus Sequoia; species Sequoia sempervirens. The sequence goes on along the minus strand of VDFB02168118.1, from coordinate 117,833,168 downwards.
TAAAAAAAAAATTCTCTGCATTTAGAATAGCGCATCTAGGTTTTGTTTTTGCGCATTTGGGTAATAGCACGGTGCATTTGTTTTCTGCTTTAGCGCATTTAGGTAACAGAGTTGCGCTTCTGGTCTCTGTTTCTGCGCATTCAGGAGACAGAGCTTCACATCTAGAATTGTAACCGAGATTCTGAGTCTGACGCCTTCCGCAGATAGAATTTCTTTCATTTTTATGTTGGGCTTAAAATGAATCAATCTAGGGTAGCCACCACATCTTTTATCGTGCAGTTAAAACGAACCCCATGTCTGTTGTGAAGCAACATCTTCACTTAGATTAAATCACATTTGATTTTGGTGCACATAAAATGAATCTGTTTACTCTTATTGACTGTGCTTGAAAGTGGTAGGTGATTATGCTCTCACCCTGTGCAAACTAGGTGATCAAAAAATCAAACCCACTTTTCCCTGTGTAACCCTGATATGATAATCGAAGTATCCTCTCCCCTTGCGCACTTGTGTGATCCTGGGTGCAAGAGAAACGGTTATTGACTCTAGAAATTGGGCCTGCCTTAAGGGAAAAAGTACTCACCTTAAGGGACGACTCAAACTGGCAACGGAGCTAAGGCCAAGCTATCCCCAACCGGTATATAAATGTAAATCTTAAGGGAAAACCTAAGGTTTCTTGTGCGGATGTGTCATACGGACGGAGTAGTACTCCCATAAACCCTGTTGAGCTTAACCTCTTCAGGTTGGAGTGCCACCTTAATGGTGATTAATCTCTTACCCCATGTATGGCCACTCGAACGGGGGTCCTGAACTAAATACCATTGTTTAGAAAGCCAAAAACCTTCTATTTGCTAGTCCAGCACCGGTCGGTGTGAAGCCTTCCACACTTTTGCAGTCAATAGTAGAGGTGATCAGCTCACCATGGGAGTTTCATGGTGGTTGGAAGCTTGGTTGGCCTGAGAAGAGAGTGCACTGTAAGGGGGAGCCTGTGCAGCCAAGCTTCTGGATTCACACGCTACTGATATGCGGTTGGGGAAACCCACGTGGAGTCTAGCGGATATTGTCCTGGCCTAACCTAGGTTGTGCTTGTCTTATTCTATGCTTGGTTACAAATCAACTTAAATCAGACTGTTTGCTGTGCTTGCAAAAATCATTAACTCAGATAAAGGATCATCCAAATATGAACATGACAAATTTCAGCTGAAAACTGGTCAAAACTGTCCTTAGGAAAACTGTTTTAGCACATCTAGAAAAAATTGCAGCACACTTAAACTCTGTTCTAGCGCATCTGTGTTATGTTTCGGCGCATTTAGGGTTTTTTGCGGCGCATCTATGCTCTGTTTCTGCGCATCTGAGGTTTTCTGCAGCGCATTTGACTCTTTCTCCAGCGCATTTGCCTATTTCTGCAGCGCATTTGGGAAACAGAGTAGTGCTTTTAGGTTTTTTGTCACAGACCCGAATTTCTAAGATTTTACTCCCATGTTAAGAAAGTGGAAATCAACCAAGTTCACCAAGAAATCAGTTTTCAACAGGATCAAGAAGCCCAAAACAAATTTAAGTTACAAGAAGACTTTAGATCGTAGAGAATTCCTGTATAAGAGTCGAGACGTCTTGCTCCATTATCGCACATTCCTCCATAGATACCAAGACTACATTAGGGGATTCACAGACGATTATGCTGTAGAACCTTTGGCTACCCAAGCTTATTATCAAAGATTAGCATTGTCTCAACATCACAATTTGAATCAACCTCTTGAGTTTGAGAACATACCACAACCTTCAATTGAATATTCAACGCGTCCCAATCAGATCCTTTAGTGACCCTCGATCATATCCAAGGATTTCTTACATATGCCTGTTTTTACGAGATCTCAACACAACAAGGCAGGAGACACATCTCAAGAAGAAGGTGAATGTGATAGTCCTCTTTTTAGTGTAAGTTGCAATCCCCTTTTCAGTGACAACAATATGGCTGATAGAGAGGAAAGTTCGATACTTAAGAACAAAAACATGAACAAAACTCCTATAGGTAGTGATGATGAACAAGACGATGAACTTGAACTTAGAGAGGCAGAACAAAATCCCAAGTTTCTTAAAGCCCTTGAAAAGATTATACAACGTGACAAAGAGAAGTACTTTCTTTTCTTAGCAGATCAAGGAGCTAAATTGCCTAAAGACTTTGATATGGAGAAATTAAAAACCACAAAAGAAGAGCCAACCCTATCTAAAATGGCTTCCTTCGAAAAAGATCTTAGAGAAGTGCTGGGAACAGTTAGAGAATTACGAGGAGGAACCACAACCAAGAAATACACTTTGGATGACATATGTCCTTATCCTTTTGATAGAAGTCTCAACATGATTCCATTTCCTAAACACTGTGAAATTCCCAAATTTGATCCTTATAATGGGAAATCAGACCCAGTTGACCATGTTAGAGACTTCAGAAACATGACATTGGAATTTGCCCATGAGGATACATATTTATTGCGATTATTTCCTCGAAGCCTTGGAGTCAACTCTATGGAATGGTTATCTAAGGTTACACCTCCTGTTTGGAAATTTGAGGAATTGATCAATTTGTTCATAACACAATACGTCTACAACGTTCAACATCAAATCACCATGATTGATCTTTGCAAAGTTGTGCAAAAACCCAGTGAACCTTTCACTACCTTTCTTCAAAGATGGAGGAGAATGTTCGCTAGGTACCCACAACCTGTTCCTGAAAAGGAGAAAATGGTTACCTTCATCAATAGCCTCAACTCAGAAATGAGCTATCATCTAAATCTACATTGTCCACCTTCCTTTGAGAAATTAATTGAGGATGCCATCACCATCGAAAGTGCTTTGGTCAAAAGAGGGACAATAAAACTTGATAGGGACAACCCTACCTCATCTAACCATTACAACAATCAAGACAAGTCTAAATTTTGGACCCACAACAAAAACATTGTAAACGATGGTGTTGTAGATGCAAATCATATCATGAATAAGCCATTTATCCTGAGCACTCCTCGTAACAATAATTACAACAATGTTAATTCAGTCGCAAAACAAGGAAACAATCATCCCCCTCCAACGAACAATAATCAAGGGACTGCCAACAACCAAAACTACCGGAGCAACAACAACAACACTTTAGGGAATACCTCAAACACGAAACCACAACGCTTTCCATTCTTCTCCAATAGAAGAACTTTTACTCCACTAGGACAATCCTTAGAATCGGCTTTCAAAGAGGTCATGGCAAAGAATGTCCTTATGTTACCCCCACAACGCAATTACGAACCTAATGTAAAACCTCCATCATGGAACGAAGCCTATTTTTGTGACTACCATAGGTGCAGAGGTCATCATACAAACAACTGTCAAGGTTTGAAACATGCTATTCAAGATCTAATTGACAAAGGCATTATCACAGTAGAAGGACAGCATAAATCCAACGAAGATCACCAGGCATTTCAAAATCCTCTACCAAATTATCAAAAGGGAGAGTCCTCTGACAAAAATGTGAATCAAATTGATGACAATGTAATCCATCACCTCTATACGGACGATGAGCGAGTCAATGTCATAAAAATCAAAGAGAAAGTAGACAATGGACAAGTAAACGTCACAACAAGAGCACAAGCTAAAGTTGTCTTGAAAGGTACCTCTTCAAAATACAATGAGATCTCCCCTCAACACCAATATGACTTAGTTAACCAACTTCAAAAAACTTCGGCTCAAATCTCCATTTTCGAACTTCTGAAGATCTCCCCTGCACATAGGGAAATTTTAGATAAAACCCTCTTTGAAATGACTGTATCTACGGATTTGGATGTGAACCGATTTCAAGCCATGATAGGACATTTATCCTCACCCACATGTCTCTCATTCTCTAACAAAGATGATGTTTCCCTAACTCATCCCCACAATTCATCATTATACTTAGAGGTCATGATCCATAAATTCTGTGTCAAACGTGTTCTAATAGATGGAGGGGCTGGTCTAAATATATGTACTTTAAAGGTGATTCAAGCATTAGGATTTGCCGAAGACTCCATTGATCCTAGAAGGAAGATTACCATTAAAGCCTATGATGATGAGGAGAGAATGTCTAAAGGTCTAATCATGCTACCAATCAGAGTGGGACCAGTTATCAAAAATACCTTTTGCCAAGTTTTAGATCAAGATCTTGCATACAATATCTTGTTGGGTCGTCCTTGGATCCATGAGATGCAAGCTGTTCCGTCCACTTACCACCAATGTCTTAAGTTTCTGTATGATGGATAGGAAATCACTATACCAGCTGATAACTCAAACACCCAAACTTGTGCCAATGTCAAAGCTCATCAGGATACTTTGGTTCTGAATAATCGAGAAGCGCTTGATGATACTTCTCCTAAACATGCTACACACGTCAGTCAATTGATCAAAAGCTTTGACAAGAAACTGCAGTTCAAGGACAGTGGAGTTGGGGAATATTCCCTTTGTCTTGCTAATCTACCTACATCTCCTCGATCACATGGAAAACCTTCTATTACACCACAACAGATATCAGCAGCATCAACATCAGCACAGGTACAAATAGAGCCCACCACCAAGTTCAATGGACAATTTATCAAAGAAAAGTTTCCCATGGGAGATCTTGAGGATACGACAATTCTAGATTGGCTCTATAAGGATGAAGAGGAAGCAGTTCAAAATGTCACCTTACCAACAGAACAATATGGGAAAGGATATTCTATCATGCAAAAGATGGAATATGATAATGGTCCTCTGGGAAAGAGAAAAAGGTGTAATTGAGCCTATCCATCTCCCAGGGCTGGATGCATATGATAAAAATGGAATAGGCTATGATGTTACCCACTCTAAACAATCACAAGATAATGTTTTTACACTACAAGAAGGATCCGATAAGAAAGACACATGTTTGGTATTAGTCCTGAATTACATTGAAAATAATTCTGACATAGATTCTGCTGAATATGAATGGGATACCATCCATGATGACAAATTTTGGAAAGACAAAGAGGTAGATGTCGTACACAAGTATACGCTCACTTTAAGCAAAGGAGAAGGTTCAGGGTCCCGACCACAAGAATCTGAACCATAAAGCAACTATGAGTCTAGTGATACTGAGTTGGATTTTAACGAACAAGACTATTAGGAGAATAGTACCATCATTGACCCACCTCATACCTCGGATCCTACCGATAACTCTATCTTGACCCTAACCATCGCTGATTTTACACGACTGGACGACGTCCTACCATTAATCCATCCTGATCTCATTGACTGAGATCTCACCGAACCTATTGATATACCTATTTTTCCAAATGACGAAGCTATCATAAACTTCCTTTCCGCCGATGATGTAAATAATTGTTCCACTAGCGATTTTCAGTATGAAGTCTTCAATCAGGAGAGTGTCAAGTCTCCTAGCTGCAAAAATGAAAATAAAGAAAAATGATCTAGTGGTGAAAACTAGAATCTGGCAGTACTAGATCAAGCAAAAGACAAAATAAAGAGCGTATCAGATGGTGAAAACCTTTTTGAGGCACCACCTGATGGGACTCTTGACACTCTCCCAGAGCACTATCATGAGCGATCGTCCATCTTGACTGAGCCTACAAAGGAAATCAACATTGCAACTACAGATAATCCAAGGATCCTACAGGTAGCTGAATCAATGACAGATAAAGAAATACCAGAGTTCATGAACTTTCCCACAGAAAATCAAGTCAATTTTGCATGGTCATACACAGACATGCTAGGTCTTGATCCTGATCTCATTATGCATCATTTATCTATCAAACCAAGAGCCAAACCAATAAAATAAAAACTCAGAAAGATGAATCCTCATGTTGCACTATTGGTTAAAGAAGAACTCAAGAAGCTCCTAGATGCAGGTTTTATAAGATCAATTGCCTATGAAGAATGGATTTCCAATATTGTACCAATAGCAAAACCAGACAAACATGTAAGAGTATGCACTAATTTCATAGATCTTAACAAAGCTTACCCAAAGGATGACTTTCCACTTCCAAGTATTGACACTATAGTTGATCTAACAGCAGGCCATGCCATGTACTCATTAATGGATGGTTTCTCCGGTTACAACCAAATCAAGATTGCACCAGAAGACCAAGAGAAAACAGCTTTCACTTGTCCGTGGGGAACATATTGTTGGAATGTCATGCCTTTCGGATTGAAAAATGTTGGAGCTACTTATCAAAGAGCTATGACTATGATCTTTCACGACATGATGCACACATTCATGGAGGATTATGTAGATGACATATTGGAAAAATCACACACCAGAGAAGGACACTTGAAGATACTGTTAAAAATATTTACCAGATTGGAAAAATTCAAAGTTCGCCTAAACCCTAAGAAATGTGTTTTTGGGGTCACCTCTGGAAAACTGTTAGGATATATTATTTCAGAAAAGGGAATTGAAGTAGATCCTACTAAAGTTCACACAATCATGGAGATGCCTCCCCCAAAGAACATCAGTCAATTAAGATCATTACAAGGGTGACTCCAGTCTATCAGAAGATTCATTGCACAATTGGCTAACAAAAGTCTACCATTCACACATCTCTTACATAAGAATGTTCCTTTTAGATGGGATGATAAATGTGAAATGGAATTTCAACAAATCAAGCAGTACCTGATGAATCCACCAGTTCTTGTACCACCAAATCCAGATAAACCATTGATTCTGTATATTGCTGCAACCGAGACATCTTTGGGAGCATTATTAGCACAAGAAGACCATGAAGGGAAAGAACGTGCAATCTATTACATTAGCAGAACACTGACAAGCCATGAGCTTAATTACACTTTCATTGAGAAGGCTTGTTTAGCAGTCGTCTTTGCTTCACAGAAATTCTGACATTACATGCTAACTCATACAATTAATCTTGTTTCAAAAATGGATCCACTCAAGTATCTACTAAGTAAAGCATCACTAACAGGAAGGTTAGCAAAACGGGTCATGATTTTGAGTGAGTTCGACATCCACTATGTTGATTGCAAAGCAATCAAAGGGCAAGTTATTGAGGATCAGCTAGCTGACGCTCCTCTCCAAACAGAGCACCCTTTGCACATTGAGTTTCCCGATGCTGATGTTTTCACGACAGACTCTAAGCAGCCATGGTCCTTATACTTTGATGGTTCTTTTACTCAACATGGTTCGGGGGTAGGTATTCTCTTCATCACCTCTCAAGGACATACCATTCCTCGGTCCTATAGGCTAATGTTTCCTTGCACCAATAACATAGTTGAATATGAAGCACTGATCACTGGACTGAAAACAACATTGGAATGGAGGATTACCGAGCTACAAGTTTATGGTGACTCACAACTAGTTATTAATCAAATCAATGATGACTATCAAACTAAAGATGACAAGTTGTTGCCATACAAGAAGATGATTGATGACTTCAAAAATTATTTTGTAGACATTCAGTTCACACAAATTTTGAGCATTGACAACAAAGCGGCCGACGCTATGGCTACGATCGCCTCATTGATACAACTCCTAGAAAAATAGACTCACTATGAATTTCTGGTGGAACAATTATTTACACCTGCCTATGACACACCTGAAAGCCAAATTATCTGCCACCTGGTAGGATCCGACTCACCCTGGTATGGTAAGATTTATGCATACCTAAAAGATGATATTTTACCACCTGACTTATCCCACAACCAAAAACGTAACTTTATTCGACAATCTTCTCGATATACCCTCATCGCTGATACCCTTTATCGCCGTGGTCTTGATGGTACTTTACTTCGATGTCTTGAACGTGACGAATCTGATAAAGCTTTACAAGAAGTTCATGGGGGCATTTGTGGTACTCATTCGAGTGGACTAACCTTATCCAAAAAATTGATTATAATGGGTTACTACTGGCCTACAATGGAAAGGGAATCATTCACCTTTGTTAAAACATGCTCAAAATGTCAGATTCATGGGAATCTTATTCATGCTCCTGCACAAGAACTTCATTCGTTTACACCCACCTGGCCATTCTCTCAATGGGGGTTAGATCTAGTAGGAAAAATTCATCCTTCTTCTTCAAATGGGCATAAGTTCATTATCACAGTAACAGAATATTTCACTAAGTGGATTGAGGCAGTACCTCTCTCTAAAGTCACTGGAAAACAAATCTCATCCTTCATACTCAACTACATTATTTGTCGATATGGTATTCCTAAAGCCATTATTACAGATAATGGTCGACCTTTCAAAAATCAGGATATTGATGAACTTTGTGAAAGATTCCATATTCAGCACAGATACTCCATGCCTTACTACCCTCAAGGGAATGGCCAAGCAGAGGCCTCAAAAAGGACTATACTAAAGATTTTGAAGAAGACTGTCAATGACGCAGGGAAGGATTGGCATGTTCAACTCAATCCCACCTTGTGGGCTTACAGAACTAGTGTCCGAACGCCAACAGGAGCAACACCTTTTGCCCTCGTCTATGGAGCAGAAGCCATACTGCCTTTAGAAGTAGAAATACCTTCATTAAGAGTATCACTGAAAGGTCTCATAACAGATGAGGAATACAGAGTTTCCCGACTACAAGAGTTAGAACTTTTAGATGAAAAGAGATAGAGAGCAGCAGACCATTTAAAAGCATACCAACAGATGATGTCTCGCAGCTATAATCACAAAGTAAAGCCACGTACCTTTCAGGTGGGTGATCTAGTTCTGAAAGAGAACCCGCGTTATCAACAAGACAGAGAAAAGAAAGGAAAGTTTGAACCAAATTGGTTAGGCCCTTATGTGGTTATTGCAGTCTATGGTTCAGGAGCATACAAGTTATCAATGCCAGAAGGAGACCTATTGGATGAACCCATCAACAGTATACATATTAAGAAGTATTATGTTTAAGTCAGAAAAAGTCCTGAAGAAATACAAAAAAAGTCAGAAAAAGTCCTGAAGAAATACAAAAAAAGTCAGAAAAAGTCCTGAAGAAATACAAAAAAAGTCAAAAGTCCTAAAGAAATACAAAAAAGTCAAAAGTCCTGAAGAAATCCAAAAACAGCAGAAAAAGTCCTGAAGAAATCCAAAAACAGCAAAAAAAGTCCTGAAGAAATCCAAAAATAGCAGAAAAAGTCCTGAAGAAATCCAAATACATTAGAAAAAGTCCTGAAGAAATCCAAAAAAATCAAAAGAGAATGTCATAGGGTGAAAACCTGGCAATCAGGCAGTCTATTGACAGCAAAATACAAAAAAATCAAAAGAGAATGTCATAGGGTGAAAACCTGGCAAACAGGCAGTCTATTGACAGAAAAATACAAAAAAATCAAAAAGAAATCAGAAAAATGCAATAAACACGGATAGTGAAAATTTGGCAAACAGATGCTATCTGTACCTCTCCATTTATTAGTTCCTATTTTGCACGTTGTGTTTTCAAAGTTTCCCTTTTGTCGCATCTTTTTCATCTTAGGGTCATTAATTGCATCATCCTGCCACCACTTGCCTAGAGTATTAAAACGTCTTACCATGGCTTGATTGTTTGTACATATTCCTTCCCGCAAGTTGTGTCAATCAACGAGGAAAAATTCAGCTGGGGGCACTTAACTTTCAGAACGTACCAAAACAGCTAGACCATGACATATGATCTAATCATACAACTAAACAAACTCATATGGCAATGTTATCCGATCATGACACACTTTTCAGCAAGATATCATATCATTTGTCTATTGGATGATCCAAATATCTGAATAATGTATGCATTAACAGTATTACATGTTTGACTAAAAGTTGTTTGATTTTTGCTATCATTACTCTGGAGCACACTCAATGATGTACTGAACTAGAGTGGCAAGGAATGAGAATGATTTTTTTCTTTGTCTCCTGTTTGAAGGTTAACAATCACTCTGATGCAAATATGTCACAGGACATGACAATCAAAGCAATATCATCGATGACAGTTCCACATTTGCATCAGAAAGGTGGTTAATCTTTGTTTGTTTATGCAAGAAATGGTCAGGTCATCTCGATTCAATTATACCTCGATGCTTGTGTTCGCTTGCTATATCAAAATTCATGAAAGTTGTACTTTGGTCATCATTGGCGCTGATTTCCCCTCTGATGCTTGTACATACTTCCAATATTTTAAAATGTTCTATGATGATTCAAGAAGGCTTATAACAGGCTCAACAAACTGGTTAGTTTCATATAGTTGCATGTTCATTAGATCATTGTATATATCTGCATATTGGATTCATAGCCGTATTTTTGAAAGGCTGAATGAAGACATTAGACGGTTGTCATAGAGTTTTGACCCTTTCGTGGAGGACATTTGGACATTTAACTCATTGCATTCATTCATTGTTCATATATCATTCTGTCATTCTTCTCATTTTGTCATTCATTTTATCATTCATTCTCATCTTTATCTTTGTCATTCCCATATCCGTTATTATTCATTATCATTTTTCATTTTCTCATTTATTAATCACTATTCATTTTCATTATCATCATCCTTCTCATATATCATTATCATTGAATCATTAATCATTTTTCAGTCTACCACTTAAATCAGTTCATTTATCATTTTCATTCATCATTTCATTTATCATTTTTCATTATCATTAACATTTCATTACCATTATGATTCATTTTTACCATTTCATATCATATCATTTCATAAACATTTCATTACCATTATGATTCATTTTTACCATTTCATATCATATCATTTCATTAACATTTCATTACCATTACCATTTATCATTTCATCATTCATTTATCATTTTATCATTTCATATCATTATCATTAACATTTCATTACCATTACCATTTATCACATATTATTTTATCATTCATTTTATCATCTCATACCATTTCATTACCTTTCACATTTACCATTTTTATCATAATCTCATTATCATCATATCACCATTTTCATTACATACACATTACACAAACATATCATTTATCTTTTCATCATTATTCATATCCATCATGTCACGATGCATTTTCATACATAGAAAATTCAAAACAAACATAAAAGTAACATCTCACATTTATACATACATCACCACATACCATCCTACATCATAATGATTAGTCCGCAAAAATAATAAAAACCATATCAAAATCCATCTCATAATATACATGCATACACATCATATCCATATCATATCATAAATGCATGAACATAAACATCATCAGAAACATCGCCGCTACATATCATCGCTCATCAACATAATACAAATGTCCAAATGTCCAATGAAACTAATAAAAGGTCAGAACATAAATACATCATACATGATCAAAACTCAGTATACATAATGAATCAAGCCCCAAATGGCTAACTGGTAGATGCCCCTGAAGGAGCAAGTCCGGAAGGAGGTGGCCTGCCACTCGGCCCTGCATTTGGATCCCGTCGAGGTCCTGTCACCTCTCTGCCATGTGTAGATGTCCAGGATCGGGTCCTCATCCTGCTGTGTGATCTGGGAAAAGGCTCTCGCCACTCGGGAGGACATAGCTCCTCATACTGCACTCTATAATACTCTGCCTCTCTGGCTGCCTTGAATCCCTCTGCAATGGCCTCCCGCAAAGAAGTACTCTCTACGGTACCCATCAGCCTCTGTGCTACACCCTCGGCCTCTAATGCTCGCCGTCTAAGGGCATCCCTCTCTGCTATCAACTACACCACCTAGGAATCCGAAGCTGGTGCCTGTGCCTATGCCTGTGCCTGCGCCTGCACCTGTGCCTGTGCCTATCCCTGTGCCTGTGTCTGGGCCTATGCAAGCTGTGCCTGTAACTGCACTATCATGCTCTGCACCTGCACCTGACCCTGCAAAGTAGCTATCTGTGATTGCTGGGATGAGGATGTCACCCTGATCATTATCTGTGGCCTGGCACCGGATCTGGACCGTCGAGGAATCGGTACTCTGCTTAGGCTGTCTAGCCTCTGCTGTCGCTCCTCATCCCCGTCATCTCCATCATCTCCGTCCTCTGAGCTGCTCTCCTCCTCCCCAGCTCCACTCTCCTCGCTCTCCTCTCCCTCCTCCTCTCCACCCATAGCCTGCTCCCCTCCACCCATAGCCTGCTCTCCACCTGTCATACCTCCCTGTATCCCTGCTCCTAGCTGTGGGACTGCTCTGATGGACCGTGCCTCATCTGACACTGTGAACCGTGGAAAAGGATGAGTATGAAAGTACTGGGCGTAGTCATCCATCATCCCTACATCTAATACCTCTGGCCTATCTGCCCATACCTCAGGCTGTAAGGACGTGTACTCTATGTAGACTGCCTAGTAGGGAATGCATGGCCCCCATCCTACATCCCCCTTGCACCGCCCATAATGAGCAACACCCTGGGGCATCCCCTGTGTGAAGCCAAACTGTCGCAGAATCTATAGTGCCAGAAACCGCTCAATAGTAAAGGGCGTCCGCCCTATCAGGTACCGTGGTCTGCACACAAATGACATCTCTAAGTGATCCATCGCCCATGCCTCGCAGTCTGTGTAGGGCCTCCATATCACTGAATCAACATCATCTAGCACTCGCCGCCAGTACTCTACCTTGCCCAGCCTCTGCTGGACAACTACACCGGAATAAGCATACACATATGGCCTCCCTGCCGGTCTTGACCTAGTACATAGTAGTCTCATGATAGCAATGTGCTCCCACACCTAGATCTGCAATAATGTAACTCCACTCGCCAGGCTGGTGGATCCTCTGTATACAATCCGATGAAGGTCATGGTACATATCCGCTAAGACACAGCTCCCCCAGGTGAATCTCCGTGGCTGAGTGATCATCCACTCTAGCATCCTCCCCCACCCCACGGCGAATCCCTTGGACCGATGGTCCAGTCCAAGGAAACCTCCAACAAATGCTGCTAATACCACTACCAGAGTTGGATACTTGTTGAAGTCCTCCCAATCTATCCAGTACCCATAAATACCGGGATCGCCGCATATCCGCTGTAATGCCTCTGTCCCACCAATCTCCTTGTGGTCATAAACCACAAGGGCTCCAACAACCAGAATCCCCAGTATCTGATACACGTCCTCCGGTGTCACACTCATCTCACCCATCGGTAGGTGGAAGGTGTTGTGCTCGGAATGCCATCTCTTGGCCAAGGTCGTCAACAGCCCCTTGTTGGCCCGAATGCCTCGTGGCATGGTCAATAGTGGCCCCAATCCACAATTTGCAATCACCTATAGCTCGGCCGGTGTCAGCTCTCCTATCCGCTCCCAACATAATGGGAACCGTTCTCTGATCTGGAGGCTTTTGAAAGCCTCCTATTTTGTTCAAACATCATAACTAATCCATCAAATCAGATCACATATCAATGACCTATATCAAACATGTCAAATCAATTTACTCTATCATCATTTACTATTTATTTTTCTTTTCAGGAAAGCAAATTTATCAACACACATATCATTTTCTGTTTGTATTTCAATCATGAATGCAAATTTAAATCTCTATTTTACTATTTTTTTTCTATCGCAGAAAGCAAATTTATCACCACATCTACTCTTTGTTTTTCAATTGCGAGAAACAAAGTTATCAAATTCAAATCATTCAATCAATCCTTCATTTTACTCTTTGTCATTCGTCACAAAGTTATCCACTAGCTACTCTTTGTTTTCTATTTTGAAAGCAACGTTATCAGTCCTCTATCAAATTTTCTATCCTATCAACATGATGATTCTACAATTTATCTATCTATTAACTAAAGAAGCAATTTTTATCATCATTTTTCATCAAACAGGCATTCTGGGGAAAATTTCCTAAATGCGCAACTCTGTTGCCCATATGCGCTAAAAACCCATATGCGCCAAAGTTTTTCTCAAAAACACAACACTGTTTCCTAAATACGCTAAAACCCTGTATGCGCAACTCTGTATCTCGGATGCGCTAGTCTAACTACCAGATGCACAACTCTATCATTTTTTGACCAAACCCTAAATGCGCAGTTCTGTGCCCTAGATGTGCTAAATCTCTGACCTAGCCTATTTTGACCTATATGCGCAACTTTATCTGTCGGATGCGCTAAAAGATCAGTTTGTGTCTTGTTCCTAGATGCGCTACGGAATTTCCTATATGCGCTAAACTTTTTATCGGATGCGCTAAAACTGGCCCTAAATGCGCTAAAACATTCCAAAAATATTGCAGACCGACTTTAAATCAATTCAAATTCGATCAAAAATGCGAAATTTGACAACTTAGAGGTTTTGAATCACTCACCGGTGGTCCATATGCTGCTGGTCTCTGATACTGTCGCGCTCGCTCGAACCTATGTCTGTGCACGGGGATCACCATCTCGCCAAGTCACTCTCAGAGCTCAAAATTCACTGTAGCAGTAGGGTGAAAATGACACTTCATTTTACCCCTTTTACCTTATAAGGGTCTTTTCAGGATGGGCAGTAATGGCATTTCCCATTTTTCATCCTCTTTTTCACTGGGGCATCAGATACATTATCTATCAGGAGCTAAATCACTGTTCCTCCATCATTATCAATTTCTTCTTCCGTGATTTATCTCTCGAGGGGGCATCATCATCGACATCAAAAATCGAAAACATATCAGGGGAAATTTTTTTTATTTTCTTTGAAGCAATGCGTTTCACACATCACTTCAAAGAGGGGCAAAATGTATACGCTTAAAAATGGTCATGTCTATAATCCTGGCAATTAATTAAATATTTATTATTTAATTAATTTTTCTAAAGTCCTCTACATATGATTAAATTTAATTAATTTAATTATATTGTTCATTCATCTTATTCTTCTTTCGTAATTAAATAAATTTATTTTATTTAATTATTTTCACATGTCCACTTAATTAATTAAATAAATACATTCTATTTATTTAAATTAATTATCTTTGTTTGAATTTAAATAAAATCTTTTGATTTAATTAAGTTTAAATATTTCTCTTTCTTCTATTTTTAATTCTTCTTCTAATTAATTAAATGTTTCATTTAATTAATTTCATAAAAGTGATTTAATTAAATAGATCTTATTTAATTAAAAATATCTTAGGCTTTCTTTCTAAGTCAAAATTAGGTATTTTAACCTAATTGTGCAATCTTCTCATATCATAATTAAATATTTTATTTAATTATGAGATATTCTGCTTTTTTCAATAAAACATGATTAAAGCTCTTTTCCCACTACAAGTTTTCTTCTGCTTTTAAAAGCTTAATTAAATATTTTATTTAATTAAGAAAAGCTGAATGTCCTCCACAAATAAATAATTGATTTTTTTAATTAATTATTTATCAGCTTTTAATCTTTCTTTTATTCTTTCTTCTCTTCTTTTTCCTCTTTCATAATAAAATAAAAAAATCTTGGTTTTAGGGTTCTTTTATTTTCTCTTCAATTTCATCTTTCTTCAACCGTTCGATCTGCCAGGAATTATCACAACCGTCAATCGAGATAGCCAATCAGAATCATTCAGAAAGCTCTATAAATACCTGTGTGAATCCAAACATTGGTAATAGGCAATTAAGTAGAGTTTATGCATTTAATTCATTTAGTATTCATTTATCATAGCATCATGTTTACTTCAAGTTTCTTAGCTAAAATCATTATCATAGCTTAATCATGCATTCATATCATAGCAAAATCTTGTTCTTTAGGAAGACAGTTTGTTGAGCCTAGCCCATAATCTGAGAACACAAGGCTGGAATCTACAAAAACACTAAGGATAGAGGACGATAGGACAACAATGGAAACAGGATACTGAGTTTTCACTTCTCTACTCCTTTTATATTTTTGTTTTTGTTATAATGTTCTATTGGTGTGTTTGAACTTGTTTTAATTCATTTACACACTTAATTTTCACACACACACTAACAATCAGGTATCGTTGAAAAAGCAATTTTTTGAGGATGAGCTCAAGAATTTATTGGCATCCTTAGGCTTGGTCCTCATCTGCAATAAGTGGGACGATAACCCGTGGAGGATTTACAGTGTGAAACATGCTGAGTGGGAATACTTTGAGAGGAGAAATAATCTAACTTGAGAAAGAGTGAAGGTGTACATTGATTTGAAACACATTCCTTTTCAACAACCAGAATGGTTGAGTTTCTATGCACCAAAGGCATCGTATGACAAAAATCTTATGATAAGAAAATCTATTAATACAAGGTTGAAGAAAAGAGGTTGATCAGAAAGAAAGAAGGCAGAATTCTGGAGCTTCTGACAAGAGTTGTGGTGCTTCAACCTCCCTGTCAAACAGTTCTCACAAGATGATGAGTTTGAAGAGATTTATGATAAGGAGGTTGAAAATGATAATAGCAATCTAGAGACTAGCCATCAAATTGATGAGGAACAAGATCTGCGTCAAGCTTCTTGACCTCAGGAATTTGACAGCTGTAAGGATTCAAGGTGAAGGAATTCATGAGCTCCATCCTCCTCTAGTACAAAAAGAAAATGAAAGAGATCTTAACAGTCTCCATGAGCATCATCTATTGCAGTTGTCAAGGGCCAAGTTTCGGAGGGGTCAGTGGCCAAGAGATCAGAACATGTTAGTTCTAGTTGTGAAAATAAATGGCAGGTCCTAAATCTAGGTGCATCTAACATGTCGACCCAAGGAGAAGAAGAAGTGGAGTCCACCCTACAAGATGTCTTGACTACTGTGGCTTGGGTGAGTTTTTCTCCCTCTCTTCTTCATGTTTCTATATCTTTGGTTTCCCCCTTGCCTCCTCCCATGGAAATTAATCCTTCATCCTTGGGCCCTGAGCTAATAATCCTAAATACACCCCTTCCTATTTGTAATGAACCCCATAAAATTACCCAACATGTCAAGCGAGCAACATTTGCTTTGGTCATTATTAAATCTTTGATCACCCTATCAAGGGCCCCTCTAGAAAGAGCTGATACATTTGTGCTAACCCCCACTCCTAGCCCATCATATTTTGGGAAAACAAATTTCCACTTGACTGTATCTCTCTTCACCCCTACTAGAAAATCCCCCGTTCAGTCTCAGCTTGGTGCACCACCCTTTTCCATGATAACACTCCCTTTTGCTTCACCGCATGCTTATACATCCAAAATATCAACTTCCATCACCTTTTTTGGTTTCCCTCCCAGTGCCCCTATTGCAATCTAGAATTTTGATGTCCCTCAAAGCCTCCAGGATCATTTTAGTGCAACCAAGAAGGCCCAACGAAATGCTAAACAAAGACGGCTATTGAAGAACACTAAATTGCTAGCTACCAAGAAGATCGAGGCTTATTTTAATGAGTGGAATTCTCTCTTGACTACCACCACGACATAATTCATGGCTAAACCCAAGGGGCAGATGTAGACAGAGGATTATGACATCTAGACAATGGGCCTATATTTTAATGAAACTTGTCCACACAACAAAGTGGTCTTAGCTAAGACCACCAAATAGGTAGTATATGCAGATTATGAAAGGCTGGGTAGAAAGTTGAGGAAACATGAGATAGAGTTGGTTAATGTGAGGGAAATAGTGTGTAGATTGTAGACTAAAATCAAGGCCAGTGATGTTCAGATAGCTTGCATAAAGTAGATTCAAGGCAAGCAAGGGGAAACCTTGAGGTTGCTTCAAGAAGCACAAAGCCAATAGGTTCGGCTACATGTGGAAATCAAAAAATTGAAAGTTGACATCGCCACCCAACATTCAACCAACATGGAGTATAGAAGTACTCATGAAAAACCTATAGAAGGAGCTAGGCAGTGTCTGATCTTGAGCTTCTAACAGTGTCAGGAAGGCACAAGCAGAGGTAGAAAGATCAAAGTTGGAGAAACAAGAGTTTGTGTCCACTTTGCAAACCCACAACCAAGAGATTAGAAGAATTAGCTCTGAATTGGAAAATTCTCTCAAGGAGATGGATCAAGTAGAGGAGAATGCAAGAGCCAAAGTATTCAACTCAGTTAGGAGTTGGTTGTTTCTTAGAAGTTCAGGTCCCTCCCACTACTAAAAAGAATGGTATCTTCACACTGGGAGTAGATTGCAACTGTGGTTCCTATTTGCAGGCCTATCTTACAATTCTTGAGGGATGTTTGGGAAATAAATGGGAAGATTGGCTCGATGGCCAATCACATTCTACAGATATGTAACTCTCGAGTAGTGGAATCACAAAGTTTCATTTCTAGGCTTTGTGTGGCTTTTGACAAAATCCTAAGAGATGCGGTAGTTTTTGCCCAAAGAGCCACTTCCATCAGAGTGAGTGAGATTGTCAACTCCCACAAGGGCCCAAAAAGTGCAAATATTGCTAGATGGCGTTGGCAAGGAAAGTTGAGGAAGTAAAAAAGGATTTCAATGTGTTGGTCAATTATGAGCTACATCCTCTTTTCTCCCTAGATGGAGATGTGCAGACAATAGAAAAGATTATTGAAGCTATCAAATAAAAGGATCGAACTTCTACAGAACTCCTAAGTTCAAGTATAGTGCATATAGCCGATGAGATCGAGCATGATATTTTTCATCTTTCTCATCTTTATCATTACCTTAGAGCAGTTACTGTAAGGTGGGGAGTCATGTCTTTCTGGGAAGTCTTCCAGCTTGACCAAGAATATAGGCTCATCCATAATCTACCCTTACCAACCGAAGAAGAATGGTAGGCTCTACACTTTGCTTTCCTTAAAATCTAGGAATTTCCAAAGAGTAGGGTTTGTACCTCTACAAGCGAAGGCCCCTATGAATCACCAAAACTATGAAGCATGTTGGAGACATGTGCCTCAAACTTATTGACCTGAACCTTCTGAAAGAGAAAAATTAGTGAGAAACCTAGAATTTTTTGCCAATGAACAACTTAGTTCTAAAGGCTCGAAGTGATCAGATCAGTGAGACTAATGGTCAATCTTTCTGGAAGAAGTTTTCAGTGTGACCTAAACTATCAGCATGAGATTTCTATATCTCGGCGATGATAGAAATCTAGCCAAAGGGTTCCATTGGGGAGACTCTTGCTGATGGTCTTGCATGGGTCAATGTTGGGGTAACATTGGTCTTCAATCAGACCTAAGAATGTTTGACTGACACTTTTTCTCTAGATGATGGATCTATTCCAATTGAACGTCGATTTCACTCTTGGCAATGTTCATGGTCTTGATGTTCTTTTGGAACATTGGGGAGACCTGGGCTATCATTGTGACATCTCAGATGTTTGTCAATAGTGTTGATCATGCTAATGGATCTGAAGGTAGACCACGGTTGAATGAATGCTGACTTGGATTGAATGTTGAGGTGTACGATGGTCATTGGAGGATTGTTCTGAGTTGGTGGTGTCTGTGCAATGACTAGTAAGATCGACAATTGCTCAACAAAGGAAAATAAATTGAACCGTTTGTTTAGAGAAAAAATTAACCATGGCTATGGGATATACATTGCAGTGTACTATAATAGAGAATGGTTTGAAAAGTTAGTGTTCTCCATTGTATGTTGTATAAGCAATGTAACATTGAGACATAACAAACTGTAATCAAGATTTGTTCTATGCAAGGTTGATTAGGGAAATGTTGCTGCTATGAAATTGTCATCTGTGAAGGAGAGTCTACAACTTTGTATGTAATTCATTTACTGTAATACAAAGTGAATTTCTTTGGTATGGTGGGTTTTACTCTTGTAAGGGTTTTCCCACATTAAATACTGGTGTTCAGTTTTGTGTATGATCTTAATTGTCCTTTTGTTATTCCAATAATGTGCATCTTTAATGAATTGTAATTGATTTTTGAACCTATAGTATGCACTATTCCTCTTAAAATTAGCATTAGGAAGGCGTTTCGACACCTTTTATTTCCTTATAGGTAGTATCAAAGCCTATCTAGTTGTGTTATCCTCATGGGTAGGGTTGGTTTTTTGTGTCAATTTTGAAGTAGGAGTTTTGTAGAAATTTTTTAATCTCAATTGCAGATTAAGATGGCAAGCACATCAGGAAAGATTGAAATTGAGAAATTCAATGGTAGTAATTTTGAGTTGTGGAAACTCAAAATGGAAGACCTGTTGGTGGACCATGATATTTTGCTTGTTGTGTGTAGAACAAAACCTTATGGCATGAAGCAAGATGATTGGGACCTCATAGACAGATAAGTAAAAGGGTTGATAAGACTCTTTTTTGTAGACTCTATTCTCTTGAACATTCACAAAGAGAAATCTACATCTTCTTTGTGGAAGAAGCTTGGAGACATTTATCAAGGAAATTCCTTGGTGAATAAGTTGTTCTTAAGGAAGAAGTTGTACTCTTTGAAAATGGAGGAAGGGGCGTATGTGGTTGGCCATTTGAATATGTTCAACATGTTGATCTCTCAGTTAACATTTGTGAGTGTGAAAATAGATGACGAACATTGTTGTATGCTCTTGTTGTGTTATTTGCCTAATTCTTGGGATCGTTCAGTGATGGCGATTAGGAGCATGACAACCACTTTAAAGATGGAATATGTGGTTTCTTCTTTTCTATTAGAAGAGATGCAAAGGAAATATTTTGAGATGACAAAGGAGGCTCTTATTGTTTGAGGGAGATCGAAATAAAAAGGAAAGAAGAAGGATAAGAAGTCCAAATCAAAATCAGAAGGGAGATCAAAGTCTCTTGGCAAGAATTCCAAGGCTAAGTGTTTGAATTATGGACAATCTGGTCATGTCTGAAAGGATTGCAAAGAGGATAAAAAGAAGAAGAAGAAGAATTCTGATAATGATTCTTCTCAGAGTGAAGTAGATGCCTTCATTGC
The DNA here is from genome assembly GCA_007258455.2 of Sequoia sempervirens. Classification (NCBI taxonomy): domain Eukaryota; kingdom Viridiplantae; phylum Streptophyta; class Pinopsida; order Cupressales; family Cupressaceae; genus Sequoia; species Sequoia sempervirens. Next base: position 117,812,493 of record VDFB02168118.1, on the reverse strand, counting down.
AGCTTTAGCGACTCAAGCATTAGATGATGTCTGGATGATTGATTATAGAGCATCTTTCCACATGACATTTCATAGAGACTGGTTCAAAAAGTATGAAAAATATGATGGTGGAAAGGTGTACTTATCAAGCGATTCATCTCTAGAAATTGTTGGTCATGGAAGAGTCAGAATTTGGTTTCTTGATGGAAGAATTAAGGGAATTGATGGTGTAATGCATATACCAGGTGTGGCTCAGAATTTACTTTATGTAAGCAAGTTGAATGATGTTGGATTGTAAGTCTCATTCTCAAGAAATGGCTGCAAAATGACTAGAGGCTCAATGGTGCTAGCTAGGGGTGCTCAAATTTGTACTTTGTACAAGCTGGATGCACTTATTCAATGTAACAATGTTTGTATGAAGTCACAAAAGGTTTTTTGTGTAGAGAAGGAGATTGAAGTCCCTATAGGGGAAAATTCTTTGGAAATTAAACTTCCTACAAAGAAGACTATGCTCTGGCATCAAAGGCTCAGTCACATTGGTGAGAAAGGTGTAAAATCCTTGAAAAATAAAAACTCTGTTGAGGGGCTTGAAGATTGTAACCTAGAATTTGAATTTTGTGAACATTGTATATATGGAAAATATGATCATGTTTCATTTTACTCTATTTCTCAAAAATATTTTGGTGTTCTGGATTATATTCACTTTGATGTTTTTGGTCCAGTAAACGTTCATTATAGAAATCAAGATATTATGTTTCTTTTATTAACAATTATTCAAGAAGGGCATTTGTATATTTTCTAAAAAGTAAATCATAAGTGTTCTATCATTTTAAAGAGTTCAAGAACTTGGTTGAAAATCAAACTGGTAAGAAAATCAAATGCTTGAGGACATATAATGGTGGTCAATTCTATTTTTCTGATTTTGAAAGGTATTGCAAAGACCATGGAATTAAAAGGAAGAAAACAACACCTGACACTCCACAACAAAATGGAGTTGCTGAAAGGCTAAACCGGATGATGGAGAGAGGGAGAAGTATGTTGAGCAATGTTGGTTTGAAGCAAAATTTTTGGGCTAAGGTTGTGGCTACAACATGTTACTTGGTAAACCAATCTCCCTCTTCAACACTTGTTGATAAAACACCTATGGAAGCTTGGTTTGGTAAGAAGCCCTCTCTGAGACATGTTTGTGTCTTGAGCTATGATGTATATGTTTATGTTCCAAATGAGAAGAGATCTAAATTGGAGAACAAAGATGTTAAGTGTATCTTCATTGGCTATGACATTGGTGTGAAAGGATACAAGCTTTAGAATCTCATGACTGAAAAGGTTGTATACATCAAAAGTGTAATATTTCATGATTTGAAACCTTCTTTAGTGGATCTGCTATCAGGCATGAAAGAAGACAAGGAGGAAAATGATGTCGAAATTCTTCTAACACCAAAAAAAAGGAACAACAAGTTGACAATGTACTTGAATCTGAGGAGAGTTTGAGCAGCTTTGAGAGTTCTGAACAAGAAGTAGAACCATAACCTTGTTCTCTGCCTATGAGGAGGTCTACATGTGAGAAGTGACAACCTGATAGGTATGGATTCTCTATGTTAGATTCTACTTGTGCCTATGCTTTAATTACTAACATTGATGAGCCTAGGACTATTAAAAAGGATATTAGAATTCTTGATTCAAACTCTTGCTTAGAAGCCATGAATGAAGAAATGTCATCATTAAAGAAGAATGAAACCTGGAGTTTGGTTGCTCGAAGGTAGAAAAGATGTTGGTTGTAAGTGGGTATTTAAAAAGAAAATCAGTCTGGATGGCATTGTTGAAAAGTATAAAGTGAGGTTGGTTGTGAAGGGGTATTCCTAGGTAGAGGGAATTGATTATAGAGAAATATTTTTTCCTATAGCTAAGCTGACATCTATCAGATTTATTTTGTCACTTCCAGTAGCATATGACTTAGAGATTTAACATATGGATGTGAAGACAACATTTCTTCATGGATATCTTGAAGAAGAAATTTATATGTCCCAACTTGAGCACTTTGTGGAAAAAGTTAAAGAAATCTCTATATGGTTTGAAGCAGTCACCTAGAATGTGGTACTGGAATTTTGACACATTTGTACTTTCTTTGGGATTTGTAAGATAAAAATATGATCATTGTGTATACTTCAAAACTAAAAAATGATTGCGTTCTTATTATTTCCCTCTATGTTGATGATATGTTGTTCATACGGAATAGTAAGTTTATGATTTCTGATCTAAAATCTCAATTATCTACAAAGTTCAAAATGAAAGATCTTGTTGCAGCAAGGTATATTTTGGGGATGGAAATAACTAGGGATAGAGAGAGCAGAAAGCTTTGGCTCAGCTAAAGTAAGTATATTAACACTGTTTTGGAGAGATTTGGTATGAGTGATTGCAAGCAACTAGTTGTTCTAGTTTTTTAGGGAACAAAACTATCTATTGAAGATTGTCCAAAATATCCTATTGAAATGGACGAAATGACCAGAGTTCCTTATGCAAGTGTAGTTGTTAGTTTATTGTATGCAATGGTCTACACAAGGCTAGACATTACCCAAGTAGTGGGAGTACTTAGTTGGTTTATGGCGAATCTAGGAAGGCTACATTGGAATGTTGTGAAAAGAGTCTTTAGATATTTAAAACGTGCTTCTTAGTATGCTTTGTGCTATCATGGTAACTTGGTTGGATCACAATGATCACTCAACATTCAAGGCTATGCAGATTTTGATTGGGTAGGGAACATTGACAATCAAAGATCCACCAGTGGATATATTTTCATGTTGATTGGTGGTGCAACTAGTTGGATGAGAAAGTGGTAGGATGTAGTCATTTTATCCACTATGAAATCTAAGTACATGGAAACAACACTTTCTTGCAAAGAAGTTTTATGGCATAGACATTTGTGTTCTAGTATTGGGTTCAGTGTTGGGCGAATTACAATTTGTTGTGATAGTTAGAGTGCTATTTGTTTGGAAAAAAGTCCACCTTTCCATACCAGGATGAAACATATTAATGTGCAGTATCATTTTGTATGAGATATGGTGGAGGATGAAAAGGTATCTTTAGAAAAAGTGGATACTCTAGAAAATGTTGCAGATGCATTAACGAAACCAATGAGCATAGACAAGTATAGGTGGTGTGCTAGTTCGATGGGCCTTGGAGCCCATCAATCTCAATAGTTTCTGAATGCTCTAGAGGTGTTAGTAAGATCTTCATCAAGTGGGAGATTTTTGGAGACATGTGCCTCAAACTTACTAACTTGAACCTCCTGAAAGAGAAAAATTGGTGAGACACTTGGAATTATTTTTTGATGAGCAACTTAGTTCTAAAGGCTCAAAGTGATCAAATCTATGAGACTAATGGTTGATCTTGCCAACGGAAATTGTCAATGTAACCTGAACTATCGACATGAGATTTCTAACTCTCGGTGATGATAGAAGTCTGGTTGAAGGGTTTCATTGGGGAGAATATTGCCAATGGTAATACATGGGTTAGCATTGGGGTAACATTGGTCTCCAGTCAGACCTAAGAATGTTGGACTTACACTTTTTCTCTGGCCGATGGATTTGTTCCAATTGAATGTCGGTGTGACTCTTGATGATGCACATGGTCTCAATGTTCTTTTGGGACATCAGGGAGACTTGGGCTATCATTATGACATCTTAGATGTTCACCAATAGTGTTGATCATGTCTATGGATTTGAAGGTAGACCACAGTTGAATGAACACTTACTTGGATTGAATGTTGAGGTGTACAATGTTTATTGGAGGACTATGTTGAGTTGGTGGTGTCTGTACAGTGACTAGTAAGATCAGTAGTTGCTCAATAGAGGAAACTAAACTAAGCTATTTGTTTAGAGAATGAATTGACCATGGCTGTGGGATATACATTGCAATGTACTATAATAGAAAATGGTTTGACAAGTTAGTGTTCTCCATTGTATGTTGTATAAGCATTGTAACAGTGAGACATACCGAACTGTAATCTAGATTTGTTCTGTGCAAGGTTGATCAGGGAAATGTTACTGCTGTGAAATTGTTATGTGTGAAGGAGAGTTTGTAACTCTGTATGTAATTCATTTACTATAATACAAAGTGACTTTCTTTGGTGTGGTGGGTTTTTCCCTCATAATGGTTTTCGCACATTAAATACTGGTGTTCAATTTTGTGTATGATCTTAATTGTCTTTCTGTTATTGTAGTAATGTGCATATTTAATGAATTGTAATTGATTTTTGAACCTATAGTCTACACTATTCCTCTTAGAATTAACATTAGGAAGGCATTTTTGCACCTTTTCTTTCCTTACAAAATGATTTTCTTTGCCTTAGTCTTTTTGATCTTCGGCTTCTTTTTGTTTTTGCTTTTGGAGATGTCTGGGTTTATGCAAGATCGGTTGGAAAGATGGGAAATGTGCCACATGGTGGTTGTACAACATTATTTTATCATTTTCCTTTTGGAGGAGGGCCCGAGACATGCGTTAGCTTGGCAAAAGTTTTATTTAAAATATTTTTTGGAAAACATAGAATCCCTACCCACATGACACATCATCTCTTCGCTACAAGAGGATTGCGCCTCTTATGAGACAATATCTTTTGGTAGTTTTTCAGAGCTTGCTAGCCTTTTCTTTTTCTTGGTTTTCAATATGGAAGCTTTGAGTTGGTGCCTTTGCATGATGGGATTGGTCAACAAGACCCTTTTTCTAGATTTTTTTTAGGATTTGATTGTTTAGGAACCTCTATCTTTGCTAAATATCTGAAGGGCATTAATGCCGTAGCTGAGAATTAATGAGAAAAGATTCTTGCAACCTAACCAAGGATCCACGATTGGATTATCAGCTATCGAGTATCAACATCTAGTAGCAATTAATTTTGTGCTATGGCAGTGTTTTCTTCTTTTGGCGGCTATAAAAGAAGGGCAACAACACAATGAGGGGGTGGATTCCAAGTTGCAATTTCTTTTGTTAAAAGAAAAGTTTCTTTAGTTTTCTTAGGGTTTAGAATTATTTTCAGGAGTAAAGCTACAAAACAACTTTTCTTTGGAATTTTATATCTTTTAAGGCTTAAATTATTGTCGGATTGGCATCCAACCTCTATTTCAAAGTTCATTTAATATTTTAAGGCACAAAATATTAAGGAGAAATTTTTGAGACTATGCATGTATGACCTTTTTCAAGCTTTCTTTCTTTGTATTATCATTATAAATGAAACACTATATCTTGCAAGCTAAATTTGAATAGTTTAAGTAGTTGATTTCCATGATGTATGCTCGCATGGTAGAGTAATAGCTTAAGAAAATTGGATTATGTCATTAGACTTTTTTTTTTTTAAGTTGTTGTTTCATTATATTATGTTGTATTAGGAGGAAGAGTTCATGTGATTTCTAAGATATTTTTATGTTACTCATAGAAATCTTTATGTATGATTAGACCTCAATGAACACTGCTAGAAGAAAGATTTGAAAGTCTGCACTATGCTTGAAGTTAGCCTTTGTTGTTCATTCTCTTTCCAACAACAAAGGGTTGTGGCATTCTGTATCTAATTATATCACTCATAGGAATGCTTTGGTTTGAAATTTTGTAAAATATTTGGAGCATCTCCTTTTATGTTTTATATTTACTTTTCCTTCTCCCCTTATCTCCAAACCCCAAAGAAGAGTCGACTTTCTATAAAAATCCTAGAGGTATTCAATGAGATGCAATTTGTCCCCCACTCGTTATTCCCATAAAACTATGAGAGAGGTGCAAGCTTTGATGATCAACACTTTCCTTGCAATCACAAATTTATATATAGTGGTTTGGAAGAGCTTGGCTTTAGCCCATTACCACTTGGGTCATTCCCTTGGGGTGAGTACTTTTTCCCACCAAGGTAGGCCCTCTAAGAGGTAAACATAGAAAAAGATGGGTCTAGATTTCTTATCACTGAGTTTTCACAAAGTGAGATCATAATACCTACCATCTTAAAAGCATGAAAAATAGAATTTTGTTAACCCCCTAATTAAATCTATGTGAAAAAAGATAGTTGTTCTGTTTAAGCACCAATTGAAGTGTTTGCTATACTAAAAGACAATTGGTTTCAAAAAAACTCAGTCTTTGAGAAACGTCATGCACCAAATTTCATTATTAGTTTCAAGCCTCCATTCTTCGAAAAATGCATGTTAATATTTCCACATTTCAAGTCTCTGATATGCAAACCTACACAAAAACCAAATAAACAAAATTAGCCTTGAAATTAAACTAAACTAGGAAGAGAAATAACATCTAATCTATAATCTAAACTAAGTTAATTTAAATCTAAATTAGAATTTAATCTAAACTAAATTAACTATACCTTCTAAATTAAAAACTAAATATGAATTAAAAATTAAAACTAAATCTAAATTAAAAAAATTAAATCTACATTCTAAATTAGAAATTCAATTAATCTAAATTAAAAAGTTAAATCTAAATTAGAAATTAGATCTAAAAGGCTCAAAATTGAATTTGGAATAAATTTAAATCTAAATTAAAGGCAAAAAGTTGTAAAAAGTTAAATCTAAATTAAAAACTAAAAGCTAAATTAAAAGTAAAAGCTAAATCTAATTTAAAGACTAAACTCTAAATTCTAAATTAAATTAAATCCAAATTAATACTAATCTAAAATTAATCTACATTCATATTAATCTAAGTTACTAAAATTAATCTAACTAATACTAGTCTAATCTAAACTAATTACAGCTAAAATTAATCTAATTTATTAGTAAAATTAGTCTAACTAATACTAATATAATCAGCTAAAATTAATATAAAATAACAACTTAGTTACTAAAATTAACAAATTATTTATTAAAATTAATTTAAACTATCTAATGACAATCAAATTAATTCTAAATTCTAAATTAATCTAAAATTAAATTCTAAACTAAACTAATTTAAAGCTTATAAAGAAACAACAAAATGAGGGTGTTGTTGCATATGCTAAATTCAAAATGCAAATATCCTGCACAAATCCGCAGCTCTGAGCATGAACAACAATATCACTCAAGGTCTGTAAGACGATTTTTTTATAAAAAAAAAACTGATCTCGCCTCTAAGGTTCCATTAGAATATATGTTTTGTTTCCTTACATCTTTGTGTTGTTGCACATGTTTAATCAATGCTATTGCATGTGAAAAATCCACAAGTCTGTAAATAGTAATGTCACTTAGAGCTTTCAATATTTTCTTAAGGCCAATCTCCCACCTACCTACACATTATGTTGTAGATTAGCACATGGGTGTATGCCAAAGCATAGTAAGATAAAGATTTGTCTCGGCTACTATAGTTGCAAGTGTACTAGGGCAGACAAAGTACATGAGGTGTTTGAAAGAGTGCTTTGATGGAGACCCAAGATTGTAGGTTATCCACAAAATGGATTTCTTGAAAAGGCTTTTAAAAACATTTATACAAATATATTTAGCAGGTTCATGATCTCTTTTCAGATTGCATAAACAATATTCAAAAACTTGCCGATGAGTAATGGAAAAATAACCTAGAGTTACTTGGGCGATACCAAATTCTTATATTGGTCACATTTTATTGTAATAAAACATCTAGAAGGAGGAGAGAAAGTGTATGCATGTGAATGATGTAAAGTAAAAATGCAGGTTGTAAAACAATTCACATGTTCTTGCTATTCATCTCAAGCACTCTAGTTAATGATTAGCAGAATAAACAAAAAATATTTATTCATGATCAGTATTTATTCATCTCAAGTGCTCTAGTTAATGAATAAACAAAGGCTTAAAAATAAACAAACAATGTTTATTCATGATCAACAAAATGTCTAAATATTTAATGGGTTCACATCAGGTTCACCATTTTGTATATGCTAAAAATTGAAAAACTAAATGATTTAAAATATAAATCCAAATTAATATTTCAACATAACATCAATAGAGCATTTCTTAAATGAAAACACATGCAAAATTAAATTACACTATGAAAACCAAAAAACATGAGCATTCAAAAGAAATCAAACTCCATTGTTTTCCTATTCACCATGACCTTGGTTTATGCATTTGATGCTCCTAATTTTTTATGAGCACAAGTGCAACAAGAAGCTGTGATGAATGGAAGAGAGCATTGATAATGTATCAAGTGTATGTGATTTTTGGTGAGGAGAAGGGATTTTACAGATGTCCTCATGGGAAAGATCCAGATTTTGGGAAGAATGTAGGATAAATGGTTATGTGGGATTTTATAAATATTTGTAAATGAATGAATCATATTAGAGAATATAAATATTTTAATGGGATATGCAAATAGATTAATGTATGATTATGTAAATGGCTAAAGTGAGATGGATTAATGATTTATGCAAATGAATGAATGATTATGGATAAATAATACTTTCATGATTATAGATTTATAAATGATTTAATGAGAGATAAATTCTTATAAAATGGTTATGCATGAAATGAATTATATATAGAATGGATAATGATTTATGAATATGGAAATATGATTTAATGTATGAATCTAATTATTATGTATAAAATTTATAATGGATGTATTTAAATGATTATGGATTAATGATTAATGAAATGGATGAGTTAATGATTATGCAAATGGTTAAATGATTTATGCAAATGACTAAATGAAATATGTAGTGGATAAAGATGATTACGAGAACATTTTTATGTGTCTACACCTAAAAGTGGGATAAGAAGTGTGATAAAGCTTTCCAACAAATCAAAGATTACCTACTAACACCTCCAATGCTCATGCCACCAATACCAAACAAACCACTGATCCTGTATATCTCAGCAACACTAAGAGCTTTTTTAGCACAACATGATAAAAATGAAAAGGAAAGGGTTATCTACTACATCAGAAGAAATTTGATGGGCTATGAAATGGACTATTCACCTATTGAGAAAGCATACCTAGTAGTAGTTTTTGCTTCACAAAATTTTAGGAACTACATGTTATCACATCAAATCAAGCTCATTGCAAAAAATGATCTATTGAAATACCTATTATCCAAAGCAACTCTCATAGGGAAAATGGCTAAATGGGTGATGATATTAATGGAATTCGACATAGAGTATGTAGAGAACAAGGCAATCAAGGACAAGTGATCATAGACCAACTAGCAGAAGCACTTATATATGCTGAGAACCCTTTGATATTTGAGTTTCCTGATGAATCAGTGTTCGTTATTAATCTCACAACTCAGTGGAAGATATACTTTGATGGATTGTTCACTCAACATGGATCAAGAGTAGACATTCTCTTCATCACCCCTCAAGATGATTGCATCCCAAAGTGCTACCGATTGTCATTCACTTGCACTAACAACATTGTTAAGTACAAATCCCTAATCCCAGGTCTAAGGATAACAGTTCATTGCAAGATACAAGAGATGAAATTCTATGGAGACTCACATCTAGTTATTAACCAAATCAACGATGACTATCAAACTAAGGATGACAAGCTCACTCCTTACAAAATGATGGTGGAAAATCTCAAGGACCTTTTTATAGAAATAACTTTTGAGTAGGTTCCTCACATGAACAAAAGAGCAGTAGATGCCATGGAAATGATTAGATGACTACTGGACATGTTGAACAACGTCCTCGAATGTGAATTCTTGGTAGAAAAACTTCTCATTACAACTTTTAAGATCCCTGAATCAAAATTTGTGTGTTTCATTATTGGTCCTGGAGCCTTGTGGTACCATGAAATCTTTATCTATCATGGCAGAGGAACCCTCCCATCTAATATCACCTTGAACCTTAAAAAGACCTTTGTTAAAAAGGCATCCTAATTTGTGATCCTAGGTAATACCCTTTACCATCGAAGCATCGAGGGGACATTACTATAATTTATTAACCAAGAGGAAGCCTTAACTACTTTAACAGAGGTACATGTTCGCATATGTGGGTCCCACTCTAATAGTATGACGTTAGCTAAGAAACTATTGAGCACTGGGTACTATTGGCCACCAATGGAAAATTAAGCTCATCAGTATGTGTAGAAGTGTGTCCAATGTCAATAGCATGGGGATCTAATTCATGATTTAGCTCAAGAGTTGCAACCCATGATCACACCTTGGCCTTTCTTACAATGGAGACTTCACTTCAATCTCATAGGATGAAACCTCTGAAAGAGCCAAGTCGGTGTGACATCCTTATTGTCTAGCTGAATAACAATTGTGCAACCTTGTGGAATGCTTAGGTCACTGAGACCTTGTTGTTTTCTTACTAGCTGAAGGTATTGCTATGAAATTTCTTGTCATTGTGATATCTCTCCTCCTGGGGAGAACTCTCACCGATTGTGGTTCATAGTGGTTGTCGGGGAGACTCATGGAGACTACAGTTATCGAGGAGACTTTTGGTTTAAATTTTTGTTTCGGTATGAAGTCTTAGCAATGTGATATGTCTCACCAATAAGTATACACTCGGAGTCATTGAGGTGACATGAAAGCCTTGATAAGAACTCTTGTCGATGGTTGGTTCTCTCGCCGATGGGTATGAACATCGGTGTGACCTCTTGGCGAAAGTGGTAGTCTCACCAACTGTTATGTGCTTCGATGTGATGTCTCATCGATAGTGGTAAGTCTTTCTAACATTGATACATGTGTTTATTATCGAATGTATTCGGTGAGACTCCTCGCAATAGGTAGTGTTAGGGAGAGGTGTGACTTCAGTAAGTACTCTTAGTGACAGATGTTTGTCTTGCCGATGGATATGAATATCGGTATGACATAAAGATCTATGGGACTCTTGGTGATAGGAGAACTCTTGCCGATAGAGCTTCACAAGATGGATTTGAACTCGATGTAACCTCTTGCTGAAAGTGATGACTTTGGACGATAACTACAATCGGGTCTTGTAGCATTGGGGAGACACGGTTAGTGTCTCACTGACATGTGACATAGGTTGAACATCTTTGATGGATTGGAAGACTATCCTACATAGTGTGTCTTTGACCAAATTGATAAGCGGGATGGGAACCTTTGGAAGTTAGACTGTTGTGGTCATTTTTGTGAGGAAGTTCAATAGACCAGGGATGACATGGATATACTCTATAATTGCAAATGTTGATCGGTTCGATGAATAGTTCAGTGAACAGTTGGATGAATAGTTCGATGAGTGATTAGTGTGTGTGAATTCAATTCTAAGAGAATTGTAACGTGAATGTTCATTACAAGGTTGATCATTGAATTTGCTGCTATAAATTGACATCAAAAAGATAAGTTTGATCTATGTATGTAATTCCATTACTATAATACAAAGAGGCTTTTCTTGGTGTGGTGGGTTTTTCTCTCGTAAGGGTTTTCCCACGTAAATATGGTGTTCATCTGTGTATGTTAATTTCTCTATTTCTGTTATTTATTTCAAGTGTATCTTAATTGGCTGTAGTTGAAAATTTTAAAAGTACCTCTACATTCTTCCCTGAGGTTTTGACATTAGGAGAGTTGTTTCCGCACCTTAGCTTTCCTTACAAGCGGTATCAAAGCCTAGCCAGTTGTGTTATCCTTGTGGGTACATTGGGTTTCTTGTGTCATTTTTGTTCAATTGGAGTCTTGTAGAAGTTTGGTAATTCGAATTATTGGTTAAGATGGAAAGCACATCAAGAAAGATTGAAATTGAGAAATTCAATGGCAGCAATTTTGAGTTGTGGAAACTCAAAATGGAAGATTTGTTGGTTGATCGTGATTTGTGGCTTGTTGTGTCTAGAACAAAGCCTACAGGCCTGAAGTAAGAGGATTGGGACCTTGTAGATAGAAAATTTAAGGGGATGATAAGGATTTGTTTAGTAGACTCTGTTCTTTGGAATGTTCATGAAGAAAAGGTTTGTGGAAAAGACTGGCATCTATTTATTAGGGCAAATCCTTGGTGAATAAATTGTTCTTGAGGAAGAATTTGTACACTTTGAGAATGAAGGAGGGAGGATCTATTGCTGATCATTTGAATAATTTCAACATGATGATTGCACAGTTAACATCTATTGGTGTGAAGATTGATGAAGAAGATCATTGTATGTTGTTATTATGTTCTTTGCCAGATTCTTGGGATCACTTGGTGATGGCTATTGAGAGTATGACATCATCTTTTAAGATGGAAGATGTTGTTGCTTCTTTGTTATTAGAAGAGATGAGAAGGAAATATTCTGAGATGATGAAGGGGGCTCTTGCTATTAGAGGTAGATTGAAAGACAAAGGAAAGAAGAAGGACAAAAAGTCCAAATCCAAATTAGAGGGGAGATCAAAGTCTCCTAGAAATAAGTCCAAGGTGAAGTGTTGCAATTGTGGGCAATCTGGTCATGTCTGAAAGGATTGTAAAGAGAAGAAAAAGAAGAAGAAGAAGAATTCTAATAATGATTCTTCTTTGAGTGATGCAAACGCCTTGATTGTAGCCTTGGATACACATGAATTAGATGATGTTTAGTTGATTTATTATGGAGCATCTTTCCACATGACATCTTATAGAGACTAGTTCACAAAGTATGAAAAATACGATGGCAGAAAGGTGTATTTGGAAAGCGATTCATCTTTGGAAATAGTTGGCCGTGGAAGAGTTAGAATTCAATTCCCTGATGGAAGAGTGAAGGGAATCAATGATGTAATGCATATACTAGGTCTGGCTCAAAATCTACTTTTTGTAAGTAAGCTAAGTGATATTGGAGTGCAAGTCACGTTCTCTAGAAATGGCTGCAAGATTACTAGAGGCTCAATGGTGCTAGCAAGGGGTGCTCACATTAGTAACTTGTATAAGTTGGATGCACATGTTGTTCAATGCAATAGTGCCTTTGTAAATTCACATAAAGCTACTCATGGGAAAAAAAAGGAAAAAGTTCCTGATAGTGTAAACTCTATGGAAGTTAAACTTCCAACAGAAAAGACTATGCTCTAGCATCATAGGCTTGGCCACATTGGAGAAAAATGTTTAAAAACCTTGAAGAATAAAAACCTGGTTGAAGGGCTTAATGATTGTAACCTCAAATTTGAATTGTGTGAACATTGTATATATGGTAAATAGCACCATGTTTCATTTTATTCTAGTCCTCACAAATCTTTTGGTTTGCTTGATTATATACATTCTGATGTTTTTGGTCCAGTGAATGTTCCTTCTTTGTCTAAGTCAAGGTATTATGTAGTGTTCATTGATGATTATTCAAGAAGAGCATTTTTCTATTTTTTGAAAAGTAAATCAGAAGTGTTTAGTCGGTTTAAGGAATTTAAGAACCTTGTAGAAAATTAGACTAGAAGAAAAATAATTTTTTTAAGGACTGATAATGGCAGTGAGTTTTCTTCTGATGAGTTTGAGAGATATTGTAAAGATCATTGGACTAAAAGACATAAAAATACACCTTATACTCTACAGCAAAATGGAGTTGCAGAAAGGTTAAACATGACAGTGATGGAGAGAGCACAAAGTATGCTGAGTAGCGTTGGCTTGGAGGAGAAGTTCTGGGCTGAGGTAGTTGCTATAGCATGTTACTTGATAAATCATTCTCCTAATTCTTCTTTTGTTGAGAAAACACCTTTGGAAGCATGGTCTAGTAAGAAGCCCTTTGTAAGACACATTCATGTTTTTGGCTATGAGGCATATGCATATGTGTCAAATGAGAAAAGATCTAAATTGGAGAACAAGGTTGTTAAATGTATTTTTATTGGCTATAGTGCTGGCATAAAAGGATACAAGCTTTGGATTCCTGATACGGAGAAGGTTCTATATAGCAGAAGTGTTATCTTTCATGAGTTGAAGCCTTCTACCTTGGATCTGCATTCAGAGACAAAATCAGAAATCAAAAATGATGTAGTTGAAATTCCTCCGACACTAGATGAAGAGGAATTCAAAATTCAAAATGTACCTAAAACTGAGGAGAGCTCAAGTAGTTCTGAGAGATCTAAAGAAGAACAAGCTTAGCCTCAACAAGTGAGGAGGTCAAATCATGAAAGAAAGCAACCTGATAGGTATGGGTTCTCTTTGATAGATTCTACTTGTGCCTATGCTTTAATTTCTAGCACTCATGAGCCTAGGACTATGAAAGAGGCATTCAGAATGTCTGATTCAAACTCTTGGTTGGAAGCCATGAATGAATAAATGGCATCATTAGAAAAGAATGATACTTGGATTTTGGTGCCCTTGCCTGAAGGCAAAAAAATTGTTAGCTGCAAATGGGTATTTAAAGAGAAAATAGATCTTGATGGCAGTGTGGAAAAATATAAGGCAAGGTTGGTTGTGAAGGGTTACTCCCAGGTAGAGGGAATTGATTATGGAGAAATTTTTTCTCTTGAAGCTAAGCTGACATCCATTAGATTTCTTTTGTCACTTGCAGTAGTGTATGGCTTAGAGATTGAATAGATGGATGTGAAGACAACATTTCTTCATGGTGATCTTGAAGGAGAGATTTATATGTCCCAACCTGAGCACTTTGTGGAGAAAGGTAAAGAAAAACTAGTTTGCAAGTTGAAAAATATCTATATGGGTTAAAGCAGTCTCCTAGAATGTGGTACTAGAAGTTTGACACTTTTGTTTTGTCATTGGGATTTGTAAGATAAAAATTTGATCATTGTGTGTATTACAAAGCTAAAAGTGATCAAGTTCTTATTATTGCTCTCTATGTTGATGATATGTTGTTCATAGGCAATAGTAAGTTAATGATTTCTGATCTTAAATTTGAGTTGTCTGCAAAGTTAGAAATGAAAGATCTTGGTGCAACAATGTATATTCTAGGAATGGATATAACTAGGGATAGGAAGAGTAGAAAACTTTGGCTAAGTTAGAGTAAGTATATCAAGATCGTTCTAGAGAGATTTTGTATGACTGATTACAAGCAGCTAGTTGTTCCAATTTTGCAAGGAATGAATCTTTCTATTGAAGACTGTCCAAAATATCCTACTGAGATGGAGGGCATGACCAGTGTACCTTACGCTAGTGTGGTTGGTAGTCTAAAGTATGTAGTGGTCTATACAAGGCCAGACATTGCCCAAGCAGTGGGAGTACTTAGTCAATTTATGGCTAATCCTGGAAGGACACATTGGGATGCTATGAAAAGGGTATTCAGATATTTGAAGGGTACTTTTGAATATGCATTGTGTTAGCATGGAAATTTGGTTGAATCACATAGGACTCTCAGCATTCGAGGCTATGTGGATTCTAATTGGGTAGGAAACATTGATAGTAGAAGATCCACCAGTGGATATATTTTCATGATGAATGGTGGTGCAGTGAGTTGGATGAGTAAGCAGCAGGTTGTAGTCGCTTTTTCCACTACAGAGGTAGAATACATGGCAGCAACACACGCTTGTAAAGAAGAAATTTGGTTAAAACGTTTGTGTTCTAACATTGGTTTTGATGTAGGGAAAATAACAATTTACTGTGACAGTTAAAGTGTTATTTTTTTGGAAGAGAATCCTAGTTTCCATGCTAGGATGAAACATATATATGTGTAGTATCATTTTGTATGAGACATGGTGGAGAATGGAAAGGTCTCTTTAGAAAAAGTGGATACTCTGGAGAATGTTGCAAATGCATTGATGAAGCGAGTGAGCACAAACAAGTTCAAGTGGTGTGCCAGTTCGATGGGCCTAAGTGCCCATGAATTTTAGTAGTTTTTTTATGCTTTGGAGGTGCCTATGTGATCTTTGTCAAGTGGGAGATTGTTGGAATTGTGTTCATCAATCTCACAGGTTGAAACCTCTGAAAGAGCCAAGTCGGTGTGACATCCTTATTGTCTGGCCAACTAAAAATTGTGCAACCTTGTGGAATGCTCAGGTCCCAAGACCTTGTTGCTATCTTACCAACTGAAGGTATAGCTATGACATTTTTTTTTTTTATGATCTCTCTCCTCCTGGGGAGAACTCTCGCCGAATGTGGTTCATAGTGGATGCTAGGGAGACTCATGGCGACTGTAGTTATTGGGGAGACTTTTGGCTGAAAGGTTTGTTTCGGTATGAATTCTTAGCAATGTGATATGTCTCACCAATAAGTATTCACTCAGATCCATTGGGGTGACATGAAAGCCTTGGTAAGAACTCTGATCGATGGTTGGTTCTCTCGTTGATGGGTATGAACATTGGTGTGACCTCTTGCTAAAAGTGGTAGTCTCACCGACTGTTATGTGCTTCGATGTGATGTCTCATTGATAGTGGTAAGTCTTGCCAACATTGCTACATGTGTTTATTATTGTATGTCTTCAGTGAGACTCCTAGCGACAGGTAGTGTTAGGGAGAGGTGTGACTTCAGTAAGTACTCTCAGTGAAAGATGTTTTTCTTACCGATGGATATGAATATCGGTATGACATAAAGATCTATGAGACTCTTGGTGATAGGAGATATCTTGTTGATAGAGCTTCATAAGATGGATTTGAACTCGATGTAACCTCTTGCCGAAAGTGATGACTCTGGCTGATAACTACAATCTTGTCTTGTGGCATTGGGGAGACTGGTTAGTGTCTCATTGACATGCAACACATATTGAATCTCTTTGACCAATTGGAAGACTATCCTACATGGTGTCTTCGACCAATTAGAGAAGCAGGATGGGAACTATTGGAAGTTATACTTTTGTGGCTGTTTCTATGAGTAAGTTCAATAGACCAAGGATGACATGGATATACTCTATAATTGCAGATGATGATTGATTTGTTCGGTGAACAGTTGGATGAATAGTTTGATGAGTGATCAGTGTGTGTGAATTCAATTCTGAGAGCATTGTAATGTGAATGTTCAGTACAAGGTTGATCATTGAATCTACTATTGTAAATTGACATCAAAAAGATATTGAAGACACAAATGAAACCATCTTGAAAATATTGAAGAAAATAGTGAATGAAGCTGGTCATGAGTGGCATCTGCAAATAAATCCTACTCTCTAGGCTTATCAAACCGGTATCTACACACCAACACGTGCAACCCATTTCTCCCTAGTCTATGGATCTGAATCTATTTTTCCTATTAAGGTTGAGCTCCCATCATTATGAGTGTTAATACAAAATTTGATCACTGATGAAGAGTATAGAGTATCTTGGTTGATTGAGTTAGAATTCATGGATGAGTGTCATCTTGACGCCCTCAATCAATTGAAAGTATATCAAAACTAACTAAAAAAAGCTATAATAGAAGATCAAATGTTGGTCTTTATAGTTAGGGGATCTTGTCCTAAAATAGATCCAGAAGAACCTTCCAGATCAAGATAGCAAAGGAAAGTTTGAGCCTAATTGGTTGGGTCCTTTTTTTATTACAACAAGCTATGGATCATGAGCATACCAAATATCAACCCCTAAAGGTGAACCCTTGTAGGATTTGATTAATATATTGTATCTTAAATTTTTTTATGCCTAGCCTTCAAGGGTGTAAATCTAAAAATACAAAAAAATCAAAAAATGATCAAAATTCAAAAAAATGACAAAAAGGATTGAAAAAGAAAAGAAAAATAGTCATCCTCTAGTGAAAACCACTTCAATGGAACTTTGGGAAAGTACCTTTGTGAAACCCTAGCAAATAGGTGCCTTGTGTAAATAAAATCACCTCCATCTATTCTTTGGCTCTTTTTCCTATCAGTCTTTCCATCCACCATTCATCCGCGTCCTTATCATAGCTTGAAATTATGAAGTATCACAATTCCTTTAGTACTACTTGACATATTCCAAAGGTCAGTTTGTCTTACCTTTATCGAAGTAGTTTAACATGTCACATTGGGGGCAATTCATTATGGATTGTATAAGGTTCTTGTATATTTTAAGGTCATTATAATTGTTTCATTAGAAAACACCAAAAACATTTGTAAAATGTTCATCAAAAAATTAAAAAACATTTACAAAATCCTGTACAGCTAAAATCCAAAAACATTTAGAAAATTATAAATTCAAAATGCAAAACATCCAAAAAACATCAAAATCCCTAAAAAGGTCGAACATTGAAAATCCAAAAAATAGTACCTTGTCGAACTATGTTGTCTGTAAGCTTAAACATAGGAAAGGCCATCATTGATGTTCCCCCAAGACACCCTAGGTCAGTCCTTTAGTAGTCTATCATAATAAACTGACATCTCTCAAATGTTCATATCTCATCTTGTCAATAAGTCGAGTTAGTTGAACTATGTGGTCTCTGTGTGTATAATGTAGGCAAGGCTTATCTTTGATGAGCCCCCAAGACATCTAGGATAGATTTGTAGGTTAGGTTCTTGGTCAGAAAACTCTCAAAAATCCTAAAACATCCATGTAAACTCAGAAAATCCCTAAAAATTTGTAAAACATTCAAATATCAGGAAAACACAAAAACATTTGAAAATTGAAAAGCCCAAAAATAGTAGAAAACATCAAAATACCTAAATAGGCTCAAATAATTGAGAACACAAACATTCACATAAACTTTCAAAAATACCAAAAATAGCCTCAAACATTTTCAAAATAGCAAAAAAATTGAAATAATCCAAAAAAATTCATCCCACCTTGCTTTAACCAACAATAAACGTCCATCCATAATAAATTGATCATCACCTTCAACATTTGGTGAAACAATTAAAAAGAAAACATAGCAAGTTGTAAAGTGCGAACCTAATCATCAAAATCTAAGGTCTAGATCATAGGTAAATGTGCCAATAAAGTTTATATCAATGACTTATCATAAAGCTCATCATTATCCTAACATCAAAAAAACATTTGATCAACATGTCCTAGGATGTATCCTTCCTGCAATGGACATTAGTATCGAACATTACCTTAGCTAAAGTTAAACTGGCAAGAGATATAGATAACACTAACTATTTGTTTATAATATTTTCTTATGATTTATCTTAATGACCTATTTCGAGGACCTCTCGATGATGCATATCAAAATGATTTAGAGAGAAAGGAATGGGGCATCAATCATTATCTTTTTGGTTGTTGTGCTTGTGTGTACAATTGTAAAATAATCTTGGTGCATACTTGCTTAGTTGTGTGTAGGGAAGTTGTTTAGAGTATGTTTTTGACTATTGTGTATTCTTTGGTCTAATGTATTCTAAGCTTCTAATTTACATTCCAATGAGGTTTCCATATATCAAGGTCTGAACAAGAATTATCCTAGTTTGTTTTCTGAGTCAAATTCCATTACACTAGATACAAAGTCGTCCTGGTTATATATACCTCGATGCATCGTGTCTATGTGTTATATAAAACAATAAGGAACGATGAAAAATCCCAATCCTGAAAAGTGAGAAAATTATCATCATCTTGCATTCTTCATCATGCATCCTACATTTCTCTCCACCATCTCTAATAAAGCCTCAATTGATCATAGAATTGTTGGATCTTTTGAAGCAATCATCACAATTAATGGTCAAATCATTATTTTTTCTTCTATCTTCTTTCTACGCTAACTTGGTATCATGACAATAAAAAAAAATGGCATCAAATGTAGCCATCCTACATCCACAAATCTTCAGCATACATGCATCTCATAATCATAGCATAATCATAAAACATCCATCTTGCATCATCATAGCATATCACATCATACATTTTGCATTGTCATTTAAGTTGTGATGAATCATATAGATTTGTTATTCTAAAAATCTTAAATTGTTTCATATATCATAAGCATACATCACATCCTAAAACTGCATAGAAAATGCATAAAAAGAAATGCATCCATAACATTTTCATACATAATCATGGCATATCATCCATCACATAGCATATAATGAAAAGATAATGAAAATAATATAACATTACATCCATCTCATTCCATCTCATGTATCATGATATATCGCATAGGCATCAAAAGTAAAATGCATCCATACATCATAAGCATGAAATAAGATGAACACATCATATCAAATCCATATTCGTATCATACATATATATATCAAAAAATGAAATTCATGGTACAAAATTTGGATCAGTGTGTGTATATCAATCATAAATAAAAATATCCATGAGGCTATAAAAAAGGAGCTCATGAATGTATATCTATGTCAAAAATTGGGCAACAAAATCAAAAAGTATTTGTACATGAGAGCTATCCCTAATGGCTACTACCCTCTCTGGCCTACTTTTATGGTTGTTCCTCAGTCCTAGGCCATGCATCACTACACTATGAATAATGAGGCTATCAAAGTGCATGTGGTACATACCAGTGGTAATGCATCTTGCAGTATGTCACCTTGATCACAACCTCTTTGTATAATCTAGTGGATATAGTCCTACCCTGAGTAGCCACTATGAGGGCCTCTAACTACTGCCATTGATCAATCTCCTGGTCCCTCTTAGCAGTCATAGCCTAAACCTACTACCTAGAATGGTCCCTCTTTGCTATGATGGCCACTACCTACTATCTAGCCTGGTCTCACTTAACAATAATAGCCAAAATCGGTTAGCGGACCTAATCTCGCTCACCTGTGATGACCTACACTTGTTGTTGTAGCTATTGGATCTATATATCCCTAGGATCTGGTGGTAGTGGTGGTTGTACAAGATACTATTGTTGAGCACTAGGTTGTTGAATAACTGGTGGGGCCCCTAGAACCTATCCATCCTGGCCATCCTAGCCACCCTATCCCTATCCCTATTCCTGACCTTTTCCTCTTCCCTTGGCTCCTCTCCCTCTGGGTCTCCCTCATGGAGGAGCACCTATTAGATCTTTCAGTCTCTGCAAAGGTGTGAACCATGCATCATAAGAAGGCATAGTCTGCATTGTCCCTTGACCTTGGTGATAGGCCCATGGATAAGCCATCAACTGTCTAAATCCCTCCACTACCTCTAGAGATGGGATGGTATGTACCCAAGTGGGAACCTCTCGAGTAGACCTCACAAAAATAACCCTGTATGCATAATTTGATCTTTCCTACACCTCCCCAAACTACCACATCAATTTTTCTAGAGGTATCATCCAATTATGGTATGCTCACAACCCTACATATATCGAGTCTACCTCACAAATAACAACTGTTGAGCATCACTATACCATGGTGACATCTATAGCCATGGGTGCCATCTGAAAACTATCATGTCATCTAATACCCATCGCCAGCATGGGAGCCCAATCTATCTAGTGTGCCACAAGGTAATCAAGCCTCTGTATCACCAGATCATAGGATCATCTGGCTCAATGTTAGCCATTTGTACAATTTTTCAGAGCACAACTATATGCTTCCACACCCCAAATATGTAGCAAGGTCACCCCTGCACCAATGGCTCATCCATCACAATACACAAAGTTGTGCATGTCATGATATAGTGAGGCCAACATCACTGGCCCCCATGCAAAAAGAGTCCTCCTGTGAAGCATACAATGTCATGCCAAGCCCCATCTTGGGCTAAATCCTCTATTGTTTTTGCCAGGAGCAACCAAACCTAAAATGATGGCTGCAATAATCAATCAAAATGTGGGAACCCAACCTCTATATGACTCAAGGTCAATCTAGGAGGTAACAAGAGCGATAGTCTCCATCTCCATCACCTCGTGATAGGCATCATATCCAGTGTCGACATAAAAAATCACTCACTCACCATGAATGGGCAAGCGTAAAATCTTCCATACATCCTCTAATGTTACAGTCGCCTCGCTCATGGGAAGGTGAAAAGATGAAGTCTCACTATGCCATCTCTCACACAAAGCAGTCATCATCACTAAATGAGTTAGGATGATGGGCACATATGCAATACATCAAAGGCTGATCTCTCTTGGGTCCTCCTACCCAACTCAAAAAAATCACCAAGTCTGGAAAAAACTATGGGTTTTTGCTTGTGCGACATTAGTGGTGGAATGACTTCCTGCACCCATGAAGCACATGATGTAAAAAATTGATAAAATTCAACTCAATTTGAAATTTTTAGTTCAAAAATCACAATAGTGTCGTTATATTACAAATTTCAAATTGTGACACCTAAAGGAATTTCAAATTGTAAATCACAAAGTACGTCACCATATATGTGTGCATCATGATTTAAGCTTTGGAAACCCTAACCCTAGTTTTCAAATTGGCAGATGGGTTGCTATATAAGTATGTGTTGTAAAATAAAATTAGAAACCCTAATTTTAAATCGTGAAGTGCATCGCCATATACATATGCATCGCTATAATTTATTTTAGCATCACCAATTTTTAAATGGGCATCACTATATAGTGATGCCCCCAAATTTTAAACTTTAACATGCAATAAATGCATCAAAAATTCAAATTTCAAATCAAGTTTTGAGTTACATATCGATGCTCCTGAGCCTGGAAGTTGTTGGTACTCTTGAACCCAGTTAGAAATGTGTCTCGGGAGCTCTCATCACACCATTTCATCAGAGGGTCATAGCTCAAAATAGCAAGAATCTCCAAGGTGTGAATGCACAAATGGATTGAAAGTGACCCTTCTTGGCTTATTTAAGCTAGAAAATTAAGGGATTTTTCCCTAATTTCACTGTGAAGCTATGGTTTATCATCATTTTCACCAATTTTTCCAATCAAAACATTATTTTGCATCTTTTTTGTGTTTTTGGCATAATTCTTGCATCCTAGAGCCTTTCTAAACCCCAGGGCTAGCTTTTCACCTTTATTGAGAAATCAACCCAAAATTCAAAATTTTTGCTCGATTTCTTGAGGGGGTAGGGAATCAGCTTTATCCTACCGGTGGGGCATCTAAATTTTTTATTAAAAAAATTGTTTGATTTAAGCAACAGTTTTAACTATAGAGCATTAGTATTTGAATTGAAGCAGCAGGTATTGTGCTTCAAAGAGGCAAAATGAAGACACTAAAAAATGTCCTAAATGATATCATACACTCGAGTTAGGTTTACTAACATCATTTCCTCTTGAAAGTCATCCTCTTTTTTCTTAATTAATTGAATTATCCTAGCTAGTTATTTAGTTGCATTATTTTCGTCCATTAACCTTATTCATCAAATTAGGTTAATTCTCCCCCTTTCACGCTAACATTTCATCTCATTAAATTAAATAAATCATACTATTTAATTTCATTTCCTAAGTCATCTTATTTAATTAAATAACCCTAAGTTATTTAATTAAATATCATTTTACCTTTCCCCCTTTCATTAAATAATTTACTTCAATGAAAATCCCTTTAATTCTTCTAATCCCCTAATTGTGTGATTAAATCTTGTTTAATTAACAATTAAACTAATTTTCCTTTAAAAGATAATATTCCTTATCTCCTTTTTGCACAATTAAAACCTTCTTTTAATTTTCAAAATATATTTATCCTCACCCATGAGAATATTCTAAAGAATATTCTCTCTCTTCCAATCATCTCACTTGGCTTCTTGAGCAAGCTAAGCTGGTGACCTCTTGGGAAAGTCACCTGGTGACCTCTATGTGTAGGTCAAAAGTGTGTTTTTTTGGAACAAATGAGCACCCTTGATTGGAATCTCATCTTGCATTTTTACTCGTTGATCAAAACCCATGATCTATGCCTCCTACTTCCTCCATCCTTGACTATTGATTAGGCTTTTTGATCTCAACCCTTCATTTCTAATTTTCTCTCCTATAAATAGAACACTATTTGGAGACAAATGGATCCATCTTTCAATTTAAATATTATGTTGTTGAATTCACTCACACTCACACTCTTAATTTACTCACTTTTAGCTTGTTTTAGTTCATTTTAGTTGCCTAATAGCTTAAAAAATCCATTAATAGCTTCCATGCATCCATCTTAGTTTTTTTATAAATTAAGTTTTCCATATTTTAGCTTAGAATTAACTTAGATTAGCTTATAAATTGCATAATTAGATCAATTTTAGCTTAAAATCATGTTAATTTAGCTTGCATCATGTTAATTTAACATAATTCATGTTTTCATCAATTTAGCATAACAGTTTCATCCATTCTTGTCAATAGAATCGATTGAAACAGGCTCACTAATCATGAGATTGGGAAAGGGTCATTTTTCCACATCAAAACGAAACCAATTCCAAAATGGGATAAGTTTTAAATGGATTGGAGTAGACATTTAACTATTTTCAAAGTTTATAGTTTTCAGTTTCAATAAATGCTTAGTTTGAACTTTCAATTTGAATGATCTTGTTTGAGATTGAGGTTTAGTGGCTAAGTTATGCTTTGATTCATCATGGATCAATTGTAATTGACCAAAACTAATAATCCTCAGTCTACAATAATAATACCTACGAACAAACAATCTCTCCTATCATGGAGTATCTACAAACAATTCACCAAAGGAGTAAACATCCTCTACTTTTCTTTAAAAAAAACTTTTTTTTCCCTAATTGCAAGTAACTATAATAGAAAAGTTTAAACAATCAAGAAAAATTTCTTTCAAAACTAATACAAACAAAGGAAGAATATCCTCATGCCTGTGATAAGCTTTCCAATGGATTGGCTGCAAACACAACACTTGCAGAACAACAACTAGCCTAGTATTGATCTTCTAACAAAGTGTCAACAGCCACTATCTCACAAGTTGGCAAATACTTCTCTCAAAATAATAATAAACTCTCTCTAATGCTCAAATATCTTACTCATTGTATTAGGAAGAATACTGCAGAAAGTAATGTAAATAGAATGCAGAAACTTTCTCAAGGAATGCATCACAAACAAGTGAACAAACTCCACTATTTATACAACAATTTGAGGACCTCTCAGTCTACAATTTAGGAATGATTTTTGATATCAATTAGCATGCATGGTAGCACATATCTCACAGCTAAAAGGTGGTGAACATGTAAGCACATACTCATCTAAAACAACTACAAATTGACCTTTTTGATTAAGATCAAGTAGAGACTAAATCAAATCAACACATGATTGAATTTGGTTTGTATTTCATAATAGACATCTACAAGTATAAGGATTCAAAGGTGGTTCTAAAGCATCAATATTCACTTATAGAGTTGGCGTATTTTCCTTCATATATGAAACAGTCAAAATTGGATATGCAACACCAAGCTTGCATCAACTAACTCTTGGTATGAGTTTATTCACATAATAAATTAGTTTGACAAAGTTGTTGACCTATTTTCATGCATTGACAGATGTCAATCTATGCTCAATAAGATGACATTAAAATTTTACTAAGTCCACGAGCTTCCCACAAAAGGCATTGACTTAGTATTTCACCTTACATCGACTTAATGGTTGCTCATTCTTTATAGATTACAAACACTTCATACGTAGGCAACAAGAGTAATATGCGACTAAAGAATACAACCAAAATTATATCATACTCTGGCCTTGATTTGATTTAATAAATTGACCTCTAAGTTATTTATGATAATCGACTTCTAAGCCACATAAAGCATTTGAAATATATATATACATAACATATGTGTACATATACATTTATATTGGTACACACATTCGTATGGACATGTCCATTTTCCACCCTACATGTATATTGATACTTATATACATATGGATATATCTATATACTTTATATTTATATACATTTGATTCTTACACCAAAACCATACACAATTACTATGATATTGATAAGAGCATGTATAAGAGTGAATTTTCACCCTAGGTACAATTCTCCTTTTTGTCTTTATACACTTTATAAAACCAAAGTTGGAGGCTTAAATTTACATATGCCCACTGTTGGTGGTCCATGTGAAGCCTATTTTTTGTGTCGATGGAGGTGGTTCTCTTCGGGACATTTGTGCAGTGTGCAGACATCCCTAGAAGATTCCTATGGCTAAGCTAGTAGAGGCATTACTCTTCTCATTGGCAGTGAAGTAGTAATGCCTCCTTTGGCTGACTAACTAGAATATGGCCATTTTCATCCTCATTCCTTCATATTCAATCTTCCAATTTTCATTCCAACTCTTCACAACTTCACTTGAAACTCTTCATCACATCAAGCTTCCATACTCACACTCTCACTTCCAAGAA
The DNA here is from genome assembly GCA_007258455.2 of Sequoia sempervirens. Lineage (NCBI taxonomy): Eukaryota > Viridiplantae > Streptophyta > Pinopsida > Cupressales > Cupressaceae > Sequoia > Sequoia sempervirens. Next base: position 117,786,688 of record VDFB02168118.1, on the reverse strand, counting down.
TTCCAAGCATTCCATTGCAACAACATCACACTCCATCAACTTGGTAGAGCATGTTTGGGACCACACCATTTGCAATAGAGGCTTGATTTCCTCTCATTTCTCCCCCAAGCAACCTGGAGTGCTCTTGGTGGAGGTGGTAAGCTTCCCTCTCCTCTCCTCTATCATTTCGTGAATAACATAGTACTACATTTTAGTGTTTGTGTTTTCATTACATTACTTCTTTATCTCATTCTTTTGGCTTTCTATGGAGGTGGGAACACCTAAATGGGGGTCTGACTAAGGTAGGCCCCTATACATCCCCCCAACATTCTCTCTCTTGCTAGCTTTGGTATACCTATTTTCTAGCGAATAGGCTCTTCTACGAGATCATCTTCATCACCTTAGCTTTGGTATACCTATTTTATCACCTTTGTTTGTATTTCTCTTATTTCATCATATTGTTTTATTCTCTTAGAAGTTGTTAAGCTAGGTTGTTAGTCATTTTAACAAGTTCAACCTTGCCTAGACTATGTTCTAACCTTATGGACTACAACGTGCTTTCAAGATGCCAGTGCACTGTGTTGTCATCCAAAGTCTGCGTTGATGTCCTCAGGCAGAGAGCTCTCTTAGGTGCAAAGTGGGACCTAAAAACTGACTCGCCTAGCCCCATCTTAAAGCTTAGAATTGATGAGTGGTTGTAGGGTTCTATAACCCTCATCATTCTTATCCCAAATACCTTAAACCCTACACTTAGCTAGGTAAGTTAGGGTAGCCTCTCACATCTTGAACCTCTGTGACCTAGGGCCTTGCACGTGTTGGTCCCCCTCTCTTAAATTTTTGGTGAAATCAATGTGAACCATTTTGGTTTTGTTTTTGTGATACTAAAAGTCCCTTTCCTCATACTCTAGGAGTGTTATAGGTGTGAGTGTTGTAAGGTTGTCACCTTGCAACCCAACCTGCAACCCCTAGGTGGCGTAGTTGGAAGGTTCCAAAGGTATTTCATGACAAAACCTTAATTGGGTCACTATCTTATCCAATAACCTTTGGGGATTCTATGAAGGTGTTTTCTAGTGTGTGTAATGGCCTCCTTTTTGCATCAACCCATCACCTCTGTGTAGCCTATGGATAGTAGTGTTGGCATAACCTTTAGTTCATAGGACCTGCCAATGGGCTTCAATAGGGAACCATCTCCTCTTTACATTCCTGCATGGATCAATGGGAACATCATAGCAAGTGTTCTCATTGACCCGACGTCACAAGTGAATATAATAATAGAGGATATTATCCCAATTAACTTTTTACATAAGGATGGATATGATGCCCCCGTGAGTTTCATCTGCACACATGATGGGATTTTTGTACCCCCCTTGGGTAGCATTTTCCTCTTAGTCTTAGTCAGGCCTAAGTTCGTAAACCTCTTGTTTGATATCATCCCTTGGTTTGAACTCTTCCGTGTAAAGTTGGGTATCCCTTGGTTGGTATTGATGAACACGGTATCCTCCGTCATGCATAAATGTTTTAAATTTATCCATGAAGGTTCCATGCACATGATCCATGACACCAGTTACTAACCACCAGTTGCACATGTTAGCTACTCCTTGGATCACCCGTGGCCTACATCTGTGGGTCCCCTTCCGCCTAGGACAAACCTTTTGCATAAGACATATTAGAACTATAAGAAAGGAAATTTGAGGTAGAAGGTGAGGTATCCTCCCTCACCCTATGTTATTTCACATAGGGCTTGTTTGAAGGTTGACAATGAGGCCGCTAAGGCCCAAAAGAGGAAAGAACAGAAGTAGTCTTGTGATCCTCCTTCTTCTTCTGCTGCTTATTCTGACACTTCTTCTCATTTAGCTATGGTACCATTAGGTTTTATTCCTCATTTGCAAGAGAACCCTTTGGTGCCTGCTTGGCAAAATCCTAAGTGTCCCATGTTTGAGCTTCTTGTTCTGCCAATGGAGCCTAGATTCATTTAGTATGAGAGGAAGAAGATCCTTCGAGGAGAGTCCTCCTTGTCTCGACCATCATAGCCTCCTACTGCTCATGTTCCTAAGGTAGTGAGTGTAAAGAGGCCTGCTACCAAGGCTCTTGAGTCGACTCCTCATGTTGCTCCTCAACTTGTTCCCCCTGCTCCTATATAGGAACCTGTCCCTTTGCCTAAAAAAACCATAGTGGATGTACCTATGGTAGAGCAAGAACCTCTCATCCCTTTGCAAGCTTTGGATTCTAACTCCAAGATTCGTAGAAACTTCCTTGCACGTGAGTGCAAGCGCTAGCAAAAGGCTCTCTTGGATGAGCAAGCTGCCTCACAATAGGAGGAAGAAATGACCACTCCTATTTTAGGATCTCTTGCAACGTCTCCATCCTCCCTATTATTTCACTTCAACCTGATCTACTTCCAACTTCCATTGTGAGCACAAACGTACCTAACCATAAACACATATAGGTGTTTATCGCTCCTTTATAAGATCCACCTTTGCTGATGTCCATCCTAGATATTTAGCCCTTCCCTAAGCCTTTGGACATGGTTAACACTTTGTCATGTCCATTGCGGTTCTATCCTCCTCTTCCTCTACACCCCTAGCTTCGTCTGTGGGGAGTTCATCTCCTCCAATGAAGAAAGATGTAGAGGTTGGTCCTTCCATTAAAAGAGGATGTAAGAGAAGTCCACCTTATTCACAAGGTGGCCCTGTTATGACTTGTTATGTCCTTGTGATAGAACCAGTCCCAACTTCCCCTAAGTTCATCACCACTCCCAAGTCATTCAGCGAGCTTAATGGTGAATCTCAGGCACAACCTGTGACATCTACTAAGAATAAGTATGATTCTCCCATGGGATGCATGTTTAATTCCATGGATGAATTCCATACCCTATTGGTGATTTTCGCAAAATCACTGAGTTTGACTAAACATGAGCTCAATGGAAAGGACCTTGAGGGGCCCTCTTCCTTGGCCCTTGTTGTGGGAGGGTTGGATAATCCTCCTCTTGACATTCCAGCCTTGTAGGCTCATCCTCCTTCCCCCTATGAGGATCTAGATTGGGAAGCATACGACCTCTTGGATGATCAGTGTTAGGAGGTCCCCTTTTCTTGATCTTATGTGTGTGTGTTTTGTGATGTGTTCTCGTGTACTCAAGCTATGTGTGCTTGGATGACCCTCATCACCCCTATTGGTGCTTGGATACAAGCATGGTTTTTTTGTTGTAAACCTTCTTCTATTTTTACCATCATTCTTCCATGTTTGTGATTTATTTTCAATAATTGGGGACACTACAAAGTGTTGGGAGCATTTAGGCTTCCCTTCCATGTTGACCCAATCTTTTATTTTTACTTTTCTTTTCATGCATTATCCTTGATCTGGTTAGGGATTTATGATCTTTTGCCTTGCATTGTGATTACCTACTATTATTTGAGCTTGGACATAGCTAACCCTGCTAAAACAAATACCCCTATGTCCTTTGTTTGTATTTTCTTTTCTGATTTCCCTTTATCTTTCTCTCTTCTTTGATTAAGTTGTCCCTCCTATGTGTGACAATGTTCTCTTCTTCAACACTTTGATTTTCAAAAAATGAATTAATTTCCAACGAACCTTTTCTTGAAAGATTTCACAACAATTTTTTTCTTAGAATTGCATTCTCAACTTGGAACCCTAACCAAACATGTTTCCTTCATCATGGGTTTGTAAAGAAAGGACTTGAAGACCTTCCTTTGAAGTGGGAACTACTTTGACTTCCCCTTGCATGGGGGAATGACCTTCCTTTTGAATTCCTTGATGAAGTGAACATCTTTCGAAAGGATTCCTTGATGATAAATCACTCTAAGAAAACAATTGCTTTTGAATCCCTTGAGTGGACCCCCCTTCTCCTTCACAATGGGTTCCCTAGGGACACTTTCTTCAAAATCCTTTGTAATGAATGGAATTTTTCACATCTAGCTTGGGGAAAGCCTAACTAGACTCATTCCATTTTCCCTTCTACATCTAGCTCGGGGGAAACCTAAATAGATCTTACTTTTCAAATAGCACGTCCCTTAAGTGGACCACACTCCTTTTGAAGGGTTCCCAAGGGACCCCTTTGAAAGTTTTACAATCTGTGTGACTGAACACTTTTAGACACACTCTATCTACAGGTAGACATTTCATCTCTTTTTACATGTTCTATGTATGGGTAGATGTGTCACCACTTCAGACATGCTCTATCTGGGGGTAGACATGTCATCACTTTTGACATGCTCTATCTATGGGTAGACATGTCACCACTTTAGACATGCTCTATCTACAGGTAGAATTGTCACCACTTTTGACATGCTCTATCTATAGGTAGACATGCCACCACTTCTTGAATTTGCGGAGTCCACTTCCTTAGAGCTTCCTCCATGCGAGAGATCTTGGGGGTTGCCACCTTTTAGGTCCGCGTGCTTGTAAGACGCTTTGTTCCAACTTCATAGTTCTAAGTAGCTATGGAGTCCTTCACATCTCATACACCATTGGGTATGTCTAATCAAGTATTGATTTCTCAATGGTTTAGGTATACTATTCTAACCCTACTCTCTTCTTGATCTACTTTACCGAGCACTCATCAATACTCAGGCTCACAAAAGTAGGGGAAAAATGTATAAGAATGACTTTACACCCTAGGCATAATTCCCCTTTTTTTTTTATACAATTTAGAAAACCAAAGTCAGAGGCTTAAATTTACTTAAGCCCACTATTGGTGGTCCACATGTAGCCTATCTTGTGTTTTGGTGGAGGTGTTTCTATTGAGGATTCCTGCATGGTGCAAAGACATCTGCATGGCGTGCTTACATCCCTGGAATATTCCTACAGCTGAGCTAGCAGAGGCAGTACTCTTCTCATTGGTAGTGAACTAGTAATGCCTCCTTCAGTCGACTAACCTGAATATGGCCATTTTCATCCTCATTCCTTCATATTCACTCTTCCAATTTGCATTCCAACTATTCACAACTTCACTTGAAACTCTTCATCACATCAAGCTTCCATACTTACACTCTCACATCACTCCACAAGCTCACTTTCACTCACTTCCAAGCATTCCAAGCATTCCATTACAATGACATCAAAATTCATCAACTCAGTAGAGCATGTTTGGGACCACGCCATTCGTAGTAGAGGCTTGAGTTCCTCTCATTTCTCCCCCAAGTAGCCTTGAGTTCTCTTGGTGGAGGTGGTAAGCTTCCCTCTCCTCTCCTCTATCATTTGGTGAATAGCATAGTATTGTATTTTAGTGTTTGTGTTTTCATTACATTACTTCTTTATCTCATTCTTTTGGCTATCTGTGGCAGTGGAAACACCTAAACGGGGGTCTAACTGAGGCAGGCCCCTATACAACCCACAACATTCTCTCTCTTGTTGTGTGTAGGTGGGCACACTTTGTGGAGCTAGCTAGTAAATAGGCTTTTCTACAAGATCATCTTCATCACCTTAGCTTTGGTATACCTATTCTATCACCTCTGTTTGTATTTCTCTTATTTTATAGTATTACTTTTTTCTCTTATAAGTTGTTAAGCTACGCTACTAGTCATTTTAATGAGTTCAACCTTGCCTCAACTATGTTTTGACTGTATGGACTACAACGTCCTTTCAAGATGCCAACATGTCGTGTTCTTGTCCAAAGTCCGCACTAACATCCTCAGGCAGAGAGCTCTCTAAGGTGTAGAGTTGGACCTAAAAATTGATTCACCTAGCCCCACCTTAAAGCTTGAAATTGACAAGTGATCGTAGGGTTCTATAATCCTCATCATTCTCATCCCCAATACCTTAAGCACTACACTTATCTGAGGTAAGTTAGGGCAACCTCTTGCGTCTTGACCCTCCATGACCTGTGGTCTTGCACACAGTGGTCCCCCTCTCTTATAGAGTCTACAAGTTATATATCTATACATATACATATCAATTCTATTAGATCCATCAGATAGTTCCATGCACATAAGCAACTCATGCATCAGTGTGCATATATATGTCTACCTATGTACCCTCAATTATTTGTTCCTTCTTACATATGGTCTATCATTGTCATGCATGTGTGTATGTATACACATTCCTTGTATGTTCCACATATCAATACAAGCATAGTAACAAAGAAAGAACTCACAAGCTCAAATGGATAAACATCACCCAATAATGCACTCAAAAGTAAACAAGACCCTTACTAATGCAGACATATTAAGTAAGGATGACTTACCAACTTCCCACTTAATAACCCAACTCAATTATTCTACTGTGGTGTGTGTACAATTAGGTATGTTATGTTATTAGTTACCTAAACAAGACCTCCTGGGTGATAATTCCCCTTTGCTTGGAGGAATTTAACATATACTTGTAGCCACTAATACATGCACATGGCAATCAATTGTTCACAAAATATGCAATATACCTAATACATCCCCAAAGTTAGAATATCAATTCAATATTCATCCAATCACATAAATACATTCCTTCATATGATATTAAATGAGATCAAATTCATTCATAAAGTACTGATAACAAAGTACAAGTACAATTTATTCATCCACTAAATTCACATTACATTCACATTTTACCCTACATAGTAATAGTAAATAGTAACTACACATTTGGGGTGTAACATACTCCCCCCCTTTTGAATCATCATCCCCAATGATTTTATGTAGCAACATAAAACAAAAAAAACAATCAACATATTGTTTCAATCATTCTCAAAAGCATCTAAAACATTAGGAAACTTTTGCTGAATTTTATCATAATCCTCCCAAGTGGTTGTCTTCTGCATACTAGTCCCACTGGACTTTGCACTACAAAACCTCTTTGTTATGCAAGCAAAGCTTACATGCTTCGAGCACCTTGATGGGATTGAGTGTTACTACTTTGGGGTCCTATACCTATAAATCCTAGTCCAATCAATCACATGATTATCATTGGGTACATACCTCTTTAGGTAGGACACATGAAAGACATTATGCATTCTAGCAAGAGCTGGAGGCAATGTTATTCAGTAGGATATCAAATTCACTTCTTCTAGAATCTCAAAAGCTCCAACATAATGCAGGGCTAACTTGGAAGACTTTCCAAATTTAAAGGATCTCTTGTGAGGTTTCACTCTCAACAACACTTTGTCACCTATGACAAAATTTCAGGGCACTCTCTTAGCATCGACATAGATTTTTGTTGGTTGTTAGCTTCAACCAACCTTTTCTTAACAATCTTAACTTACTCTTCCATTTCCACTAACATTTTTATCCCAAGACTTACTCTATCCTCAAGTCTATCCCAACTTATAGGAGTTTGAAACTTTCAACCATACAATGTTACGAAAGGAGCCATCTTTATCATAGAATGATAATAATTGTTCTAAGAAAATTCTACTAAGGGTAAGTAAAGGGTAAGTAGTCTTCCCACTTGTACTACTGATCCATGCAATACATTCTCAGTAGGTCTTCCAATACTTGATTCACCCTTTTAGTTTTTCCTTCCTTCTCTACATGATATGCATATCTAATATTCAACTAAGTCCTAAGTGTGAAAAACAAGGTTTTCCAAAACCTACAAGTGGCTCGTGCATCCCTATCTGAGATAATCTTCTCCAAAATTCCATGCAACCTAAACAATTCTTGTACAAACTTTCTTGCTATGATAGATGCTCCATTAGTTAGATTCTCGGGTATAAAATATTAGACTTTGGTAAGCTTATCTACTACCACAAGAATGTCATTGTAATTATTTCTTGACATAGGCAATCCTTGCACAAAGTCAATGTACTTATGACTTGTCACTTTCTCTCTGGTATGTCATGTGGATATAACAAGCCTATAGGATGATGATGCTCTATTTCCACCCTTTGACATTCAAGACACCTAGCCACAAAATTAGCAGCATGTACTTTCATCCCTTTCCAAAAGTATAATGGCTTCACATCCGCCATCATTTTGGTCACTCTAAGGTGTCCAAAGTATCATGCTTCATGTACTTCCTTCCATACCAAATTTTTTAACTCTCCTACATTAGATACATACATCCTCCCTTTATATCTAAGTAATCCACTAGATTCAAAATAAAAACCTTCATACCTAGAATCTTGTGGATTATTAGTGAATTCCTACTTGACTTGCAAGTAGTACTCATCCTCTTGCACTTTTGCAACACTTGTCCCTTAAAGTCAATTTGAATTGTCACTATTGAAGAAATATGATGTCTTTGAATCAAGGCATCAGTGACCCAATTTTCTTTCCCTTTAATATAATTGATATTGAAGTCATAGTCAACTATTAACTCTAAACATCTTTTCTGGCTAACATTCAAATTAGGTTGAGTGAAAAGGTACTTTTACCCATTATGATCAGTTTTTAATTCAAAGCATTTTCCTAAAAAGTTGTTCCTCCACATTTATAATTCGTGAACCACAACTACTAACTCCAAATATTGTGATGCATAATTTTGCTCGTAAGGTTTCAAATTTCTTGATTCATAATGAATCACTTGTCCATCTTTCATTAACACACCTCCTAAACCTTCCCCGGATGCATCTATGATAACCGTATAGTTACCCTCAAGATCTAGTACTTTCAAGATCCGTGCAATGGTCAACTTCTCTTTGATTAGGTCAAAGGCTTCTTGAAACTTCTCAGTCCACTCAAATTTCTTCCCTTTCCTATGTAAAGATGTAATTGGAAAAGTAATCTTGGAGAAGTTCACAAGAAACTTTCTATAGTACCATGCTAGACCCATGAAACTTCTTACCTCATACACATTTTTGGGTACTGGCCACTCTAGTACTACCTTGATCTTAGTTGGATCTATGAAGATTTTGTCTATTGAAATTACATGCCCTAGATAATGAACTCTCCTTTGGAAGAAATTACACTTATAAAGTTTATTGTACAACTTATGCTCCTTTAACAATTGTAGAACTATCTCTAAATGTCTACAATCATCTTCCTCATCCTTAGAATAAATCAAGATGTCATCTAGAAAAACCAAGATAAATTTATCTAGGCAATCTCTAAATACACTATTCATCACATTCATAAATGTGATAGGTGAATTTGTTAACCCATAACGTAAAAATGTGAACTCATAGTGTCCATATCTGGTTCTGAACATGGTCTTAAAGATATCTTCGTGTCTTATTCTCAACTGGTGATATCCATATCTCAGTTCTATTTTAGAGAATATGGCAGCTCCCCTCATTTGATTGAAAATATCATCAATGTGTGGAAACAAATACATTTTCTTCATCATGGATTTGTTAAGCATACAACATTCAATGCCCATCCTTCTTTTCCATTTGATTGAAAATATCATCAATGTGGCAAAAAATACATTTTCTTCATCATGGCTTTGTTAAGCATACAACATTCAATGCATAAACACAAAGCACCATCATTTGATTGAAAATATCATCATTGTGTGGAAAAAAATACATTTTCTTCATCATGGATTTGTTAAGCATACAACATTCGATGCATAAACACAAAGTACCATCCTTCTTTTCCACAAAAATGGTTGGTGCTCCCCAAGGTGAAACACTTGGTCTTATCAACCTTTTTGAAAACATCTCATCCAATTATGCCTTAAGCTCCATTAGCTTCATTGTTGTCATCCTAAAGGGAACTTTGGAAATAGGTTCAAACCCTAGAACTATATTTATTAAGAAATCAAATATCCTCTTCGGTGGTAGCCTAGGTAACTCATTTGGAAACACATCTAAAAACTTTCTTAATATAGGATACCTTTCCATGTCCAATATTATAGTTTCATCTATTTCACCATCTTCAATCTCTTGGAAGCTCTAGGATTCTAATTTATCAAGATCTTCAAGTTCTTTAATCTTAACGGAAAATATTTTTCACCCTTTCTTCTTAGTCCTCACTAGTTGCATTGCCAAGATTTGACAAATCTTGACCTCTCTAGGTATCCCTTGGAACTTCACTCAGTTAACAAGATCATCTAGGCATTCTATGGTTTCTACATGGAAATATACCTTATCCCTATATCTCCATAACCAATTCATACCTAGGATAACATTAGAGGATCCTAAAGGTGCGATGTATAAATTTACTTATGTAGAAAAACAAGGTAGCTCTATCCTAGCCTCAAACAAACATTGTTCCACATTTGCTCTTGTCATGTTTGCATACTCTGCATCCCAAGACATTGTCATGTGTCCAACCTTTCTAGATAATTTCTTAGCTACTCTAGGTGAAATTAAATTCTCAGTTGCACTAGTATCAACAAGAACTAAAATGGGTAAACCAAACAAAACACTTGGAGTTTCAATGGGAGTTGCTTGATACTCTGCTTGACAGTCATCCACTGCTGCATGTACCTTTTGTTGGAACATTTCCCGCTAAGTAGGTAGCATGTTTTCATAAGGCTTATTGAGACAATATCTAGAAAATTGGTCTCCCCCATATGTGAAGCATCATGTAAATGGTACCTTCTTCTTCACGGGTTCTCCAGATCTAGTAGCATTTCCACTAGCATTGTTTGTCCACTATTGTAACCATTCCTCTTCTGCTCCCTTCTCAATTTTTTTCCACTATTGTGGTTACCTTTTTCTCCTCTCTTAGGTACATTTTGTACAACCTCCACCTTCTTTGGTGTTGGCTTCTCAATAATTTTTTTAATCTTATTATAGTCTTTATTTTCCTATTGATTGGAGATAGCCCTAAGCTTTTTCTCTTGCTTAATTACTTTTTCATATACAAGATCCATAGCTCTTGGACCATGCATATCCACTTCTCCTCCTATTTGATTGTTAAGCCCCATTATAAATTTGTTTATACAAAAACATTCATCCTTATGATATATAAGGACATAATGCAGAAGTCTAGTAAACTTCTCCCAATACTCATTGACTAACATATTTCCTTGTTTCAAATTCTAGAAACCTAAATTAAAGTTGAGGAAACCATCATTTGTAGAAAATCTCACCAAATTCCCCCCATGTCAGCTTCCATGAGTTGATATTGAGTTCCAATTTTTTTTCATCCATGTTAGACTAATTATGTTATCAAGTTATTATTGAAAACATTAGAAATAGCTTTCATACACACATAAATAATTCCACATAAGATTAAGCAAACACTTTTGATAAAAAAATTAATTTATTCATTTCATATGGATTTCAATATCCTTTTATTACATGGAGTAGCTCTTTAGATAGTAGAGTGGAGAGTATCCCTCAGATTCACTCTCTGACACATAGCTTAATGGAGTATATCCTACAAATTGAGATTGTTGCTCATCTCTCATTTGTTCATACCTATCCCAAAATGGATAGTAAGACCTTAGATTTATCATCTGATACATAGTTACAAGGTGCATATCCCTCAGACTCATTACTCAAGGAAATTACTAATACTTCCACCATTGGAAGAACTCTAGGGTCCCTAAAGATAAATGTTAGATTGACACTTCATTCTAGGGCATATCCTTGGAAAGTGATAATGACTCAAATTTTTTTGATGAGATGGAAGGTAGATAGTTGTACATAGCCTCCATTTCCATCTTCCTCTTTACATCACTGATTCAAGAAAGTACACGACTGGGTGTTTTGGCATCACTCAACCAAATGGCATTGTCATAGTTGGTACCCTCAATTGTTCAAATGATAGCTTCTCTTTCCTTCTTGGCCTTGAGGTAGCGTTTGTTTTCGATTAATAACTTTCAATCCATTAATTTGAGATGCACTATCCTAGCACAAGAATTCACAACATTAGATAATGTTGGATGGAAAGAATGATGAGATCATAGGTACCAAAGCTAAACCTGGTAGCTCCGCTACCGAATGTAATATGCCAATCGTACACTGAAGTAAATTTTCCTAAGTTTTCACTGTGCGAGTAAAATAAACTATGTAATAAACCATTAAAATAAAAAAATCATTTCTTTATTTATAATATATGAAAAAAGATGCTATAACAACATACAATATGGATTTCCATTTCAATACAATAATTCACAAAATATAATATTCCAAGAAATTACAAAACTACATACATAACTCCTCTAAGCTTCATAGCATAATATATAGCTGGTCTAGGAATTTTCCTTTCAAACCTTGGTATTTTCTCACTTCTTGAGGAGGATAAGCATCACTCAAGCTCTTTCCAGCCAACCACAGACTCATATGCAGTCCCCAAGACATATATCAATGATAGATGACCCTACCCTTCAATGAAAGTATTGGTTGGGTAACCCCGTATGACATACCACTCTGAGCTTAGTGTTGTGCCCTACATGACTAGGATGTATAACCTACACTAGGTAACCCTCATGCATTTAAATGGACATGGTAAACTGACAATGGATCCCCGAGAAATCACACTACTTTGGCCAAAGTGTTCTCACTTAGTATAATCAAGAAAAGTTCTACCATTCACTTACATTATAGCAAACTTATTTTGACTTAAGGCCATTAAACCTATGCTTAGGTAATCCCTTTCCATGGGTAAGCTAATTCTTAGGATAACCTATCTCTTTAACACAACCTAAGGTAACACAACTCATAAAGCAAAGTACTAGTTCCCTCCCTTCACTGGACAACAATCCCAGGAGTAACCTACTATCCATTTAGCATAATCAATTATCTAGCTATGAGTATACCTTAGGCTACCAATGTTTAATCATATCTAGTATAATAATAATACCTATGAAAAAAAATATATCCTATCATGGAGTATATACAAACAATTCACCAAAGGAGTAAACATCTTCTAATTTTCTTTCAAAGAGAACTTTGTTTTTTTCTAATTGCAAGTAACTATAATAGACTAGTTTAAAAATCAAGAAACAACTCTTTCAAAAATAATAAAAACAAAGGAAGAATATCATCATTCCTATGATAATCTTTCCAATCGACTGGATACAAACACAACACTTCCATCACAACAACTAGCCTGGTATCGATCTTCCAACAAAGTCTCAACAACCACTATCTCACATGTTGGAAAATACTTCTCTCAAAATAATAATAAACTCTCTTTAATGCTCAAAGCTCTCACTCATTGTATTAGGCAGAATAATGCAAAAAGGAATATAAATAGAATGCATAAACCTACTCAAGGAATGTGTCCCAGACAAGTGAACTAACTCCACTATTTATACAACAATTTGGAGACCTCTCAGCCTACAATTTAGGCATCAATTCTAACAATAATTAGTATGTACAAAAACACATATATCATAGCTAAAAGATTGTGAACATGTAAGCACATACTTAGCTAAAACAACTATAGATCAAACTTGTTGATTGACAACAATTAGAGACTAAATCAAAATAACACATGATTGAATTCGGGTTTCATTTCATAATGGAAATCTATAGGTATAAGGATTCAAAGGTGCCACCAAAGCATCAATAAAATTATAGATTTGGTGTGGTTTCCTTCATATCTAAACAAATCAACATTAGATAGGCAACACCAAGCTTGCATCGACTAAGTCTTGGTATGAGTTGATTCACATAATAAATCAGTTTGACAAAGCCGCCGACTTATTTTCACGCCTTTATAGATCTTGGTCTATGCTCAATAACATGGCATTAAAATTTTACTAAGTCCATAGGCTTCCCACAAAAGACATTGACTTCATCTTTCACCTTACACCGACCTAATAGTTGCTCATTGTTTACAGATTACAAACTCTTCATATGTAGGCAGTAAGAGTAATATGCAGCTAAAGAATACAGTCACAATTATATCATACTTCAACTTTGATTTGGTTTAATAAATCAGCCTCTAAGTTATTTATGATAGTCAACTTCAAATCCATATACAACATTTTAAATATATATATGTTGTACCCTTAGCACACACGCCCCATTCAGAATAGGGACCCTCATTTTCTTTCGCCTTTTCGGGTCATTTTTGTCACTGCGTCATTTTGTGTGCCCCATTTTAGTGTCCTGGGTAGACAACATACCTCCAAAATCTCATTTTGAGTTGACCATGCTTCACCCCTTCAATTTTTTCAAGTCCTTTTGCCCTACAGGGTCTCCATGGTAGTTTTCCTCTACCAGCGGCTTTGGAGCCTTACGGACCCGCCCCACCAGGTTTCCCTGGCCGAGTTTCCCCTTTAGATCATCATTCCAAATAGTGGAAGGTTTCCACCTTCCCAGGATTTAGGGCCCTGCTCCTTGTTATCTGTCCAGTGAAATTTGTGAACACTTTGGCCTACCTTCATCTCCTCCGGACCCAACCATCCGAACTTCCGCTCTCGGAGTTTCGTGCAGACTTCGCTATTCCCAATGGCAAATCACTGACGAAACTCCTTCCTTCAAGCCCCGAGTTCCCCTTCGCCACAAGTGGTTTTCGAGTTGAATTTCCAAAATAGCGAACCTATAATGGAACTCTGCCCTTCGGGCCCTGAGATCCCCTCGGTCATTGATTTGCAAAATGAATGACAAGTGGCTACTACCTTGCGTCTTTCCGGCCCCTGGACCCTAGACTTACTGCTGTCGTCCACCAATTCAAATCCACCAACTAACCGGCCAGCCATACCTACATTAAATACATTTTTGGGTCTAAATATCTTGCCCAACCTGTCATTTTCATTTGTTAGGTTTGATAGAGAGATCAAAGTATTTTCGAGAGAGGATCATTGCCTTTGTCAATCGTTGCCCTTGCACCCGTTGCCATCATTTGTCAACCCTTAGCAGATTTCACGCCTTGCCTTATTGTGTTTCTGAGGTAGGTTTTTCGTCCACTCTCCTGAGAGTTTTTTCATGATTTTAATGCCTAAAAGGATTAATGACAGGGGTAAAAAAACACATTTAATTGATAACACTTCGTAAACTACACAAAACCCATGTTCTAGAATCTTCAAAAAATGTCCAAAACGCCCTTGAAATAGGTCTAGAACTCCACCTCATCATGGTTGTTCATTGCCAAGGGAATTCACGCCCTCCAGACTCAGGTCTCCCGATGGCTGTCAAACTTAGAAACCAAAATTAATGCTCCAAATGGTGATTTGTCCTCTCAGACCTAGATCCTCGGACCTCCGTCGTTTGATTTCTGTCAAACTATAACTTAAACTTCAAAATTCGGCCTTCCTTTTGGCTTTCTAGGCCTAGGTCCCTAGGATTCCATGTCTAGAACTCTATGGTACTTTCACCATTCCAAAACGGTGGAGTTGCCCAGTCCACCCAAGCTTCGGAGCTCACTTTGTCTCTCGCTGTCTACTGATTCACACAAACCCACCCTATGTTAGGTCGCTAGGTCCTAGTCCGCAGAATTCCATGGGATATTCATCGTTTTAGATGACCAATCACTAACGTCCGTCCACCTCCCAGACCCTAAGATTTCATTCACCACGAAGCTAGAAATTTGTGAATTTTGACATCCTCACCCTTATCAGGCTCCACCCACTAGAACTCCATCCCATCTCTGTCGTTCCAAAAAGGAAAAATGCATGCTCCTTCCCGGCCTCTGGGCTCTGCCCTCCTATTCACCGAATGAGAACTCGACATGGAAAATATGATGCCCAACGTCATTATTGGATCCGATTTGCCAAGCTACTCCCTTCGGACTTTCGTCTGGTGCTCACCTTTCTGAATGGTGAAAGCGGGGTGGATTCCTGACTCTCGAGGCCTGAGCGCCTCCAAATACAATGGAAAATGCATTTGCTATCATCCCGCACTCCAGGTCTCGGACCCTAGAATTCCATCCCCAGAATTCTCTTTATTTCTGGCCTTTTTAAACAGCTAATGTCGGATGGCCTCCTAGCCTTGTACCTCCAGATGCTCTTAAATTGATCCAAAAGACCTCAAATTTGAAATCTAATCTCGACCCACTTGCTCAAATTCAGCCCTCTTCGATACAAACCTTTTGAACCATCAAAATTTGGTTGGGAGAAATATCTCAGATTGCTCTACCTTGTTTACCCTTTTAAAACAACATTCCTACCAAGGAAATCTAGGCCACTAGGCCTAGATTGTCCAAAAGCCCTCAATTAAAGGACTAATAACATCTGGAAGTAAAAGTATGATTTTTATGAATGATAAATTATCTGAATTTGATTTCTTCCATGGGATTTCAACTAACATCAAGGCTTTCATAACCGGTTGCACTGACTATGCCTTTGCTCATAGGATATATGGAATCAAGTGCAGGACCCTTGGGGGCAACTGTGGAAAAGGACAAAAGATAGAAGTCAGGCAAGACTCCGCATGGAAAAGAGGACAAGGACCAAATGAAGTACCAATTCCAGGGTGAGCCTTTGCACTCGAAGATTATCATAGATTGGAAAGAAATCACAGATACCAATATCGGGCATGTCAATATTGATGAATTTAAGCAAAGGGTCTGAGTCAACCCAACAACCAAGAATGAAAGGCTTATAAGGTAAAGTATAATTACAAAAGCTATAGGCTTCCCTCCATCCCTCACAGCCCCTAAGCTAGTCATGGCCTATCGACAGGCCTATCAACCCGATACAAGGACCATCATTTACAAAGATGGTATCATTCTTGTTGACATGTCAGCTGAGGGAATCACAAAGACCTTCCACATTCCCACCTTTGTTGATATGGAGATGCCTACCATAGAGGAATGCAAAGCAGCATGGGATGACAACCTGACAGACTGTAAGAAGTTCATAAATCAACACTAGCTCAAAGAGAAATGGGGTAGCGCTGTGAAGGTTCCTTACGAACTCTTCCCAAGCAATTTCCATGAATATTACCATGACTTAGTCACTATGCTGAGCAGGGTTATGGGTCTCACTATTGCTACCTTCTTTTAGGAATGGATGGTGTACTTTATTGAGCAGATCCTTCGCGGGAATGAGGACATCACCAAAAAATCCTCGTTCTACTAGGGAGGCATAATAAGTGACTGCTTCTATGACCAGTTCATGAATCTAAAGAAAAGCTCCAAGTTTTACATGATCTCCTATCTAGTCTACTCCTTGGTAGATTACAGATGGTACAATGGGTTGTTTGTGGCACTCGATGAGGAGCAAGGTCAAAAATTGAAGGTCTATGATAGGTACCCCTAGCTCCAGTTCTAGAATTTCAAGAAGTATTGCAGGGTCAACAATTCCTTCATCGGTCATATCATCATAATGATTGTAGGGGATCTCAAGAGAAGGGTCTCTCATAGTGCTCGGGCCTTCTTGAAGCAGTAAGCCTTCATTTTTATCTAGTATACAAAGTTCACATTCATTCACGCCCAGGGCCTCAAAGAAAGGCCAAATAAGCTACCCTGATACCCAAACAACTTGATCATCCTATTGGAACTTTCCCAATAGCTCCAACACATATAGTCAGTCTTCAGCAGTAAACACTTGGCGAGGATCTCCTACCCCTTAACTTTCGGCCAAGGAATGTACAAATTACAAAATTCCCAGTGCACTGGGAATTCAGAGAAAGAATTGAATGATTATCATTTTCACCTACACACTGCTCACCTGCAAATGGACCCATATGGGCATATAAGGAAAGCACTAGGGCCAAGTTTTACCCATCTACATCATGTTGAAGATTTCTAGGAAAATTTCCAGGATGATAAGGAGGTACATGCAGATGACTGCATACTTCGTGAGAAGGGTGCAATTGTTTTAGATACTAGATCAGGTCAAAGAGGATGAAAGCATTGTCATGGATCCCAGGTATACTGCAATCGCCGACTTCCCACTATGAACAATAGACTAGGACAAGAAAGAGTTCGATGATATCTTCATTATAACCAAGTCAATCTTGGCTCATACCAAGGAATGGGTTGATGTACAAGTGGCTTGATTAAAACAACAAGGGGTGATCCTTACATATGAGGGGCTCAAAAGTGAGCCAAGTGCCATGGAGGAGGCCACTACCACTACTTCAATGGATGGGACATCCAAGTCTCCTCCAATCACCAGGTCTAAGAAGAGGAAGGAAATAGAAACAGAGCAATCTTCAAATCCCAAAGTATACATAAGGAAGGATCCAGGAGGCTCACCCTCTAAAAGACTTAAGCAAATAGGAGGCACCACGAAGCAGCCCGTAATCCAGACGAAGAAGCAAAAGGTACAGATCCATTAGAACCTCTTTTGGGTCCCCCTATTTTTACTTCCCTATCATCTTCCTCCCTCGCCATGGTCGTCACATCCCTGCTAGTAGTGGACATCTTAGTCCATCTTTCCTCTTCAACTCCGACCGAGCATGTAATAGTGATTGACTCCTCCTCTACCATGACTACTCCTCCTTCCTTAGCTGCCATTTCACCTACCACATCGCTCCCTTTAGCTATGGTGATAGCACCAATACTCACCTCTACCTTTCCTGAGGCCTTCTCAAAACATATGCGAAATCTCCCTTCTAAGCTCTCCTAGATCCTTATGGACCCCACTCTTCAAGTAGCCCTACCACAGGTCTTCACTACTAGTAAACCTTCACAGCCTCTGGTAGGACCATTGGCTATGGAGGCCACCATGTTAATCTTTGAGGAGTGGGAGAGATAGGAGCAAGAGGCCTTGAAGCCATTTGAGGAGGAAGCCTAAAAATACCATGAACACCCAGAGTATGAGCATCGGATAATTGGTAGGGTGGCCTATGAAGAGGAAGGAACAAGCTCTTCTGAGAGAAAAGATGAGGAAAGGGATGCCAACGGTAGGGTCATCATGCAAACCTTCGATGATGATATTGAAGAAGAGATGGACCAACAACTGAAGGGCAATGAAGAAGAGGTAGAGAGGTCACATCATAGAGAAGAAGGACAGCAAAAAAAAGAAAAGGAAAAAGAAGATAAGCCTAAGGGTGAGGCTCAAACTATTAAAGGGCTCAAAATTGAGCACCCCAAGGAGCACGAGCACGAGGTTGAGAAAATTGGAGAAAGGGAGGGGAAGGAAATAGAGAAAGAAGAAAGTCCTCGGGAGCAATTACCTACCAAGCCTCCCATCAAGCGCCTTGTGTTCATGCAAGACTCTAATGAAGAAGGAGATGTTAAAATGGAAGAAAGGGCCCCTAGAGATAATAAAATAGAGGTATTGGCTAAGGAGGGAAAGAGTGATCATGAATCACCTAAGGAAATGTCTACCATGCTTGAATGGCTGGAGATACAGCTTGAAAAGAAGACTCCCGCACCAAAGGACCCAAGAGCGAGGTTGGAGGCTATCTTAGCCCAAGTGCATATCACAACCAAAAAAGAGAAAAAGCCTAAGATCAAATCCAAGGTAACAATGGATGCTTTTGGGTCTCGAGTTGTGTAGATAGAAATGCCTATGGTGGGCAGAGGAGGAATAAGCTACAACATCTCCACCATCGACTTAGGAATCACTACTAGAGAGCAAAAAGTGGGGCATCTAGAAGATTCAGTGGCTACAGTGGTGCACCTGATAAAATAAGACAAGGTTTCAAAGGATGAGCTTAAATCACAAGTAGCCACCTTGACAGATTACATCCAACAATGGTCCTCAGTGGATGACCTGCCTACCACATTAGTGGCTCCACCCCAACTGCTATCCAAAGAACAAATTGACAAGTTGGAGAGAAGAAAGAACTTGGACAAGACTACAGAGAGTTGGTTCCGACAGGTCTTGTATGTCAGGAACATGGGTATTAGTCAGGCTATTTGAATAGCAAACAAGTTCTTGGACCTGCAGCAATCTCTAGAGAGCACAAGGAAGCTATGTACAAATTTACTTGCAACGTATGACTCCACATATCCAAAGATTGAAGCCATCCTCCAGTTACCAAAAGCCACATGGGAAAAGGAACTTGCATTCAAAAGGGATGATCACTGGTTGATGGATGTGTGGAGGTGGGATTTTGTCAACAGGAGGGAAAGGTTAGAGAAAATAATGAGTAAGGTGGATCTTGACATCGAATGGATCAAAGAAATTAGGGTGGAATGTGCTTGATATCTCAAGTAGATGACAGAGTATGACATGCCCACAATACAGATAGATCCAGAGAAAATAAAGCCTTAATTTCGAAAGAAGATGGAGGATGGGATGACCAGTGAAATAACAATGGATTTCATGAGTTTTTCTACATATGCCTTCAACCAATCAGAGTTGTTCAAAGATCAAGGCATAAAGTATGATGAAGACTAGAGAAAGCTTGAAGATAATGCAAAAGAATGGAGCTACTAGATGTTGCAGTACGAGATAATTGAGGTATACAAGCTCCAACCAGTTATTCTAAAATTCATGGAGTATATAGTATCAAAGAATTAGGATAGCCCTATAATCAATGAGGAGCTCCCAAAGGAATAGCTACAACAAAAGACAAGATGCTATAGTGTCGTCACTAAAGGACAAAATGGGAAAAGGACAAGAATGTAATTTTAAATTGTAATATATTGGGGATGGGTGAAACCCTATTTTTGTAATGAATCTTGGCCATTCATTTAACTTTCTGGGCACTATAAATAGGGGTATCCTCTCATTTTCAAAGGGAATTGAGTTTTTGTAAAGACATGCTACTGAAATTTTTAATGAAGATACATTGACTTGCTGCATTTTCTAATTTCTTCACATGTTTCATGGTTTAGTCTCCATTCTTAGTTACATTACTTAGATTTATATTCTTGTTTAGTTAGCTGTGTTCTTGCTTTGATAGATTTAGAAATGTTGTTTCATGGTTGCGAAA
This sequence comes from Sequoia sempervirens, assembly GCA_007258455.2. Classification (NCBI taxonomy): domain Eukaryota; kingdom Viridiplantae; phylum Streptophyta; class Pinopsida; order Cupressales; family Cupressaceae; genus Sequoia; species Sequoia sempervirens. Next base: position 117,766,143 of record VDFB02168118.1, on the reverse strand, counting down.
ATTCCTGCTGTGTAGATGCCTTCTTAGTCCATACTTTTTGTTGTTTAATACTGATAGATAGCTATGTAAAGTTAGTATGGGCTTAAATTAAAAGCTGCTCCACACTTTTATCTTTGTTCATGCATGTATATGGTGAATGAAAGGTGAAATATTTGCAGACCTTAGAAGATAGCACAAATTTCATGAGACTGTGAGATTTCTGGTTAAGTGAAATCTTGTTTTAGGGAAGTTGTCCATTGTAGAAATTCCATAACTACTATTCATAGTTAGTTGCAGGTCCAAGAACCTTCCATCTTCCCTGCTCTTTCCTTCTTTTTTAGAAATAACCTATGCTAAGGTTCATTTCACATTCTAAAGCCAAACTTGAAGAAACATCAAAGTTTTAGACAACTGTCCAAACCCACAGCAAAGTGAAACTTGACCTCCATCTCAAAAAATTTGGATTTGAAGATCTACCTTTCATCTAGCTACGTAAGTCCACCCACTAATTATCAGAAAAATCACATCAGAATCAACTGAGAAGTTCCATGCAAGTCATGACCTGACACCCGAGAGACCTTGCAGAGATTTTTAGCAACTTGTCATTGGAGATTTCTTTTCAAGAGAGGTAGTGTGCTTGTGCACTGCCTGTGTTGAGAAAGTGCAAAAAAACACCTATCAATAATATATACATAACATATATGTATATATACATACATATATACATGATATATATATTGGTACACAAATATATATGTTAGTATATATTCATATTTATCATATTTCAATAAAGCATGTATATATAATCGATATACAAAATAATATATCAATATAGCTATCACATTTTTATATTAATATATCAATTGTGTATTAATATATATGCCTCTATGTACATGTATACGTATGTAGACATGTATCGATACATTTGTATGGGCATGTCCATTTTCCACCATACATGTGTATTGATACATATATACATATGGATATATCTATATACTTTATCTATACACACACACATTCAATTATTACACCTTGATAAGAGCATATGAGCGATATATCTATATGTATGCATATACATGCTATTAGATCCATCAGATAGTTCCATACGCATAAGGAACTTGTGCATGAGTGTGTATAGATATGTCTACCTATGTACCCTCATGTACACGTTCCTTCTTATGTTTGGTCTATTATCGTCATGCATGTGTGTGTCTGTATACATATTCCTTGTATGTTCCACATATCAATACAAGCACAGTAACAAAGAAAGAACTCACAAGCTCAAATAGATAAACATCACCCAATAATGCACTCAAAAGTAAACAAGACTCTTACTAATGTAGACATATTAACTAAGGATGACTTACCAACTTCCCACTTAATAACCTAACTCAATTATTCTACCATGGTGTGTGTAAGATCATATAGGTTATGTTACTAGTTACTTGACCAAGACCTTTTCCTGAGTGATACTTCCCCTCTGTCTAGAGGAATTGAACATATATCTATGCATACGACAGTTAGTTGTTCACAAAACATGCAATATACATAATACATCTCTAAAGCTAGAATATCAATTCAATATTCATCCAATCACATAAATGCATTCCTTCATATGATATTAAATGAGATAACATGCATTCATTAAGTAGTGATAACAAAATGCAAGTACAATTTATTCATCCACTAAATTCACATTTTACCCTACATAGTAATAGTAAATAGTAATTACGCAATTGGGGTGTAACAGGCTTGGAAATAATTGTGGGTAGCATACCCTCTAAAATAGGTGTGATTAGTGTGCCTACATTTACTTGTTTTGTAGATAGTGTAATCACTAAAGTAGATATGATTAGTGTATCTATATTAATTTTATTCTTTTTGTATGTAGGAGGGAGGATTTTGACACTCTCAAAGGAGGGTGGACTCTTAGAGAAGAGTTATTCTCTCCTTATATACATGGAGGTTAAAATTTATTCTCACGTAGTATGGAGGATTTGTGGGGTTCAATAGTGAAGAATCTAAACATGCGTTGATGCAATTAGTTTGGTGTGTTGGGTGAGTGGGAGATTTAGTGGAGGCACATCATCAGATTTCCAAATGAATTGTCCTATTCAATCCATATAATGTTCCATCCTTTGTTTAAATTGATGTGATAGAGGGGAATGTTATAATTATATTACATCCTAATTATATTATTAAATTAGTAAATAATAAATTAATATTTTTGTATATTAATAAATTAATTAAAATAGTTTTAGTCATGAGAAATTTCTTACATGAGAAAACATAAAATTTATAAACTAATATAGCATTAAAAAAAAAAAAAGAATCCTAACCTATTTTGATATTATTTTCACTCTACAATTATGAATTTATTTTTGTAATTCTATAATTCTAATAATTTCAATAAAATTTACATTCTTAAATGTATTAAACAATTTTACACTAACTTAAACAATTCTTATTGATAAGTCATATAACTCAAAATTTATTAACATTAGACATGCATTTAAAATATAAGCTAACTCTATATTCACCCCAAAAAACAAATGAATGTTTTTAATTTTATTTTAAATGAAATACTTCATAAATTCTCAATAATATACCATATGATTCAAAATTCATCAATGTTAGGTTCATGAGAGGTAAGCCAATTCCACATTCTTTACAAAGCCTTCATACATTATTTTTATTTCATTATAAATAAACTACTTAAATAAATTTCCAAGAACATACCATATGATTAAAAATTCATTGATTTTGTGCCCGATGTTGAGAGGTAAGCCAAATTTATATTCACCAAAAGTTTGCATACATTTTTTATTTGATTTTAAATGTTTTTTAAAGTATTTTCTAGTCTACGGTTAGAAGGGAATATGTTTCCATAGTCCATAGGAATAAAAATACAAATATTCCAGAAACCTTGGGTACACTAAAGCATAGGGAATCTAGAACTTTTATAGTGTCACTTTGGTTGCTAGAGTAGTTAGGAGTGTCAATTTTCTTCAGCGAGTCCAATGTTTAAAGCTTCGTAAAGATATTCAAAGTACCACCTAGTATTCAATGTGTAACTTAGTTTGTCCCAATATTAAAAACATACTACCCAATATTAAAAAATATAAAAAATTACAAATACAACATTTAACATAAAAGTGCTTACCATTACAAAGAATCACACATTGTTGCATTGACAAATATGTTTCTAGTGATACCAAAGACATAATTATTAGGGTCTATTTTGATACCAAGCTCTTGAAACCTCTAGAAAACTTGATTAAGGTCACTCAAGTTATCCGCAATGCTATTTGAAAACACCATGATATCACCAACATAATTTAGTACAATTTTTTTTTCCATGTCTTTAAATACAGGATATATTTCTCTTTTGAATGTTATCCCTGCATTAATCAATTAAAACTACTAAATTGATTGAAAAATCTTTCACTCTTTACCCAAAACTAATTTCCCAATATTATTAATTTCAAACAGGTACATGACAACTAAGAGGGGGGGTGAATCAGTTGTCACACAATTCAAACTTAAAATTTTAATATTTATCAATTCCACAACCACACTATTTTGTTATTAAGTAAGACCATGAAACACAAATAACATAAAGTAAATCAACATGATGAACACCATATTTTTATGTGGAAAACCCAATAAGGGAAAAACCATAGTGAGGGTTAACTCACAATATAAAAGATTATAAAACTAAATACAAAGGCTGACTTCCAAGGGCTCACTACCCAGAAGAGGACTCACTTTCCAAATACAAAGGCTCACTACCTACAAAAGGGACTCACTATCCAATAGGGAGGCTCACTTCCTACAAAGATGAAAGAGAAAAAAAAATCCACCACTACAATTAATACACATCCACATATTGAATAAGAATTGTAGAAACCTTTAGCTCACTACCTTCAGGAATCCAACATAATAAAAACTGTTGTCACAACTCACTTACTCACACACTTCTTCTTTTATGATTTGTGGCACACTTTCATCACTTTGCATCACAATTTCATTCAACTCTTCATAATTTGACTTGCTTTTATACCATTCTCAACCTTAGAAACTTTCACCAAGGTCGGTCACAAATGTCTTATTTCATAAATTCAAATCAAGTCGACAACTCAAAAGTCCCACGGTGGAAAGGAATAAGAGTGGACCAAAAAATATATTTTTTAAGATCAAAAATAATATTTTTGAATGAACCACACACTTCCTCAATTTTATTTTATTCTTTGAATGAAGTGTAAACACTAGGTTGGACAAACCTAATGAAAACACAAATGAACAATGATGTACACGCTTCCCAATACAAAGATGACATGTGGGCTCCACAACACCCTTCATCATGCTCGAGAATACATATCATATTGGTTTAGATACATCCACATCAAAAAAATATGCTTCAGAGACTAAACACCTTTCATCAGTTCATTTGAACTGTGCAAACCTACACTAGAATACTAAGACATGACTTTTGGATCACCAATCTTCAACCTTCTTTGCCAAAACATAAAGAACATCTTCAAAAGATAAATCCTAGATTTGAATGATTTGAAATAGAACAGCAGAGGACTACGGAGTAGAAAAATTTCTCCTAGTCCATAGAAGATCAACTCTGCTAGTAGAAAACATATACCAGTGAACACAACTTTCACATACTATCACACCAAAAGCTAAAACTCAAGATATATCACTACAATATCACCATTATCAAATCTTCAGAACCACACAATCATAGGATCAACATAAGAGAAATGTGGAACACATACTGAAGCATAATCTGAACACATTCATCACTCTCACTTCTCTTCTTTATTAATTTTCTCAAAAGTAGTTGGAAACTCATCAACACAGCACATATGTAATAATATATGATAGCTCCATGTACTCACAACATCTTAGCAGCATCTCAACTATACATGTATAATCTGCAACATACTGAACTATGTTGAAATCAATGAAAACACCACCATACTAGCTCATACTTGCAACAATCTCCCCCTTTGTCATTTATGGCAACACATGGTTTGAAAAACCATCAAAGACAACATCCTACAATATGATGGGAGAACACCTTCTCTTCTATCACAGTTTTTTTTCACATGAATTTATCTCCCTCTTTAACATCAATGGAAAATACCAAATACTCTGATTACTCTCCCTTAGGAGTACACTCATAATGCAACAATGAAAACCTTTTCTACTCCCCCCTACGGAGTAGACTCATCTATCAGTCTAGATAAATAAATAATCTGTGAATTCACCAGACTGATGCACCTTCATGTGCACTTAGTTCAGAGGGCCAATCACCCCCAACCTCTCCCTAAGATGCTCCAAATTATCCTTCAGAAGAGCCTTAGTAAACATGTCTACAATCTATTCCTTTGTTGTCACATACTCCAATCTAAATTCATTCTCCAACACTTTTTCTCTCAAGAAATGATATTTGATAGATATGTGTTTTTTTCTTGAATGCATAACTAGGTTCTTTGAAATGTTTATTGCACTAGTATTGTCACAGAAAATGGAAATAGGCTCATCACATACCACTCCAATGTCTTTTAGAGTTTGCTTCATCCACAAAACCTATGGGCAGCAAGATGCTGCAACAATATATTCTGCTTATATGGTGGATAAAGAAACTGAGTCTTTCTTTTTACTTAACCATGAAACTAATCTTTTTCCAAGAAAGAAAGCACCACCACTGGTACTCTTCTAGTCATCTACACATCCGGCCCAATCAGCATCTGTATAAGCACTCGAGGTAAAATCATCACTCTTAGGATACCATAATCCATAATTTGGTGTACCTTTAAGATATCTAAATATCCTATTTACAATTGTGACATGTGCTTCTTTAGGATCTGCTTGGAATTTGGTAACTAAACATAATGCATGTATAATATTTAGTCTATTAGTAGTAAGATACAACACTCTACCAATCATACATCTCTATTTTCTCTAATCAATCTTATCAGATTCATCATCTTTTCTCAGTTTACATCTAGTTCCCATAGGAGTACAAACCGGTTTGGAATCATCCATCCCAAACTTCTTCAACAACTCTTTTACATACTTAGAATATGAAATGAATATCCCTTTATCAATTTGATTCACTTGTAGACCAAGGAAGAAATTCAATTCACCAATCATAAACATCTCAAATTCTTTCTACATCTCCTTAGAAAACTTTTTACACATGCCATCATTTCCACCAAAAATGATATCATCAACATACACAACTACTCTCAACATTTTGTTACCTTTCACTTTAAATTAGATATTGTTGTCAACAGAACCTTTGTTTAATCCTTGATTTGTTAGATATTTGTCCAATCTTGCATACCAAGCTCTAGGAGCTTGCTTCAGTTCATACAATGCCTTCTTCAACCTACAAACCATGTCTAATTTGTCAAATAATTGAAACCCTTCAGGTTTTTCCATGTACACTTCTTCCTCCAATTCACCATTCAGAAACACTAACTTGACATCCATCTAATACACTTTGAAATCCTTGTGGGCTGAAAATTCCAAAAATGTCTTTATAGCTTCCATTCTAGCCATAGGGGAAAATGTCTCTTCAAAATCTATACCTTCAACTTGTGAATATCCCTTACATACAAGTATTTCCTTATTCTTTACAACTTCTCCACTTTCATTTAGCTTATTTTGTAACACCCATTTCAAGCCAATGACATTTTTATTCACAAGCTTAGGGACTAGTTCCCATGTCTGAAGTGATTGAGATTGTCAAGCAAAAGGTCAACGAAGAGACCGTTTTCTTAGTGGAGTTATGCCTTAGATCTACTTTCTTCTCTTTCAAAAATGTGATCTATGAGTAAGTGGATGGAGTGGCCATGGGTTCCCCTCTCTCACCGATCATTGTCAACCTATATATGGAGCATTTTGAGGAAATTACCCTCAAGTCCTTTCCCCTCAAACCAAGATGGTGGAAATGATATGTTGATGACACCAAAGTTTGTTGACCTCATGGCTTTGACAAGATGGAGGAATTTCATGCCCACCTCAACAACATTGCCCCTTTTGCAATCATTTAACCAAACTTTGAAATTAGTAATGGAGAACAAATCAATATAATTAGTAGTTTGAGAAGCTTTACTTTTGAAACAAAATAAACACCTACCCAGTGGAGAGACGTATAAAATGTTATAGACAAAGAAGAGGAATAAGTTGATATTGAGGCTGGAAGGCCCATATTACCACCACCTACATGGAAATAAATATCCTCCTTTATTCCATAAACTTGAACTTTTCTAAATGATCTCACACAAAGTCATGATCCCCAAAAGAAGGTCTATAGGTCATCATTTCAAACTTAGGCATCTTAGTCCAAAAGCTCTCAAGAAATAACTTTTCACACTTCACAAAACCAGAACTAGGCTGGTATACAACTTCTACAAATGTGCTTCAAGGAACAATCCAAACTTGTATTCGTTCTTTTATAGTCAAAACCCTAATCTTTTTAAAAAAATTGAACTTCTCTAAGTCATTAGATAGTTGCACCATTGTATCACATCAAAATAAAATCTGGAAGCCACCCAAAGAATCAAACCCAAGGTTGATTGAATCACCCTATAGGTTGCAAGTCAATCTCATACCCTTATTAATCTTGATTCATAATTCTTTTGGAAAAAGGATTTATCTTAGTGATCTAGCCATTACCTAGGATCCCTTTTTGTATGAAATAGCTTATATATGCATATCAATTGATATTTTTGAAAATAGGCTAACTTGGGATCTTTATAAACCTCTAAAGACTGACACCAAAACTTAAATTTTAAATAGAACAACCTTGAGGTTAGGATTTCCCACACTCCTAACTAGGTGATTTTGCCCCAAATTTGTTGGGATGTCAGGGAATTTAATTTATTATCATAATCTAGCCCCAAAACAAATAAATTATTCATATAATTAATGGTGTATGAAAAATAGGGTGTCCATGTAGTGTGAAATTGTCAAGGGTCAAAATTTATGATAGTACACTAGTAAGAGATAAGGAAAATATAAAACTAAAAAAGGTAGCTTTGTGATAAGAAATGACTTACAAATAAAGGATTACAAATAGAAAATAAACAATTTTTATTGTTTTTGGCATCATACACTAGGTTTTATCCTATGAGATGGTTTATGCACCTTGCGGATAATGAATAGAAAGGTTAAGGATCTTGAAAGGGATTCTAAAGATATTTGACTACTAGAAGCAAGTGTCTATTGAGTTATTACAATGAATAAAAGGATTAATTAAATTCTAACTATATAGAAGAAAATTTGTATCTCTTGTGTAAATTCCCCTTTTGTACATCCTCACTTTAGAAAACCAAATTCAAAATCAAAATTCCACATTAGCTAGTTGAATTCCTTCCAATTGGAATTTTTCTTTTGTGTTGATAGAAGAATATTTGTCAGGGACGTGTACGTGACGTGCATACATCCACCTAAAATACTTATGTCCCTGATGGATTCTTGCGTCTGAAGTTGGTAGAAGTGTTATACTTCCTATTGGGAATGATTTGTAACATCCCTCTTCGACCAACTAACCCTGAAAATGGTAGATTCTTCCCTATTCTCATTCAAATTCATCCATTCTTCATTCAACTCATCTCTTATTGGCATTCTCTGGTATTCTCAACCTCCACTTCACTCTCAATAGCACTTCAACACTCCATTATAGAAACAAAAAAACTCTATCAACTCCATAAAGAAAGTGTAAAGCAAGCTAGTGTAGTGTGGGCTTGAGGTTATGTGAGACCTCCATTCATCATGGTGGAGGCTATGGTGATTGTTCAAGCATTCTTTCTCCTCCATTGGCTAGTGAGCTCTTGGTGGAGGTGGTAACGTTTCACTCCTCTCCTTTATGATTTGGTTGGGTAGCTAATTACTATTTTTTAGTGTTATTTGTATTCCTTCCTTCTTTACTTCTTTATCACATATTTCTCTATCATTGCTATCTAGTTGTCCGTGGAGGTGGAAACACCAAAATGGGGGTCTGACTAAGGTAGGCCCCTATATAGCCCCAACAAATTTTCCCTCTTTCTTGTGTGTAGGTGGATGTGTTTTTGGAGCTAGTTGGTGAATTGGCACCTTGATGAGATTATCTTCATCATTTTAGCTCTCATCTATCTACTTTATCATATTTGTTTATATTTCTCATACTTTATAATTCTTTTTTGCTCATTTAGGAGTCATTAGCTAGGTTGTCAGCCTATTTTCTAGAAATTCATATTGTATTCTTTGTACTTTGGTCATATGGATGCCAGTGCATCACATTGTCATCCGAAAACCATGCTTTCATCCTCGTGTAGAGAGCTACCCAAGGTATAGTATTGAATCCAAAAAATAGCTCACCTAGCCTAAAGTTGGATCTCAGGCTGTAGAGTGATTGAAGGGTATTATAGTCCTCATCATTCTCAACCTTATTTTAAAGCATCCCTTTAGAGTGAGGTAAGTTAAGGCAGCCTTCCACTCTTGGCTCTCTGTGACCTAGGGCCTTGACATAGTTAGTTCCCCTCTCTTACATTTTTGGTGAGCCCGATGTGAACCAACATCTACTCATTTTTTGGTGTTGAGGCTTTTGTCTTATACCATGTGACATTGTGCTCCTAAGTGTTGTGAAGTTTTATTAGCATCACAACCCAATCCACAACCTTTGGGTATATTTTTAGGAGAAGTGTGTGATACATTTTGATGGAGAGAATGAAGGTCACTACTGGCTTCTCTATAAGCCTTTTTATTGGATATGTCATTGGTCTTGCCACACAAGAGCAATTTTCGAAGGGAAAGGTAGGGATCTATGATGAGACCAACCACATCCCCTCTCCTCCTACATCTCCTACACCATCATCAGTAGATGAGTAAAAGGCCATTCACATTCCTTTGGAATATATTTTCATCCTTAGAAAAGGGCTAGGTGACTTGGATAATCACTTGGAAAAGGATCCGAAGATTTCTACGACTATTAGGGTTATCAACAAAAGAAAATATAGGGTTGGAAAAGATCAAATAGGCATAGAACTCCTAGCTAGTCTCTCTAGTTTGATTGAAGCATGTGCTCCTCCAAACAATCCTAGCATTGTACAAGGGGCCACATTCAAAGATCATGACAGATAGCTAGGAATGTTGATGCCTCCTATGTCTATGTACATGGTCGATGCAGTCCCCTTGATCAGTATCCCTTCTGCCTCTGAGAGATCTGAAACTATCAAGGTGAATAGAGTACCCTTAGGATATAGCTTCACCCCTCCTGTCACCTCTAGTGGTGGAGGTTTTGGTGGGTTGAGCGGTGGGGGATTTGGTAGTGGTAGTGATTTTTGTGGTGGAAGTGGTGCTAGTGGAGGCAGTTTCGATAGAGGCCATGGTGGTGTCTTTGAAAGTGAAAGTAGCTTTGGTGGAGACCCTACTGGTGGTGGTGGCTCTGGTAGTTGTTCTGACAGTGGTCACACTGGTGGTTCTAGAGGTGGCTCTAGTGGTGGTTCTAGAAAAGGTTCTTTTGGCCCCATGTCTTCTAATGACCCTATTTTGAACACCCTTCTTTATAATATGGGTAAGATGCAAAGCCAGCTGGTGAGTCTATCCCAAGCCTTTACCTAGCCTATCTTTCAACACTTTTTCTGACATATCCCATTATTAGTAGTAATCCTAAACAATCCCTTCCCACAAGGAATGGAGATTCTCAAATTCAAAAAATATGGCAGCAAAAGGAACCTATAAATGCATGTGTTTGCTTCAACGCCCTATGTATAGACTTCTTCCATCATGAAAAGATTATTAATTTTATAGCAAGGTATCAAGTGCTCTTCTCAAAAATCTCATATCCACTACTCGATTCCAACATGCAAAAGGTGTTCATAGGGAACTTGCAAAGACCTTGGCAGGAGAAATTTTCCATTATGAAATACCCTTCTTTCGCTCATTTGTGCATTGCACTATGAGAGTACCAACAAATGATATTTTAGCTTGGGGGATCCTCCTCATGCTCCCATTCAAAAGGGAAGTCCATTGTATCAATATTTGGGAAATGTAAGGTTGTTACAAATGTAGTAGTTACTATGAATAATAACGGCCTTAGATGTAACTGAAAGTTCACAAAGTTAGCAAAATCTTATTCTTCCATATTGCAAAACTTTTTAAAGGATAATATCATAACCTTGGAGAAACCAAAAACCCTTAAGGAAAATTTTCTTAGTTGGTATGATCCAAATACATTCTATTAGTTACATCAAGTTAACAAACATGATACCAAATGTTATATGTGTCTGCATCATGAGATGCAAGACTACATCAAGGATGGTACTATTTGTCTTGATTGAAGTAAACAAAATGAAAAAAAATTGATGGAAAAATTGAATAGTGAATTGAAAATATACATGGACCCATTTTTGTCACATTCTACTAACATGATTATCAATCCCTCTGATTCTACCACTCAACTTGAGGCATATGTTAACATCGCCATTGTTACTCCTACTACACAACCTGCAATTGGTTCACCAAATGTGACATTCATGTCACAGGATTTACCCTTAAACAACAAGCCCTCTCCCCTCTACATTACTACTTTCCTCAATGGCAACATTGTGATAGGATCTTAGTCGACCTCGTGAGTCGAGTGAATGTCATTACAAAAGAGACATTATGGATTAATTCATTGCATAGAAAAGAATATGAAGAAAAAAAATCTACCATCTATACGCAGGATGGTCTTTGTTTAAAGCCGTACAAATCAATAAATTTTTCCATCCTAGTAGGACCTAGGGTTGTAGACATAGTCTTTGATGTTATCCTGGAGTCAGATCTATTCAAGATGAGGTTAGGCATACCTTGGCTAGCTTCCATGAATGGAATCACCTCTGTCATCCAAAAATGTTTAATGTTCTCCCATGAAGGTGTTTTGTGTGTAGTGCATGACACTAGATACCAGCCTCTGGTATCCCATGGGGGATATTCATTAGAAAACTTTTGACCTGCCCCAGTCAATCTGCTCCCTCCAAGAATAGACCTAATTTATAAAAATTATGTGAAGTATAAGATTGGGGACAAGGGATAGCTAAAATTGGCTCTTTTGGTGGTACAACAACCAGCTTCCTCCTCTTCTTGAAAGCGAAAAGAGAATCTAACCCATCCTCATGATGACTCTCCTCCTCTTTCTAGAGAAGAGTTTTTGATGAATATGTCTCAATTTTATCTATTGAGTCAAATGATGCCACTTTGGCATAGACCTAAAATTAGGATATCAGACCTCCCTACCAAACCATCCAGACCTTGGTACTACTTTTATGGTAGAGGGAAAGGCCCCCATGGGGAATCTTCTATTCTCAACTTCTACGGCCTCCTACCACTTCTCCTCCCAAGATAGTGAATGGGAAGAGGTCCACTGCTGAGGTATTAGAGCCAACTCCCCCCATTGTTTCTCAACTTTCTCCCCCTACTCCCATTCAAGAGTCTATCCCTCCACTAGAAACAACTATGGTGGACACTCCCATGGTTGATTAGGATCCTTCTATCCCTTCACATCCTTTGGTATCTAGTTCAAAGAGTCATAGAAACCACCTTCTGCATGAGTACAAGCACCATTGAAAGTATCTCATGGCTTAGTAGGCTGCCTTGCAAAGAAAGAAAGAGGAGATGATCGCTCCTGCTTTAGGACCTCCTAATGCGTCCTCCTCTGCTTTGTTCAACCTAGTTCATTCTCTCTTTTGGCTCATATTGTGAATTCATTTTACCCCAAAAAGGTGCAAGTGTTCATTGCTCCTTCGACAGAGCCACCCTTGTTATTGTCCCTTCCAAATGTCCCTCCTTTCCCAAAACTTGTGGATATACCAAACACTTCGGTGGTATCTACTACAATTTTCTCCTCTTCTTCCTTTGCACCTCTAGCTTTGTCTGTGGTGAGTTCAATCCCCTCAATGAAGCAAAAGGTGGAGGGTGGTCCTTCCAGTAATGGAGGACATAAGAGGAGCCCACCTTCTTTGAAATGTGGTCCCACACTGGCCTATTCTATCTTGGTGATGGATCTAGCCCTGGCTTCCCCTTAGTTCATTGAGGTATGACATAGAAATCTAGTGAAGTGCATGTTTAACTCTCTGGACAAAGTTCTGACCTTGACAGTGACCTTTGCAAAATAGTTGACCATAGCTCCACAAGAGCCTAGTGGAGGAGACCTTGCAGGGCCTTCTTCCTTAGCCCTTGTTGCGGGAGGTTTGGAAGCTCCTCCTCTTAACATCCCACCATTGCAGGCTATTCCTCCTTCCCCTTATGAATATCTAGATCTGAAAGTGGATGACCTCTTGGTCAATTAGTGTTAGGGGGAGGCCTCTTCTTTATCTTTAGATTAGATGTGTATGTGTGTGTGTTGTGATGTGTTCCCCCATAGTTGTGTTATAATTTTCTGGGATGACCCTTGTCACCCTTGTTGGTTCTTGGATACAGGTGTGGTTTTTGTGTTGGAAACCTTCTTCTATTTGTATCATTCTTCCATGTTTGTGATTGATTTTTGGAAAATTGGGGATGATGCAAAGCATTGGCAGAATTTAGGCTTCCCTTCCATGTTGACCCAATTTATTTATTTTTTACTTTGTCTTCTCATGCATTCTTCACATGGTCTAATATAGTAGGGGGTTGATAATAGTTCATTTTATATACTATTATTATACTTATATATATATGTATATATATTTTTATGATTAGTTCTAACCTCTAAATATCATATCACCCCTGTGCCCTTTGTTTATGATGTATTTGTCTCTCTTTTTTTATTTTTTCTTTCACTCTTCTTTGCTTGAGTTGTCCCTTTCATGTGTGACAATACCATCACTTTGATTTTAGGAAAATTCATTCATTTCCAATGAATTTTTTCTTGAAATCCTTGCAAATTTTTTCAAAGAATCACATTATCAACTTGGAACCATAACAAAACATGTTTCCTTCATCATGGGTTTGCAAAGAAAGAACTTGAGAACTTTCCTTCAAGGTGGGATTGAACTTCCCCTCACAAGGGGGCATCTTATTCCTTTCAAATTCCTTGATGAAGTGAACATATTTTGAAAGGATTCCTTGATGATGAATTAATTTGAGAAGCAATATCTCTTTTGCACTTTCAAAATAGTGTGTCCCTTGAGTGGACCCCTTCTTCACATCGGGTTCCTAAGGGAACCCTTTGAAAGGTTTCTAACCTGTTGACAGTCTGCATGACTATCCGCTTACTTTCCTGTGTGGCCATTTTCAGATATGTTCTATCTATGGGTAAACATGTTTCTTTGTAGGTGTGCCTATGAAGTTTCTTTCTAACTCTGTAGAGTCCCCTTTTTTTCAGGGTTTCCTTCATGTGAGATATCTTGGAGGACACCTTCCTTGTAGGTCTACAAGCTTGTAAAAACTATCTCTAGGCTTCCTCCATGTGAGAGATCTTGAGGGTCACTCCCTTGCAGGTCTACAGGTCTGCAAGTCACTTTTTCTGGCTTTCCTTCATGTGAGAGATCTTGGAGGACACTTTTCTTATAGGTCTGCAGGTCGATACGACACTTTTTTTGGGTTTCCTTCATGTGAGAGATCTTGGAGAACACCTTCGCTATAGGTCTGTGGGCTTGTGGGGTACTTTCTTTTCGGGGATTTCTTCATGTGAGATATCTTGGGGGTTTCTTCCTTGTAGGTCTGCGGGCCTATAAGATACTTTCATTCTATAGCTTCATAGTTCTATGGGGCTATGAAGTCCTTTACCTACTCTATGCTTTTGAGCTTTCCAGATTGTGGTCTACTTCCTCGATAGTTCAAGAATACACTTCCAATCCTATTCACTCTTTGACCTACTTTACCAAAGAACTCATCAATATTCGTGCTCACTAAAGTGGGGGAAAAACATATAGGAGCGAATTTGCACCTCTTGCGCAAATTCCCCTTTCATAATGTACCATAGAAAAAAGACAACTTGCTTGATTTGGGGAATAATTGATGACAAATTAGACTTAATAAGGCCTTTATTTAGTGGTTTGAGGTGTTTTTCACATCCACACTAGGTCTTGGACCCTTCCAAATTGAATAAAATGCATTTAACGATGTCTTCTAAAGGTGTTGTAAAGTGTTCTAAAGAAATTTCACACTTTTCTAGACTTAATGAACCCATTTTCCCCTAATTCAACATTAATAAATGTTTTTAATCACATTATCACATCAATCTAGAAGGTTTTTGAATTAAACTTAATGTTAATCTAGTGTTCTAATGTGTCTTACACATTCACATTGGATATTGTGTCTTTCTAAGCTAAGTGGACCTAGTTTTATTGTTGTAAAGTGTATTTAATCACACTTTCACATTGAATTTTGTGTCCCAAGACCTAATTGACCTTCACATCATCATTAGTAAGCTCCTATTACCCTATATTGTGCATCCCAAGGAAATATTTGATGAAATACTTGACAAAGTCACCATACAAACCTTATTTCCTTATTTCCTAGCAATCTAGCTAGCAAATGGGCCCCAATGGGACTAATTCACCACATGTGGTGAATGAATCCTTGCTAGGTGGGGCTGATTCACCCAAGGTGGAAAATGATTCCCATTTGGGTCAAATTTGAGTTTTGAGCCGGAAAAATTGGAAATTAAGTTTAATATTCTCTCATGTTGGCCTTAGCGATCCAATTTATGGGTGAATAAGGTGAATTTCCTATAAAATAAACCTTTTAAACCCTAATTCACATCCATTAACTCATTTCATAATTCATTCATTATCCATCTTCTCTTTCAAGTCAAGTAATTTAGGGTTTCATCATTACAAGTCATTAAGATTACTTCCTAAGACATTCAAGGGAAGATTCTTCATGTTTTTCTATATAAATTCAAGATCAAACATCATGGAAAGGAATTTACTTCATTGTTTCATGATTTATTACCTTCTTTCATCATTTTGGTTTAATTACCTAAAAGGGGTCTGACCAAGGCAAACCCCCATGCCCTCACATCCAACATTTCTTCTTCTCTTCTTGTGTGTTTACAAACTTAGACATCTTGGAGGCTTAGAAATTATTGAAGATTACATTGAAAAAAATTTCAAGTCATCTTTTCATTGGACAAGTTGAAATACCCACAAAAAGTCACTTTTAGGCCCTTATTTGATAGTTTCAAAAATAGACACCTGGAGAAGCAAAAAATGCGGACTAAAGGCTTTTTTTTCCACCTTTAAATATTTAGAAATTCAAAAGTGGAATCATTCACCATGGGTGGAAAATGAGTCCCACTTCTAATCCAATTTTTGGTTCTCTACATTTTTAGACACCCATTTGTCTAAAACGGGTACTAGAACAGTTTCACTGAACTAGGATTGATTCACCAAGAATGGTGAATGAGTCCCACAAGGCCTAAAAATAAGGATTATCTACATTCTAAAGACCATTTCCAGTCTCCATCCATATCTCAGGTGCACACTTTCAATTTTATCTATTTTTGTTGTAGTTTACTATTTGTTTGTAGGTGTTTTTTCATTACACAATGTGTTTTCAAACAAGTTACATTTCTTAGGGTTTGCATACATAATCAATCAATTTCAACATCTAGTTACATTTTAGATCATTGCATTTAGTCTTAATTTCATCATACATATCTTAATTTGAGTGAACCACCTAGATTTTGGGTGTGGTATCTATCTCTTTTCATTAGGTGAAAGACCCTAATTGAGCAAAAGAGACAACATTCCATTCAACCTTAAAATCTATGGTACATTTTGATAAACCTAGTTTTCAAATACTTCTATTTTATAATTTGGAGTCCTTCATCATAGATCTAGCCTTTCTTTGACTTCACATTAGTTAATTGGCATGCTATGTTTCAAATTTTGTGTTCATAAAAAGTGCATTTAGGTTGCATTGTTGGCATCTAAATTCATTGAAATTTTCTGAAATTCTACATTTTTAACTTAGGTCTAAATCATAGCACTCAAAAAACATCAAAATCTATCAAAAAAATTTGAAAATTCTAAAAAAATCCCTCACTGGGACTCATTTGCCACCTTGGGCGAATAAGTCCCTTTTCACCCCTAAAACTTCCCTTTATAGAATTGAAAACCCTATTATTAAACTTTCGTTTGGTGCAATTACCTAACTGTATCAGTTGGCTAAGTTTTTGTAACATAAATTTCATTACATCTAGCCTAAACTAGCTCATTTCATTCATGGTTTCAATTTCAAGTTTGTAGAATAATCATCCTATCATGTTTTCATTACAAAGTTCTATAGTTATCATCTTTCATGTTCTATTTTTAGATATTATCACATGTTGTAAGAGAATTTTGTTATGTGCATATGACTATGAGGTCCTTTCCCCTCTCTTTTTATTCATCATAGATCCCTCTCCTATTTTCCCTTTTGTGGATGAGGATAGTTTAGTGAAAGAAACCCTCAATAATCACAACACTTACGTTTCCTCTTCTCCTATTTTCTCCCCCAATTGCAAAGAAGAGATTATAGTGTTAGAAGAACCAATTGATGAGAGTTTTGACACTCTAAGTGGTTTCTCTCCTCTTACCTCCCCTCTTAGACATAACATTACTAAAGAAGAGGACATCACACTAAGTAATCATGACAATCACACAACATAACAAGAAGATGAGATCATAGACACATTTCTAGACAATACCTTACGTAGTCTCCATAATCATTATAATCAAACTTGTTATTCTCCTAATATCCTTCCTCGATGCAAAGAGGATAGGTTTGTGTTAGAAGATATACCTATTCAAGATCATGAGAATACTACCCCTACCTTCCCTAATGTCCTTATTCTATGGGAAGATCTATTTTAAAATCATAATGTTCCTTCTCTGGATGCCTCTCCCACTTGTGATGAAGCTACTTTACAAATTTCAAACTCAGATGAACATATTTCAAGCTCTCCTAGTAGGGTAGATAATATGGAACAAGAGAATGAGACCTTAGAAATGAATGAAAATCAAATAGAGTCTTCTTCTAATCTCCCCACTATCAGTGATCAAACACATTCAACCATTAATAACTCCCTTAATTGCGATGAAGTTAGTTTGGATGAACCAAGCCTTAATTGTTAAGAACATGAAGTTTGTTTTTCTTCTAAACACTTTCCTTCTAGGGATAATATCATCATACAAGGTAAAGATAACATTGATAATAATATTATGCCCTTGAAAGGAGATGAAGAGCCTATATTAGACTCTCATTCACCAATGGATGTAAATATTATTCAACCTCAACTCATCCTTTATCCCCCTCACACAAAAAAACTCAACACAAACCCAAATTCACCCTCTATGCACCTCAGAATAATGTGTTGCAATAACCGAGTCATAATACCATTGCTCATACATATAACACTCGAAATAATCCATCACTGCTACAACCAAACCCAACATCTTTACCTTTTTTAAATTCTATACTACCTAGTGCCCCTTGCTTAAGGGAGTATGATCTTGTTGAACAACTTAAAAGTACTCCCAAAGATCTCCCTTTGGGACCTTCTTCAAACTTCACCTAACTATCACACTATGCTTCAAACAGCCTTACAACAAGTTCATGTCCCTTCTAATGTGCCACCACATGATATAGCATCTATAATTCATATATTGAATGGTGTTATTGTTTTCCACCAAAGTGAACTCCCCTCTTTGGACGTGAAAAAAAAAAATGATTCTTTCATGATTATAGCACAATACAAATGAAAAGGGATAAAAATAACTCTTGTAGATACTGGTTCTACCCTCAATTCCTGTAGTGTAAGCCTTTTGGATAGACTTGGCATTGATTAATCAACCATTTGACCTGATTCTTTCTCTATTATAGGATTTGACAATTTCAAAAAGAAACTGCTCGGGGTGGTCATTATACCTCTTATAGTTGGAGTGGCTACTCTGAATACACCAATCCATGTTATGCCTTATGAACTTTCATGCAATCTTATCCTAGGCATACCATGGATTCATGTAATGAATTTTGTGCCTTCCACTCTTCATCGAAAAATAAAATACATATACAACAACAAAGTATACACCTTGACACTGATCTTGAACCATATAGTGTCTTACAACTTGGGAAAAACAAAGACAATGATCCCTTAAATACATCCACATCAACCATAGAAGTGGAACTCATTCAACAACAAGACAAACAATAACATCTTGAAAAAATAATGAAGCTATTAGAAGATGATTGGGGTTCCTTGTATTTCAAACATGAATTCATAGGTGAATACAAAATCATCAACAAATATTCTAGCAAGGGAGAAGAAACACCAACACTATCAACACAAAATTCAGATGACCTTTCGAAAGCATCCGCCTCAACCACTTTAGACAAAGAAGTACATTACACAACCACCTTTGATGGAAATTATCACCAATCACCACCCAATCCAAAAGCAATGAAAAATGTTTATGGAAAAGGATATGAGCTTATGAAAAAACTTGTCTATAGTGGAAAAGGATGTGGTGCTAATGAACAAGGTATTGGTAACCCTATCGAACCTATCACACAAAAAATCACTCATGGTCTTGGTTATTTTCCTTTGATAGAGATTTCCAAGCCTTCACTCAACATTAACAATCTCACACAAAATACTCCTAAATCATCCTTAACAATCGTCCATTCTGAACTCCTCGACATTAGTGGTCTTGAACATCATCCTTTACATAATATGACACAAACAAAAAACCCTTCACTTAATGTCAATGTCATCTCACAAGAAACCAATGATTAGCATTCGATAGATTTTCCCTCCTCCTATAAGAGTGAGAACAAAATCTCGCAATATAGAGAAACATGTGTAAGTATGACATCTAATACTAAGTAAGATGTATCTTTGATGTAAATCACAAGAACACCTTCTACCATTGATCAAGAGAGTATCTTGTTGAGACTCCTCCAAGATCACATGATCACCCTTCCCCCTAGAACTCAAAAGAAATTCTCTTACAAGACTTCATTCTGCACCTATCATAGAGTTCATGGTCACTCCACTAATGAATGTATGCTTTGAGTCATATAATCCAACATCTTAAGGAGTTTGGCATGCTTCCCTATGTGGGGGCACCTAGGTCCTCTAATTGATACTCATTTTCATTCTAGCATGCATTTCATTAATCATTTCAGCTCGCCTTTGTCCTGCACTCAGTGGGGGCAAGGGGTTACGTAGCCTTATCCTTGTATGTCACTTGTGGTTGCCTCCTTTGGCTATTCATTAACCTTTCATGAATACATAAGAGCAAGCTTGGTATGTGGATGACATGCCTTAAGTTGGTTCACATATGACATACTTCCCTTTCTCATGATGTAGCTTATTAGAAACATATGACTTGGCATAGGGCTTTCTGTGTAAGCTCTCATGTCCTCTTCTTCTACTTTAAAGAAATTTATCACAACCACTTTAAAGTGGGGGCATACATCACCACTCACATTTCAATGTGTAATTTTATTTTTCTTGTGATTCCCTCTCTTGGACACATTTGGCACAATGTTCCCCAAGATGAGACCTTGCACTTTTCCTCTCTTGGAAACAAGATGAGACTGTTTGCACTTATACTCTCTTGGAGACATTAAGCATGATGGTCCCTAAGATGAGACATTGCACAAGCAAAGAAAAATCTATTTGAACAATCCTTACACTATTATGCAATAACAATGTCTATAAATTTCAAGCATACGAAGTTTTTCTTAGGTCTCATAGAGCTCAAAAATCATTTTCCTTTATGGCGCCTTATTAAAGTGGTGCAGGAGCACCTAAAACACATGATTGCAAACATTCATCAAGTATAGGTTAGTATAGGAATTAGGGGGTAATTTGAGTCTTTCATGTTAATAAAGGTCTAATAAGAACACTTTTAATGTATTTGGGGTTGTTAGTACTAGTTTTATTCAAAAGTTGCCTTATGATGTATTAGTTTCATTCAAACGTGCAAAATATAGAATTTGAAGGAGTTAAGCCAATTTAGTGGTCAGTTATAGGTGTTCCATGAGTATTTTTTATTGAAAAATGTTTAAATGGTCTCTTGAAGGATCGAGCAAGGTTGGTTGGAGCACTTTGGAGGAGAATACTAATAAAAAATAATGTTTGTCTAGTTATTTTCTGAGTTTTTCTTTATTCCCAGCCTTTGTACGAGTCTGTACAGAAGGAGTTGGCTTCTAAATGCTTTGAATTTGTTGTAACATGGTGTTGGATTATTTTTAAATCCATTCTTGTAGGATTTTATTGAGTAAAAGGTGTTTTAAGGATTGATTTCCTTTGACTAGTCTATACCAGGGGTATTAAGGGTTGAGCGCAAATATGAGACAAGTAGGCCATTCTACCCTTTTGTAAATACCTTATCTAGGTGGAATGGGCCTTGTTAGTTTAGGAATAGTGATAGGAGGATTTTCTCAAGGTTGAGAAGCATTTGGAGGGAGATTTCCACGCTGCCCTATTGTGAAACCATTGGTTTGTGCCTTTTGTGTAAGGCTAGGAAGTGAGTTTATGTGAAGTTGAGTGAGGATAGGTTGTAACCTATTGGAATTTGGTTAATCAAGTGTATTTTGAAGTTTTTAGAGGGTCTAAGAAGTTGGGAAAGGCTAGGAGTGAGGAGGTTGAAACCCTATTAGGAAAGGTTGGAAAAGAGTGGAAAATGAGTGGATTTTTAAAGGAAGTGTGTTTCAAACATGAGGAAAACATGATGTGATATTATTTTAAGCATGTATAGGAAAAATTAAGAGGGATTGAAGTGGCTTCAGGTTTGTGAGTGGTCAGGGCATGGGTAAATCAATAAGCCCTAGTCTAAGTTGTAAAAAGTGAGGGTTTAAGAGAAATGGGTCTTGGTGAACCTGTAGTGACCTATTGGTTGGAGATTATTGAGTTTTGGAGGTATATATAAGACTATTTTTATGTTTGAGGATTTTGGGAAAAGTTTTAAGGTGAAGTCCTTTGGAAAAGAGGGCTAATTGGAGCCCATTTTAGCCTAAAAATTCAATTTGTGTCTTGATGGTCTGAAGAACTTTATGGTGAATTTGAAATATGATTTTTTCCAAGTTAATGGGTCCCTAGAAGTGGGAGTATTTGGAGGATTTTTCATTGTGGTTGTGAAATAAGTCCCTAAAACAGTGTTTGGACACCTACTAGGTGTATGGTAGCTTAAAGGGAGAATGTGCAAATATAAGTTCTTAAAGTCTTGAAAGTGAGTTAGTTTGGTTTGATTGAGGTATTTAATCTTGTTAGATGCCTCTTGGATTCTTTTAAAAGGTTTGAAACAATAAGGGTGTATTGGATCCATTAGGTGGTTAGATCAATGAAGAGTCATTTCTGAGTTTTGAATGAACTTATGAAAATTAAATTGTGAAAAATGATACAAATTTGTTGATAACATCCCTATCTCTACATCAAAGTGGTATAAAAGAGAGGAAGTATATCTCTTGAAGATTGAACGAGAAGCATTGGAAGGTGACAAGACATTATGGCCATTAGAAGGTTGGATGAGAAAGAGGAATAGATGAGGATTGCCATTTTCCAGACCAGATGCAAATTTCAAGGTAAGGTATGTAAGGTAATTGTGGATTCAGGTAGTTTGGATAATTTGGTATCTCAAGAAATGGTAGATAAGTTGCAATTAGAAAGGATACCTCATGAGTCACCTTATTCTATTTCTTGGGTAAATGGTGAGCATGCTTTATTTGTCAAGGAGAAAGTTTGGGTTTATTTTCAAATAGGTGCATATAAGGATACAATTTTGTGTGAAGTTGTTCCTATGAGTGTGTGCCATATTTTGTTTGGAATGCCTTAGATATACGAAATATTTTATTTGTATAATGGAAGGGAAAATAGCTTTAAAATCAAGAAGGATGGAGTTTCATTTGATTTGATTCCTTTGTTAGAAGAAGGTAATAAACAATGCAGGTCCAGGAGAATACTAATGTAGGGCAGTAAAGTGTTCATGAGGCATGAGGAAACCAAAAGTGGTGAAGAACCAACTACTACAAAGAAAGAAAGTGAGGGTGAAATAAGCATTGGTAGGGATGCTACGTTGAAAAAGAAAGAAGATGAAATATTGACAAAGAAGGCTAAGATAGTGCATATAAGAAATGAAAAGAATTTGAAGGTTCAAGATAGGTTTACAAACAAGATGAACAAAAGAAAGGGACTAAGTTTTCTCAAGAAAAGGAAAAGGAAGTTGAGAAACAAACAAATGATGTCAAGGTAGAAAAGGACAGGTCTGATACAAAGCTTGGTGAGAAGGAAAAACTTGGGACAAAGATCCTACAAAGAGGAAGAGATATGAGTGCAAAGAGGTTTCCTAAGGAAAGGAAAGAGTGGCCTAGCAAGGTCATTATAAAAGAAGTATATTGTTCACTGAAGGGACAAGGAAGTGGAAAGTAATTGATGTGTAATAATGAAAAAGATGGATTACAACATGTTTCTATTAGTAAAATGGAAGAAATATTAGTTGGTAAAGGAGTCTCAAAGACAAAGGTAGAAGGTGAAAAGCTTGAGGTAAGTCAAAATAGATTGATCAAGCAAGAGTAAATCATGATTGGGGTAGTGATGTGTCCCTTAAGGGTAGATGCAAGTGATAGGAAGGAAAATAATGCAAATATAGAGGATTGTATGTTAGAGGATACAGAGGTAACTAAGGTAACAAGATTCATAAAAAATCTGAAGGTGAAGGAACTTGAAGATGTAGAGAAGATAAAGGAAGAAGATGTCTTTGAAGATGATAGAGAAGAGTTCATGGATGAGGAGCAAGTCAGGCTAGAAGAGAAGAATGTGAGTCAAAGAGAATGGTTACTGACAATGGATAAGTCTAAGATAGAATGTGAGGAAGTTGTAGTCACCTTGCATGGTGAAGAAGAGGAAACAGAAAGGTTGAGTGAGGTCTCACTGTTGAAAGAGACTAGAGAGCAAGAGTTGTTAGTGATTGGCCAAGTGAAGGATATGTACAAAGAGTCGGCAAGGTCTCCAAATGGGATGGAGAAAAGAGTAGGTGATGTGTTTAGGATAGCGGATTGTCCTAAATTGATGAAACTTCTAATAAGGAAATTGTATACTATTATGATAGTGGAGTTAAGCATAAAGGATCTGAGAAAGGTTGTGAAGAGAAAAGTTAGGAGGCATAGAATGAAGGGAATTATTTTCTATTCCTTTGTTTTGATAATTTTAATGATGGAAGTTAAGCCAAGAGTCAAGATGAAGAGTAAGGGTCTGGATTGCTTGGAAGTATGTGAATATGATGAGCAAGTTGAGAGTAGCTAGTTGAGGTGTATGAAAATAGGTATGAGCGTGATGATGCAAGTTCAAAGAGACAATACAAGCAAAGGGTGGATGAGCATGGACAAAACTGAGCCCAAGGTCAAAATGAAGAAAGTGCAAGGGTAAGTAAGGAGCATCGAAGTTTGAAGATACATATTTGTTGCAGATGAAGACTTCCAAGGGACTTGGGAGAAATTTTAAGTCAGGGTGTATGGTGCAGGAGTACCTAAAACACATGATTGCAAACATTCATCAAGTATAGGTTATTATAGGAATTAGGGGGTAATTTGAGTCTTTTATGTTAATAAAGGTCTAATAAGACTACTTTCAATGTATTTGGGGTTGTTAGTACTAGTTTGATTCAAAAGTTACCTTATGATGTATTAGTTTCATTCAAAAGTGCAAAATATGGAATTTGAAGGAGTTAAGTCAGTTTAGGCATTTCATGAGTAGTTTTGATTGAAAAATGTTTAAATGGCCTCTTGAAGGCTTGAGGAAGGTTGGTTGGAGCACTTTGGAGGAGAAGATTAATAAAAAGTTCTATTTATCCAGTTATTTTCTAAGTTTTTCTTTATTCCCAGCCTTTGTACGGGTCCATACAGAAGGGATTGGCCTCTAAATGCTTTGAATTTGTGGTAACATGGTGTTGGATTCTTTTTAAATCCATTCTTTTAGGATTTCATTGAGTAAAAAGTGTTTTAAGGTCTGATTTCCTTTGACTGGCCTATAATAGGGGTATTGAGGGTTGAGGGCAAATATGAGACAAGTAGGCCATTCCACCCTTTTGTAAATATTGTATCTGGGTGGAATGGGCCTTGTTAGTTTAGGAATAGTGATAGGAGGATTTTTTTGGAGGTTGAGAAGCCTTTGGAGGGAGTTTTCCACGCTGCCCTGTTGCAAAACCATTGGTTTGTGCCTTTTGTGTAAGGTTGGAAGTGAGTTTATGTGAAATTTAGAGGGGACGGGTTGTAATCTATTGGAATTTGGTTAATCAAGTGTATTTTGAAGTGTTTAGAGGGTCTGAGAAGTTGGGAAAGGCTAGGAGTGAGAAGGAGGTTGAAACCCTATTAGGAAAGGTTGGAAAAAAGTGGAAAATGAGCTGATTTTCAAAGGAAGTGTGTGTCAAACATGAGGGCAGCATGATGTGATGTTATTTTTAGCATGTAAAGGAAAAATGAAAAGGGATTGAAGTGGTTTCAGGTTGGTGAGTGGTTAGGGCATGGGTAAATCAATAAGCCCTAGTCTAAGTTGTAAAAAGTGAGGGTTTAAGAGAAATGGGTCTTGGTGAACCTATAGGGACCTATTGGTTGGATATTCTTGAGTTTTTGAGGTAGATATAAGACTTTTTTGAGGTTTGAGGAGTTGGGGACAAGTTTTAAGGTGAAGTCCTTTGGAAAAGGGGGCTAATTGAAGCACATTTTAGCCTAAAAAGTCAATTTATGTCTTGATGGTCTAAAGAACCTTATGGTGAATTTAAAATATGATTTTTTCCAAGTTAATGGATCCTTGGAAGTGGTAGTGGTTGGAGGATTTTTCACTGTGGTTGTGAGATAAGTCCCTAAAATAGTGTTTGGACACCTACTAGGTGTATGATAGCTTAAAGGGAGAATGTGCAAACATAAGTTCTTGAAGTCTTGAAAGTGAGTTAGTTTGGTTTGATTGAGTGATTTAATCTTGTTAGATGCCTCTTGGAGTCTTTGAAAAGGTTTGAAACAATAAGGGTTTATTGGAGCCATTGGGTGGTTAGATCAATGAAGAGTCATTTCTAAGTTTTGAATGAACTTTTGAAGATCAAATTATGAAAAATAATACAAGTTTGTTGATAACATCCCTATCTCTACATCATAAAGTTATCAGGAGGTATAACTTTGGTATGGTTGAGCGAGAACTCCATTCTATGGCACAACTTTCACCATAGCCACCTATGTGTTTATGAGTGCATACCAACTAGCGTATGTATTTCACCTCTTTGGTCTTCTCACCCAGCAGACCGCTAAGAGTTCTATTGCCCCAGAGTGAGTATGCATCTTCTCCTTCGAACAAACAACCTAGCTATGATCCACAACTAGTTGGACAAATGATCAAAGCTTGATCCACCTTTTCATCTTCCTTCTCCTCCTAGTTCTTGCCATTGCATGCTTATGCATCTTGATGGTTTGATTTAGGATCTTGGATCCTAGGGGCTTGATTTTTTTCTCGATGTTTTTCATTATTTTTCATTTGCATCTATACACTTGGATCTCTCTTGAATGTCTACTTTAGTTTGACTTTGAAGCAAGTTCATCCTCTCACTAAAGTGGGGGCTAAATTAAATATAGAAAAAAGGAAACTTGTTTGATTTTGGGAATAATTTATGACAAATTAGACTTAATAAGGCCTTGATTTAGTGTTGTGAGGTGTTTTTCACACCCACACTAGGTCTTGGACCCTTGCAAATTGAATAAAATACATTTAACAATGTCTTGTAAAGGTGTTGTAAAGGACTTTCATGCTTTTCTAGACTTAATGAACCCATTTTCCCCTAATTCAACATTATAAAATGTGTTTAATGACATTATCACATCAATCTAGAAGGTTTTTGAATTAAACTTAATGTTAATCTAGTGTTGTAATGTGTCCTACATATTCACATTGGATATTGTGCCTTTCTAGGCTAATTGGACCTCATTTTAGTGTTGTAAAGTGTACTTAATCACAATTTCACATTTAATTTTGTGTCCCAAGCCCTAATTGACCTTAACATCATCATTAATAAGCCCCCATTACCCCATATTGTGCATCTTAAGGCAATATTTGATGAAATACCTCACAAAATCACAATATAAATATTATTTCCTTATTTCTTGGCAATCTAGTGGGAAAATGGGCCCCACTGGGACTAATTTTCGACCTATTGCAAATGAGTCCCTATCAGGTGGGACTAATTTTCCCAAGGTGGTGAATGAGTCCCATTTGGGTCAAATTTGAGTTTTGAGCAAGAAAAACTAGAAATTAAGTTTAATATTCTTTCATGTCGGCCTTATGGATCCAATATACGAGTGAATAAGGTGAATTTCCTATAAAATCAACCTTCTAAACCCTAATTTACATCCATTTAACTCATTTCATAACTCATTCATCATCCATCTTCTCTTTCAAATCAAGCAATTTAGGGTTTCATCATTACAAGTCATTAAGATTACTTCCTAAGACATTCAAGGGCAGATTCTTCATCTTTTTCTATAGAAATTCAAGATCAAACATCATTGAAAGGTATTGAATTCATTGTTTCATGCTTTATTACCTTCTTTCATCATTTTGGTTTAATTACCTAAAAGGGGTTTAACCAAGGCAAACCCCCATGCCCTAACATCGAACATTTATTTTTCTCTTCTTGTGTGTTTGTAGATTTAGACATATTGGAGGCCTAGAAATAATTAAATATTTCATTTCAAAGTTGTTCAAGTCATCTCTTCATTGGAAAAGTTGAAATACCCACAAAAAGTCATTTTCAAGCCCGAATCTGGCAGTTTCAAAACTAGATACCTAGAGAAGCAGAAAGTTTAGACCAAAGGCTCTTTTTTCCACCTTTGAATATTAATAAATTCAAAAGTGGACTCATTCACCATGGGTGGTGAATGAGTCCCACTTCTATCTTAATTTTTGGTTTTCTACATTTTTAGACACCCATTTGTTTGAAATAGGTTTCAGAATACTTTCACTAAACTAGGACTAATTCACCCAGAATGGTGAATGAATCCCACCAGGCCTAAAAATAAGGATTATAAACATTCCAGAAGCCATTTCTAGTCTCTATCCATATCTTAGATGCACACTTTCAGTTTTATCTATTTTTGTTGCAGTTTACTATTCATTTCTAAGTGTTTTTGCATTACACAATGTGTTTTCAAACAAGTTACATTTCTTAGGTTTTGTATACATAATCAATTGATTTCAACATATAGTTACATTTATATCATTTCATTTAGTCTTAATTTCATCATACATATCTTAATTTGAGTGAACCACCTAGATTTTGGGTGTCGGATCTATCTCTTTTCATTAGGTGAAAGACCCTAATTGAGTAAAAGAGACATAGCATTCCATTCAACCTTAAAATTTATGGTTCACATACATCCTTACCTTGGAAAACCAAATCTGAAGTTGAAATTTGACATCAGCTAGTTGGCTTCCTTCCACTTAGCAT
Source organism: Sequoia sempervirens (assembly GCA_007258455.2). Classification (NCBI taxonomy): domain Eukaryota; kingdom Viridiplantae; phylum Streptophyta; class Pinopsida; order Cupressales; family Cupressaceae; genus Sequoia; species Sequoia sempervirens. The sequence goes on along the minus strand of VDFB02168118.1, from coordinate 117,737,722 downwards.
CTGTCCTTTGTGTCAGTAGAAGAATAGTTGTCAGGGACATGCATGCATCGTGCAAACATCTGCATGGCACACTTACGTCCCTACCAGATTCCTACATCCGAAGTTGGTAGAATTGTTATGCTTCCTATTGGGAATTATTTTTAAATTCCATCTTCAACCAACTAACCTTGAAAATGGTAGATTATTCCCTCTTCTCCTTCAAATTCATCAATTCTTCATTCAAGGGTATGTGTAGGATCATGATGCACCAAAAAGTGGCAATATGATGGGTATGTGGCTGGTGACTATTTTGTTACCCAAAATTGATGAAATGAAAAAGGGTTTTTAAAGGACATTCTTAGCTTCCCACTGATATAAATTATGTTTTACTTTGAATTTATTAAGTAATTATTATTCATTTTCTATTCAAATTACGAATAAATTCCTGATTGATAGGCTGATTGGAAAACATCTATAGCTTTCAAATGGTATCACATTTTTTGAATCTAGAACATGTGTCACATTCTATGCTTCACATACTATAGGATTAAAAAAATAAAAATTGAATTTCATGAATTTTTGAGCAAGTTAAGGTGGTCAGACATACGAGTTTTTATATTTTTTAAAAAGTTGTAATAAAAAAATCATAATTAATAATTTACTAAGAAAAAATTACAAAAAAATATGCATGGCATCGGGGCATGAGTCCTCTACTTATATCTAAAATCTTATAAAAAATAATTATCATTTTATTGTGGTTAAGGTGGTCAGACAGACACCTACTTCTTATTTTTTCCCTAAAATTTATGTACCACTGCATTAAAATTTCAAAATTTCACCAAATAGATTTTTTTTTTTAAACAAACCTAGTAGTTTAGAAACTACATTCAATTTTCTATAGATTCTATTTTTACATATTTTTGAAATAATATAGATAACTTATTCAATTTTTTACATCAAGTTGCCTAACTCTGATTTTTCTAAATTTTTTGCCACTTAAGGGCCTATTTTTTCCATGATGATCCTATGCATACCCTCAACTCATCTCTTTTTGGAATTCTTAAGCATTCTTAGCATTCCCTTCACTCTCAACAACACTTCAACATTCCATTATAGCAACAAAAACACTCTGTCAACTCCATAAAGCAAGTGTGAAGCAAGCCATTGCAACGTGGGCTTGAGGTTTTGTAAGACCTCCCTTCATCACGATCAAGGCTGTGGTGATTTTTCAAGCCTTCTTTCTCCTCCATTGGCTAGTGAGATATTGGTGGAGGTGGTAAGGTTTCACTCCCATCATTTATGATTTTTTTGGGTAGCTCTTTATTGTTTGGTAGTGTTATTTGCATTCCTTCCTTCTTTACTTCTTTATCACATATTTCTCTATCGTTGCTATTTGGTTGTCCGTGGAGGTGGAAACACCAAAATAGGGGTCTTACTGAGGTAGGTCCCTATATATCCCCAACAAATTTCCCCTCATTCTTGTGTGTAGGTGGATGTGCTTTTGGAGCTAGCTGGTGAATTATCACTCTGGGTGAGATTATCTTTGTTGTTTTAGCTCTCATCTATCTAATTTATCATATCCGTTTGTATTTCTTGTACTTTATAATTTTTTTTTGCTCATTTAGGAGTCATTAGCTAGGATGTCATCTTGTTTTCTGGAATTTCATATTGTATTCTCTATCTTCTAATCATACATACACCAACACACTTGAGAGACACCAATGTGCCATGTTGTTATCCCATAACTACGCTTTCATCCTCAAGGAAAGAGCTACCTAAGGGACAGTATTGAATTTGAAAACTTACTCACCTAGCATAAATTTTGATCTCGGGTCTCTAGAGTGATTGAAGGTCATTATAGTCCTCATCATTCTCATCCCTTGTTTCAAAGCATCCCTTTAGAGTGAGGTAAGTTAGGGCAGCCTTCTGCTCTTGGCTCTCCCTGACCTAGGGTCTTGATGCTGCCGGTGCTGTTCTCTTACACTAACATAAAAACACCTATGTAAAAGGGATATAATAATAAATTGACATATATTATTGAAGATATTGGAATGCTTATGGAGATGAACATGGAGGAAAGAATATTGAAACAAGTTTAGAAGAGCTGTGAAAAAATGAAAAAGTTGAGGTAAGCCAATGCAGAGAAGACAATGAGAGATACTACTAAGAATAAGGTAATGGAAAGTATAGAGGAGGGGGATTTTCTACTCATGAGTATTGTTGATGACAATTTTACTTGCAATAAACATGGTGAATAAATTCTTCACAGACAAGACCCCAAAGAGCCTATCCTTCTTGAAAGATATGGAACAAAGACAATCTAAAAGGCGATTCTACTTTAACAAGAAAAAATTGGCTTTTAGTTCATTCCCAAGTCTCTGATAACCAGGTCATGATTGTACTGGGGTCACTCTTAGGTATGATGTGATATTTTTGTTAGTTGTTTAGAATTGAATATTTTAGGCAATGAATTTTCAATTGGATCATAAAGACAAGTATCATGAAATCGAAAGATTTGCAATAATATTTCTTGAACATCACAAATTCTTTGCTATCACTTAAGTAGATTTACCATTAAGCATTCAACAATTTCATAGAAAATGAAATATCTTCAATAAAATCCCATCCATTCATTTAATTTTGAAACATTTTCAAGAATTTAAATATCTACTCTAAAAAAAAGCATAAAATACTAAAAATTAAAAATTTCTCTTGGTTATTCTCCATGCATGCCCCAAAGAATTAATTAAAATAGAGAAAACTACTTTATACATCACCAGATTGCTTCACAACTACATATAAAATAGTGTGAGATTTTAAAGAGAGGGTTTTTATTTCTATACATCGAGTGGGTTATGTATGCACCCTTAAATGGAATAGCATACAATCTTGTTCAGTTGAACTAACAAATCCAGCTACAAAAGATTCATGATATAGGTGGCTATCTAATTGGCTCTAATATTAATCAATGTCTATGTGCATACAAATTTTTATATCGAAATGATTCAAAAAATAGGAAAAAAGAACAAAACTTGAAAAAGTTTTATCCTCTTCTGACATCCACAAATTTTGAACTTAAAATAAAAAAAGGGGTATCCTCTGGCCTTTTATAGAACACAAGGCTCAAATAGGATAAGAAAAATACATGAGAGGAAATCCAAGGGACCAATCACATCAAGAAACATGGAATGTAGTGAGTGATAGAAGAATTGCAATTGAAGTCAATGAAAGTCAACTCCAATTACACGTTGAAGCTCTTCAGGTGTTAATCTTTAATTATCAAGGTTCTTTCTTTGAACCAAACAAATCCGCTCAACAAAAATATAGGAACTTCCCACAAAATCAGAGTGATAAAGTGGAATTATTGTTCCTACACCTCAGGTTCATCCTCAGTTTGAACATTCTAGGAATGAGCTATTCTCAAAATAAGTACACTTCTCTGCTACATGCTTGAACTCCAACGTCTTGGGATTCCGGTATTTGGCACACCTTTGCAACGAACTCTATTCCAACATGTGATTTTAAAGTACATCATTGAACCTAGAAACATCATCAGATTTGTTTACAAATACAATTTTCCTGACCATCCATACCCAAACTTTGCATTGCAATCTATATCTCCTGCAATCACAAATTCCACATATTAAATCACTTTTAATGAAAGAAAACATTTATAACATCTCATGTAAATAAAAACCATTATTCAAATGTTAGTATGAAAATTTCATAAATAACATGTTTTCTAGCATATCATAAATCTTCACATATATACCGGATTACCATAATCATTAGATAATCTCAAAACTTATAAAACTTCATTTCACATTACAACCCGGTACTCGGTATTCAGCTTTACCCATGAACTTTCCCAGTCTTTGGTTTTATCGAAATTCCATTTTACCAGACTCCATCTTATTAGAGTATAAACATTGGACCAGAGCCTTCCATTCTGAACTTGCATTACCTTTCTCCTTTTCAAACGTTTCTTGTTCCTGGTACCTGGTACCTAAAACACTTACATTACAAGGTACTTTTATTAAAGATTTCTCTTTTCTTTTTAGTTACAGTGATCTTTCAATTTTCTAGCTCCTGCCATAAGAGTTATTTTTTCACTTGGGTCCCAAAGTCTTTCAATCTTGGGGCATGTTCTGAGACCACACTACAAATTGCAACCAGTAAAACCAAATTCAAATCAAATTTGACATTAAATCGCTAGTCATAAATTAAAATTTATACATATTTTAAAATAATAAATTTTACCTTTACCTAGATTCTGGCATAAAAAAGTAAAACTCCTCTGAAAACATCCATGTGTGCTCTGATTAATTCTAGTTTTTGGAACTCAGCGAAAAGAATTAGTTCATTAACATTGAACTACATAATATAGTAATCCTACAAAATTAACTAGGGATAGAGCCTTGCTACTAGTCAAGCGTCCATAGCCCCGATAAGGTTATCTCCATAATTCCCCCAAACATAGCTCTCCTGCCAACTAGGCGTCTATAGCCCCAGTAGAGTTATTTGGATAGCCTAAAGAGTTTTTTTTTTAGATATAGCAATGATAGCTCATTTTTCTCTTTTAATATTTCAATGATAGCTCTTTTATCAACTTGCAAGCAATGAAGCCCCGCTCTTAGGTTGGTAATTACAGTGGTAGCAAAGGTTACTTTTTAATTTTTCATTCAATGCAAATCCCCTCATCAATTTAGTACTTCCCAAAAACTCATTTAATAATTTCTTGTAAGTGTGTGTTTCCATCAAAAATTCACTACTTTATGCCAAATCTTAGCTAACCATAACTCACTATAGGTTAGAAAATATGCATAAATTAAAGTTTAGCAAAAAATAATTTAATCACCAAATTTAAATCTAAATTTAGAAAAATTAGTTACCACCCTTCTAATTAAGTTTTATGGAAACTACTAAAAATTCTACTAACAATTCTGATTTGATAGCGCTGCACTTCATTAATGGATCAGAAATGACATGATTACCTTGAAACACAATCACATTATTCTGCATTAAATTCACATGCCTTATTTCACACATTATTTCTTTCAACTTACCTGGGTGATGATGTGTACTTCCTTGTCGACTTCATTTTCCTTTTTGTTTCTCACACATAAGCACCTCCATAATTAATACGGCTTTTAAAAAAAATGAAATGACCACTATTAACTTTGAAATCTTCAACTTGCTTGATTCACAATCTTCGTACTATTCAAATCTAAAGCAATTTATCACCAACTATGTGCATAGAATTAATTTGATTTAACCTTTCGCTCTAAAGATAATTATCCAACTGTCACCTTGCTTATGATTTCCAGAAGTTCACTCAAGGAAACTATGCACCACAACTTTCTCACGACTCTCTATAAATTTTGCATTTCTTCTTGAATTCTTTACACATTTTCTTTCTAGCTTTCTTGTCTTATTTCTATAATTTTTCTCTATGCATTCTCATTTTCTTCTTGCCCATGGATACTCCAATTTTCTTAAATTTCCCTCGCCGCTAGAATGTTTTATTAGGGAGCATCACTCTGCAAAGGCTTGAAAATGTTTTCTTTATTAGGAATTCTAGTTTCACAATGCCAAATTTGTGCTTATTCCTTGGGGGAAAGTATGTTGAATCTAGCTGCTACTTTCACTTCTATTATGATGTGGCTTCTCTTTTTTAGCGTCACTTCTAGATATTGGGCTACCTATTGAAGATGTTCACTCAACTGCCAATTTGATACTGAGGCCTAAATATCTAGAGAATCTAGATACTATTTTATCTGTTGCACACTAGACCATTGGGGTTCCCTCCATGGATGATATTCCTCGGTTCTTGGAATATGGGGGAATCATTCCACTCTAGCATTTTCTTACTGATCTCCATATTTGTGACTTTGAAATTCACTAGGAACTCACCTATACAGTGTAGTTAGCCCTAATAAAAGAGGCATCCCACATTGACTAAATGGCTACTACCATCTGCAACTTTGATCAATCTTTTTTTGACTTTTTTGATCTTTTGAAACAAGCATTTTTGATATCTCATGTATATACATGATATACACATATATATATAACTTTTGGTACATCTTAAAGCATGTTTTACTGTGCATGGTTTTATCATTTTACATTTCATAGTTCAACTTTACAAATGTTTGAATTAACTTATGTGTAAGATAGGTTTAAGCAGAATTTGCTAATGCATAGGCCAAACAAAAGAAAAGAACAAAAAATTAAGAAAGAAAACAAAACAAAATAGAACCCTACAAAAAGAAAACTAACCCTAACTACCATAATTCTAGCATAACAAAAGATTAACCCTAATAAAGCAGCTTGTTTCAATTTCTGTGACTATTTCTTTTGTAGTTTTGGTACGAATTACAACAGGTTTATCTTTAAATTCATTTAACAAAATTTCCAATTTCCTACTCTAACAATGAATTATCTTAAATTTTCTATGTTTAATAATCATAAATTCAAAAGCGTACTTACCAATGACTTGGCTCATATGTATGAAAATGACCTCATTAAAGATCAATTGCACACATTTCATCTAATGCGACCATACTCTACCTTCCTCCATCCCTGGTCCATTTCCATGAATGGTTGTGTCCATTTCTCTGCTTTCTCCTCCTCTGAAAATCTTCATGCCTTTGGTCTTTTCTTCACTTTGCATTTTGTTAGACCAAGATATATCACTATTTATATTGTTATCAGAGAGAGAAAAAGTAAAAGTTTGATACTTTGTATCTTGAATAAAATAAGGAAAATTTCCTTTTATAAATTGTGAATTTTGAACTTGGAGCAAAATACATGTGTTTCCTGCTTGATTTTCCCGCTCCTTCTAGTTATCTACATTTTCCACGTATAAGAAGAATGATGATTCATCAATGTCATTTTCTCATTTTTGATGCGATGTCTCTGAATCTCAACATTCTTACCTATTTTTCTACAAAACATTAGGATCTTCTTTATAATAATTATAGTTTTCCAACTATTTTGATGTATCAGTTAGTTTTTTAATATTTCCAATTCCATTATGGTTAAACATTTTTCTCATTAACAATTCCTTTCTTTTAGTAGTTATAACTTCTTTTGTTAACAAAATTACTTTACTTATGGCCAAACTTATCATAGTTAAAAAAAAATCACACTCGAGTTCACCGTGATTAGTTATATCATGAATTCTACACTAGGTGACCCTACTAAAAGTGAATAAACTCAAAGGATGTAATTTCTAATTAAAAATTTCCAAATTTTTTTACTTCCATACTAAAAATCCAGCTTGCACTCAATTTCACTTTACAAGCTTCTCACCAAACTCAAGACTAATAATTAAAAGTATAGCCCTCCAATTCAAAAGAATAAGGCCTAAAATATTTAAAGATGGCCCTCCTTCTAGTGCCAGTTACTGTTGATGATGATTTTACTCGCAACAAATAGGGAAAATAAATTCTTGACATACAAGACCACAAAGAGCCTATCCTTCTTGAAAGATATGAAACAGAGACAATCTAAAAGGGGATTATGATTTAATAAGAAAATATTGGCTTTAGTTAAATCCCATGTCTTTGATGTAAGGAAAGCTTAGGTGCGAAACAAACTCTCCTAACATCAAAACCTTAGGGAAGAATGTAGAGGTGACTTTAAATTTTCAATTACAGTCCAATTAAGATACTCATGAAAGAAATAACAGAAATAGAGAAATGAACATACACAATTTGGACACTAGATTTACATGGGAAAACCCTTATGGGAGAAAAACCCACCACACCAAGAAAAGCCCCTTTGTATTACAGTAAATAGAATTACATACATAGTACAAAGTTAACTTTATGATGTCAATTTACAACAGCATAATTTTCTGATAAACCTTGTACAGAAATGCTCTTAGAAAACATCCAAAGAATTCAATCAAAACAATCGTATTCAATCAAGCAACATTTCATTATCTCACACACACTGTTACTCATCAAACTGCTCATTTTCATCCACCATTATCCCACATAGTCATTTTCCTCATAGTCTGTTCATCTCTGTGACAAGAATGGTTGTAATAGTTCAACTGCTAACAGTTCACCTTTCACTTGTTTGATTGGCTCAGAACATACCATGTAGGATAGTCATTTGGTCAAGGCATTCAAACAGTATCGTATGTCAGTGAGACACTAAGTTGTGTCTCCCCGATCCCACAATACCCAATTGTTGTTATCAGCCAAAGTCACCACTATCAGTGAGAGGTCATATCGAACACAAAATAATCTTGTGCAGATTTATCAGCAAGAGTTTCACTATCATTGAGAGTCTTAAAGATCCTCTATTTCATATCGATTTTCATACCCATCATAGAGAAGAAAACCATCAGCAAGAGTTCCTATTGATAACATATCCATCGGTGAGACAAACAATATCACTAGGACTTCACACCGATATTCAACTCATATAGCTCTATCGGCAAGATCATTGCTATCGATGAGACATCATACTGAGCACAGAACATTCAGAGAGAGAAATGCTATCACCAAGAGTTCATACTGAATACACAACTGTCAGCGAGAGAAACATCCATTGGTTAAACTCTTATCGAGCCTTCATGTCACCCCAAAGACATTCTTGCATAAGACCATCGACAAAACTAACACTATTGGAACAAGTCATTCCAAAGGTTCACATCTCTCCCCGATATCCAATAGGAACTAACATATCGGCAAGAGGTCTGCCTGGGTGGAAAGAGATGGGAAACTCACAGCGATCAACATGTCTTGCCAATGAATTTCGTTGACAAGATAGAACCAAAGTCTCGGCGACCTTCAATCTATGAACACAACTGCTAGTCAATAGGACTTCCAGAGGGTCTCATCGACTTTTCTCTTTCAGGAGTTTACTTGTCAGTAATATTGAGGCACATTTTCCAATAATCTCCCACTTGACAAAGATCTTACTGACACCTCCAGAGCATAGCAAAACTACTAAAATTCATGGGCACTAAGGCCCATCAAACTCGCACATCACCTGAACTTGGCTGTGCTCACTGGTTTCGACAATGCATCTACAACATTTTCTAGAGTATTCACTTTTTCTAAAAAGACCTTTCCATCCTCCACCATATCTCATACAAAATGATACTACACATCAATATGTTTCATCTTGGCATGGAAAGTAGTATTTTTCACCAAACAAATAGCACTCTAACTGTCATAGTAAATTGTAATTTTCCCTGCATCAAACCCAATGTTAGAAAAAAAACATTTTAACCAAATTTCTTCTTTACAAGCATGTGTTGCTACCATGTATTCTACCTCTGTAGTGGACAAAGCGACTACAACTTGCTACTTACTCATCCAACTAACTGCACCACCATTCATCATGAAAATATATCCATTGGTGGATCTTCTACTGCCAATGTCCCCTGCCCAATCATAATCCACATAGCCTCGAATGCTGAGAGTCCTCTATGATTCAACCAAATTTCCATGGTAACACAAAGCATATTTTGAAGTTCCCTTTAGATATCTAAACACTCTTTTCACGATATCCCAATGTGTCCTTCCAAGATTTGCCATAAAATGACTTAGTACTCCCACTTCTTGGGAAATGTCTAGCCTTGTACAAACCATTGCATACATTAAAGTACCAACTACACTAGCATAAGGCACTCTGGTCATGTGCTCCATCTTAGTAGGAAATTTTGGACATTCTTCAACAGATAGCTTCATTCCCTACAAAACTGGAACAAATAGCTACTTGCATTCATTCATACAAAATCTCTCTAGAATAGTATTAATATACTTACTCTAATTGAGCCAAAGTTTTCTACTCTTCATGTCCCTGGTTATTTCCATTCCCAGAATATACCTGGCTGCACCAAGATCTTTCATTTTGAATTTTGCAAACAATTGAGATTTTAGATCAGAAATCATTAACTTACTATTGCCTATGAACAACATATCATCAACATAGAGAGAAATAATAAGAATGCGATCACTTTTAGCTTTGAATTACACATAGTGATCAAACTTCGATCTTACAAATCCCAATGACAAAACAAAAGTATCAAACTTCTGGTACCACATTCTAAGGGATTGTTTCAATCCATATTGAGATTTTTTCAACTTGCAAACTAGATTTTCTTTACCTTTTTCCACAAAGTACTTTGGCTAGGACATATAAATTTCTTCTTCAAGATCACCATGAAGAAATGTTGTCTTCACATCTATCTGTTCAATCTATAAGTCATAAGTTGTTGCAAGTGAAAAAATAAATCTAATAGATGTCAGTTTAGCTATAGGAGAAAATATTTCCCCATAATCAATTCCCTCTACTTGGGAATAACCCTTCACAACCAACCTTGCCTTATACTTTTCCACACTACCATCCGGACCTATTTTCTTTTTAAATACCTATTTGTAGCCAAAATCTTTTCTGCCTTCAGGTAAGGGCACCAAACTCCAAGTTTGATTTTTTTCTAATGATGCCATTTCTTCATTCATGGCTTCCAACCAAGAGTTTGAATCAGACATTATAAATGCCTCTTTCACAGTCCTAGGCTCATCAATGCTAGAAATTAAAGCATAGGCACAAGTAGAATCTAACATAGAGAACCCATACCTATGAGGTTGCTTTCTTTCATGTGTTGACCTCCTCACGGGCTGAGGCTAAGGCTCTTCTTTAGAACTCTCAGAACTACTTGAGCTCTCCTTAGTTTCAGGTACATTTTGAATTTTGAATTCCTCTTTATCTGGTGTTGGAGGAATTTCAACTACATCCTTTTTATTTTCTGATTTTTGACTCTGACTATAGATCTAGAGTAGAAGGCTTCAGCTCATGAAAAATAACACTTTTGCTATATAGAACCTTCTCTGTATCAGGATTCCAAAGCTTGCATCCTTTTATGCTAGCACTATAACTAATAAAAATACATTTAACAGCCTTGTTTTCCAATTTAGATCTTTTCTCATTCAGCACATATGCATATGCCTCATAGCCAAAGACTTGAATGTGTCTTAGAGAGGTATTCTTTCCAGACCATGCTCCCAAAGGTGTTTTCTCAACAAGAGCGGAATTAGGAGAAAATTTTATCAAGTAACATGATTTTGCAACTGCCTCAGCCCAGAACTTCTCCTCCAAGCCAACACTACTCAGCATACTTCGTGCTCTTTCCATCACTATCCTGTTGAACCCTTCTGCAATTCCATTCTACTACGGAGTGTAGGGTGTAGTTTTATGTCTTTTAATTTCATGATCTTTACAGTACCTCTCGAATTCATCAAAACAAAACTCACTGCCATTTTCAGTCCTTAAACATTTTATTTTTCTTCTAGTATGATTTTCCACAAGGTTTTTAAATTCCTTAAAATGATTGAACACTTTTGATTTACTTTTCAAAAAATAAACAAATGCTCTTCTTGAATAATCATCAATGAACGATACATAATATCTTGATTTAGACAAAGAAGGAACATTTACTAGACCAAAAAATGTCGGAATGAATATAATCAAGTAAACCATAAGATTTATGAGGATTGGAGTAAAATGAAACATGGTGTTGTTTAGCATATATACAATTTTCACAAAACTCGAATTTGAGGTTACAATCATCTAGCCCTTCAACCAAGTTTTTATTCTTTAAGGTTTTTAAACCTTTTTCACCAATGTGGCCAAGCCTATGATGCCAGAGCATAGTCTTTTCTATTGGAAGTTTAACTTCCATAGAGTTTACACTATCAAGAACCTTTTCCTCTTTTTCTCCATGAGTAGCTTTATATGACTTTACAGAGAGACTATTGCATTGAATAGCATGTGCATCCAACTTATACAGGGTACCAATTCGAGCACCCCTTGCTAGCACCATTGAGCCTCTAGTCATCTTGCAGCCATTTCCAGAGAATGAGACTTGAACTCCAACATCCTTCAGCTTACTAATAGAAAGTAGATTTTGAGCTAGACTTGGTATATTCATTACATCATTGATTCCCTTCACTTTGCCATCAGGGAACTAAATTCTAACTCTTCCATAGCCAACAATTTCCAGTGATGAATCGCTTACCAAATACACCCTTCCACCATCATATTTTTCATACTTAGTGAACCAGTCTCTATGAGATGTCATGTGGAAAGATGCTCCAGAATCAATCAACCAAACATCATCAAATGCTTGAGTTGCCAAGGTTGCAATGAAGGCATCTACATCACTTTGAGAAGAATCATTGTCAGAATTCTTCTTCTTCTTCTTTTTCTCCTCTTTGCAATCCTTACGTACCAGGTTGCCCATAATTCTAGCACTTCACCTTAGAATTCTTTCCAGGAGACTTTGATCTCCCTTTTGATTTTGATTTGGACTTCTTGTCCTTCTTCTTGCCTTTTTCTTTCGATCTCCCTCTAACAACAAGAGCCTCCTTCGCCATCTTAGAATATTTTCTTCTCATCTCTTCTGATAACAAAGAAGCAACAACATCTTCCATCTTAAAAGTGGATGTCATACTCCCAATAGCCATCACCAAGTGATCCCAAGAATCTGGAAAAGAACATAACAACACATACAATGATCTTCTTCATCAATCTTCACACCCACAGATTCTAACTGAGCAATCAACATGTTGAAAGCATTCAAATGATTAGCAATAGATGCTCCCTCTTGAATTTTCAAAGAGTACAAATTCTTCCTCAAAAAAAACTTATTCACCAAGGACTTGCCCTAATAAATAGCTCCTAGTCTTTTCCACAAAGAACATGCAGTCTTTTCTTCATGAACATTCAGAAGAACAAAGTCTGCTAAATAGAACCTTATCAACCCCTTTAATTTTTGATCTGCAAGGTCCCAATCCTCTTGCTTCATGCCTGTAGGCTTCATTCTAGACACATCAAGCCATAGATCATGATCAACCAACAGATCTTCCATTTTGAGTTTCCACAACTCAAAATTGTTGCCATTGAATTTCTCAATTTCAATCTTTCCTAACATGCTTGCCATCTTAATCTATAATTCAAATTACCATACTTCTACAAGACTCCCACTGAATAGAATTGACACAAAAAACCCAACCTACCCACAAGGATAACACAACTGGCCAAGCTCTGATACCACTTGTAAGGAAAGCTTAGGTGCGGAACAAACTCTCCTAACGTCAAAACCTCAGGGAAGAATGCAAAGTTGACTTTAAATTTTCAATTACAGTCCAATTAAGATACTCATGAAAGAAATAACAGAAATAGAGAAATGAAAATACACAATTTGGACACCATATTTATGTGGGAAAACCCTTACGGGATAAAAACCCACCACACCAAGAAAATCCCCTTTGTATTACAGTAAATAAAATTACATACAGAGTACAGACTTAACTTTCTGATGTCAATTTACAGTAGCATAACTTTCTGATCAACATTGTACAGAAATGCTCTCAGAAAACATCCAAAAAATTCACTTAGAACAATCGTATTCAATCGAGCAACATTTCGTTATCTCACACACATTGTTACTCATCGAACTATTCATTGTCATCTGCCATTGTCCCACATAGTCATTTTCCTCACAATCTATTCATCTCCCTCATAGGAAAGGTCGCAACAGTCCAACTATTAACAATTCACCTTTAGCTTATCTAATTGACTTAGAATAGACCACGTAGGATAGTCATTTGGTCAAGGCATTCAAATAGTATCGCATGTCGGTGAGACACTAAGTCATGTCTCCCCAATGCCATAATACCTGACTGTTGTTATCGGCTAGAGTCACCACTACTAGAAAGAGGTCATATCGAACACAAAATCATCTTGTGAAGATCTATCGAAAAGAGTTTCACTATCACTGAGAGTCTTAAAGATCCTCTATGTCATACTAATGTTCATACCTTTTGGCGAGAAGAAAACCACCAGCAATATTTCCTACCAAAAACATACATGTTGGTGAGACAAACAATATCGCTCGGACTTCACACCGATATTCAACTCATATAGCTCTATCGATGAGACCATAATTATTGACGAGACATCATACTGAGCACAAAAGAGTCAGAGAGAGAAACGCTATCACCAAGATTTCATACCGAATACACAACTGTCAGCAAGAGAAACATCCATCGGTTAAACTCTTATCGAGCCTTCATGTCACCCCGAAGACATTCTTGTGTAAGACCGTCGGTGAAACTAACACTATTTGAATGAGTCATTTTGAAGGTTCACATCTCTCCCTAATGCCACTCGTCACCAAGAGTATCCCCGATATCCAATAGGAACTAACCTATCGGCAAGAGGTCTACCCAGGCGGAAAGACATGGGAAACTCACAATGATCAACATGTCTTGCCGATGAATCCCGTCGGCAAGACAAAACCAAAGTCTCGGCAACCTGCAATCTATGAACACAGTTGCTAGTGGGTAAGACTTATAGATGGTCTCGCCAACTTTTCTCTTTCAGGATTTTACATGTTAGTAAGATTGATGCACATTTTCCAACATCTAATAACCAAGTCATGATTGCACTAGGGTCACTCTCAGGTATGATGTGATATTGATGTTAATCTCAAAGGGACCATGGTTGTTTAGAATTCAATATTTTAGGCAATGAATTTTCAATTGGATCATAAAGACAAGTATCATGAAATAGAAAGATTTGCAATAATATTACTTGAACATCACAAATTCTTTGCTATCACTTAAGTAGATTTAACATTAAGCATCTGACAATTTCATAGAAAATGAAATATCTTCAATAAAATTCCATCCATTCATTTAATTTTGGAACATTTTCAAGAATTTAAACATCTACTCTAAAATAAAGCATAAAATACTAAAAATTAAAATTGTCTCCTGATTATTCTCCATTCATGCCCCAAAGAATCAATTAAAATAGAGCAAATCGCTTTATACTTCACCTAATTGCTTCACATCTACATATAAAATGGTGCGAGCTTTTAAAGAGAGGGGTTTTATTTTTGGACACTGACTAGGTTTTGTATACACCCTTAAATGACACAACATACAGTCCTATTCGGCTAAACTAACAAAACTAGCTACAAAAGGTTCATGAGATAGGTAGCTATCTAATTGGCTCTGACATTAATCAATGTCTATGTGCATACAAAGTTTTACGCTGGAATGATTTAGAAAATAGGAAAAAAGAACAAAACTTGAAAAAAATTTATGCTCTTCCTACATCCAAAAATTTTGAAATTAAAATAAAAAGGGGTATCCTCTAGCCTTTTATAGGACACATGGCTTAGATAGGATAAGAAAAATACATGAGAGGAAATCCAAGGGGCCAATCACATCAAGGCATGTGGAATGTACTAACTGATAAGAGGAATTACAATCGAAGTCAATGAAAGTCAACTCTAATTACACGTTAAAGCTCTTTGGGTGTTAATCTTTAATTATCAGGGTTCTTTCTTTGAACCAAACAAATCCGCTTAAACAAAATATAGGAAATTCCCAACAAAATTAGAATGATCAAGTGGAAGTATTATTCCTACACCTTAGGTTCATCCTCAGTTTGAATATGTAGACACATAAAAATGACCTAGGCCTACAAGCTCTATTTTACCACTTTCGTCCTAGCATAATTATGACATTTTAATTATGTCCCTAGTCCACATTTGACTATTAATTAAATAATTCATTATTATTTAATTAATTCATGTCTATTTATTCGTCATGATTATTAAATAAATAAATTTTATTTATTTATTCAATACATCATTAATTGTCTATTGTCTTCTTACAATTAAATAAATTTATTAATTTATTTAATTACCTTTATTCATTTATTCTTCTTGATTATTAAATAAATGAATTATATTTATTTATTTAATATGTCACTAATTCTTATAATTAAATGAATTTATTAATTTATTTACTTATCAGTCATAATCCCCTAAATTAGATAATTATGTTTAATTATTTAATTACCTAATTTAACATTTCTCTCATTTTAAATAAATCAAATTATTTAGAATGATTTCATTTTATTAACTGTCACTTCATTTTAGTAAATAATCTGAAAAAGATTATTTATTGTCACACAAAATCCATATTTTTAATTTATTTAATTCAAAAGGTAATTTTCTTCCAAAATCAAGTAATTGAGCAAATTCTTGATTTTTCAAATCTACTTTTTAGTTCAACTCTTATCTTCTTGATTTTTTGAATCTCATCAATCAAGTAGTCTTTATCTTCTTGATTTTCAAAAATCTGTCTTTTTGGCTAATTATCACATTTATTCTCGACCACCGATTTGATTTTATCAAATGACATCTTGGTCACTCATTTAACAATCCTGCCCTAACCCTAATTACGGATTGTCACATGAAATCTCATCCACTAATTTTAGGCTTTTTCAACTTTTAATCTCGTCTGTCTGTCCAAAATTGTGTTTTCTATAAAATGTCAATTTTTCTTATAATTGACACACCACTTCATCATTGTATCACATTTATGCTTAGATTTTAGTTGCATACTTTTCATTTAGCTTATTTACTTCAATTTATCAACTCATAGACATAGTCATTTGTCATAGACATAGTCAATTTGTCATAGTCTTATGTCATTCAAATCTGTCAAAGCTTGTTTAGGACATTGTCATAGTCAAAGATTGCTCACACACTCGATTTGAGGGAAATAATTATATTTGCAGCAAGTTAGAAGGTCCTATGGATATGAATCATGGAAGCTTCAACGAATATCTAGTCTAATCATTCTTGTTATTTTCTTTCTTCGTGCTTCATAACTTCTTTGGGTTTTATGTTTATTTGATTAATCCGCTAACAAACTTACCTGAAAAATTAACTCATTGATCCATTGGTGAACCCAACTCCTTTATTTTCCTATTTCCCTACAGTTTTTTTTTGTTTTCTATCATTTTTGAACATATAGGTATGAAAAAATGCACTTGATTTTTCCCAAGCCACATCTGATGTGTTACAATACATTCACAGGCTGAAATGATGCAAATGCTCTGATACACCGTATACACAGTCCAGAATGCCACATTTGATATTTCAGGATGCACTCGTAGTTTAAAAAGACGCATCTATTTTCTAGACTGCAACACATTTGCTGCACAGAGTGATGCATTCACTCTGTTGTTATGCATTTTCTTGGTAAATTCTTTTTCAAATTATGCATTCAATTTTTTTTTCTATTTTCTATTCTTTTTGTTTTACATTTTGGTTTTCTTCTGCTTTCTTTTTTTCTTTTCTGCATCCTACCTAGTATAGGTTTTTCATGTTATTAATCTTTATTTGCAGCATGTGGCGGTTACATTTCGTGGGTCCAAGACTAGTTGTTAAACTCCTAACTTGTGCTTTTGTAGGTTTGAGTGTCCAAGAATCATTTGAAAACATTGTGCTTGTTCTTTTTAGATTAAAACACATTTCTTTTTGGTGCACTTAAAATGAACATGTCTTCCATATTGTTTGATTGTATTTGAAAGTGGTAGGTGAATATACTCTCACCCTTTTCAAACTAGGTGATCAAAAATCCAGACCCACTTTGTTTCTTTGTTACCTTGATGTAATAACTAAAGTATCCTCTCCCCTTATGCATTCATGTGATCCTAGGTGTAAGAGAATGATTATTGCCTCTAGAAATTGGGCCTTCCTGGGGATTTCATCACCCCAACGTGACTCAAACTAGCAATGAAGCTAAAGCCAAGCTGCCCCCGACCAGTATATAAATGTGAATCTTAAGGGAAAACCTAATATTATGAGTGTGGATATGTCATACGGACCAAGTAGTACTCCCCAGAACCTTGTTGAGCTTAACCTCTTTAGGCTGTAGTGCCTCCTAAATGGATATTAATCTTGTGCCCCATTTATGGCCACTCGAATGGGGGTCTTGAATTAAAAACTCTTGTGTAGTAAGCCCAAACCTTTTATTTGCTAGTACAACACCAGTCGGTGTGAAGTCTTCCACATCTTTGTAGTCTTTAGTAGAGGTGATCAATCTGCCATGGGAGTTTCATGGGGGTTGGAAGCTTGGTTGGCCTGAGAAGAGAGTGCACTGTAAGGGGGAGCCTGTGCAGCCAAGCTTCTAGATTCACATGCTACTGAAATGCAGCTGGGGAAACCCATGTGGAGTCTAGCGAATACTGTCCTAGCTTAACCATAGGATTATACTTGTTCTCTTGTGTGTTTGATTACTTTTCAAAATATCGTACTTTCCAAGTGTTTGCTAGTTACTGAAATGAAACAAACAACACTCAAACATCAGGAAACAAATAGTCAAACTTTAAACAATTCAGGTTTTTGACCACAAAAATCAAAAATTTGACTTTTTTTACATTATGCAACGTATCTATTAAACCACAATCGCTCTGTCACACCACATTTTCTAGATGTCAAAACACATATTCTCTAATAAAATGCATTTACTGCTCCAAGCACCACATTTTCCTTTTTTAAAATACATTTTCCTTTTGTAAAGCCTCATCTACATTATTGAACCGCATTTGACATCTATAAAGCTTCGTTTGCAAAATTGAACTGCATTTTCCATTTCCAGTGCCGCATTTGATCATTGCAATGCAATTGCTACCTATAACGATGCATTTTCCTGTCAACAAAATAAACCCCATTTCAGACCAAAATCTGAGTCCAGACATCTTTGCCTACTATCAAAAATCTTTTTCAAACTATCTCTGTCAGAAACTAGAATTGAAATTGCTCAAAACATCCATCATTTTCATTCATTAGCTTGCATTTTAATGATAGGTTTAAAATTTCCATATTTTAGTTGCATTCCCTAGGTGTCATAATCATCATTTTTTCTTAAATTTGTCCTTAGGATTCATCTTGAAAAACTTTGGATTAGGAAAATTCTCCACACTTTTCAAACACCATTGTTTTCAAAATTAGGTTATCTTGGGACAATAGTCATTATTCCTCTTTTCGGTCATTGTCCTTTTTGTGAAAACCTCCAACTCAATAGTCTAGTTTGGAAAGCTCACTCATCATTTCAACCTCATCATTTAGTCCCTTTAGCAATTCCTTTTGATAACCAAAATTGAAACATAAGTCAAAATTAGAGTGGTTAAGCAAAAACCTTTCTCAAAAAATTGTCCATCTTTGGTCCTCATTTTAAACTTAGAGTTTGCATTGTCCATCTCTAGTCCTCATTTTGAGCTTAGACTTTGCATTAATCATCTTAGTCCTCATTTGGCACTTTGGCCTTGACAACCTTGTCATTTTGCATCAATCATTTCCTTAGTCATCATCTTACATTGTCATCACTTATTCCAAAATACAAAATTTTTGTCATAACTTGTCATCCTAGTCATCATTTTGTATTAGCCATTTTCTTTAGAAAGTATTGTTGCATTATCCCTTATTATCAAAAATCCAAAAACATAGTTTTGCATTGTCATCCTTTATCAAAAAAATACAAAAAAAATAGGTTATGATCATCCTTGCATTTAGTCATCATTTTCATCACTCTTGCTTGAGCAATTCCCTTTTATGGTGGAAACTAGACTCCAAAGAAAGAAAAGACAAATGGCAAACCTTGGACAAGATTCTAATTCCAATGTCACCAATCACACTTATGACCCAAATTGGACTTTTGATGACCCATTTAGCAACATGAATACTCAACCTCTCACGACCATACCATCCTCATCAAACAACCCCTTTGAATGATTCTTACATAAGGATGAATATGGACAAATACTTGAGGAAAACCTAGAGGTAGTAGCACAAGATCCTAGGCAACCTACTTTGTAGAAAAAATGGTCTTATATGACAAAGATAGATATTTAGCCATAATTTTAATTCAAGGAGCTAAATTACCTCATGGGTTTGACATTAATACTTTGAGACTACCATCTCCTGACCATAATTTCAACAATATGAATAACATGTCCACTAGTGGTCAACCTCCAAACAACACAAACAATACCTTTTTTGATGCTACCTCATAAACTGTCACAGCTACCATGAGTGCTACCTCCAACATTCCAAACAATTCCAATTCAATCAATGCTACATCCATTGGAGGAACATAATCCATCACATTGCCTACACTATCCACAACATCATCACAATCGACTGGAGCCACCTTTGGGTCCTCAGCAATGTGGGAAAGTTATTTCAATCCTCTATTTACCACTTCGGTAAAAGCCTTGGGGGCATCATCAAGCCATTCAAATCCTCCTTTTATGACATCCAGTACCATGAATACATCCTCATCATATCCTCTGATTGGTACCTCACATAATCCTTTGGGTGGAGGTAAATGATGTCTCTTTATTCAAGGACCACAACCAAATGTTAACACGTCAACACAGTTTACTACCAACCCCTCCAAAGGAAAAAACATGAATATTCCTCTAGGATAGTTCCAACAACCCTGACAAGGAAATCTAAACACAAAACCTATGGCATCTATTAGACACCAAAATATTCCTAGCCACCATATTCCCAAAATATCGACCCAAATGACTGGGGGACAAATTTTGACATATTCATCCCATATTCATACCCATCAACACATCCCCAATCCAAACTTTCAGTACCAACACACAAACCAAAACACATCCCTCAATAACACACCAACATCCACTCACAATAAATGGGGACCCATGGTTTACCAATCATTCCTACGTATGGGGCCACAAATGACCCTATAATCAGTGCCTTGCAAGAAAAGTTGATGGATCTAGAGAAGACCATAGAAAACATACAAATATCCAGCAAGAAATCAGAAGTGTCATATGGTTTGTCCATATATCCCTTTGACATGAACTTATACATGCCACCATTTCCTCTGGGATATGTGTCACCTAATTTTACCAAATACAGAGGAAAGACAAATCCTATTGAACATGTTTGAGAATTCACGACTAACTATATGGACATCACCTATGAACAAACATGCTTGATGAGACTCTTTTCTAAAAGTCTTACAGGTCTTGCCTTTGAATGGTTCTCCACTCAAAAGGATATCCAAACATGGGATGAACTTAAATGAAAATTCATAAAAATATTACTCATACAATATTGACATGGAAACCTCTATTACTTGCTTATGCAATCTCACACAAGAGGATGCTGACAAAACATTTATCCCATTCTTCCAAAAATGGAGAAGTCTAGCTAGTCGTTGTCACATTGACATACCTAAAAAGGAAAAGGTTGACATGTTTGTTCAAACACTTCTAGGTCCCTTAAAATATGCAGTGCAAGTGCATTGTTGCACAATCTTCATGGACCTAGTCGAAAAAGGTGTCCATATTGAGAAAGCCCTTATTGCAAAGGGAGAGCTAAAATACGGTCCTAAAACACAAACACAAATCCTCCCACTGAAAAAAATAAGTATTGGGTCAAAAATAAACATGTTACCAATGATGGTGTTGTTGATGCCAAGGCTGTAAACACTAGGGGTCCTATACTAGCTCTAAAATGGGTTCAACCACAAAACAACCCAACGACGATAATAACACCCCCCACCAAAGCCACACCAAACAACCAAAATGGTCAAAATAGTCACAATCAAGGACAATACCATTAGATAAGATAATTCCCCAGGGGTCGCACATACACTCCCTTAGGTGAGCCCCTTGAGAAAGTCCTCAAGAAATGCCTTCAAAACGGTCTAATCACACTTGAAGAACCAAATTTGTATGACCCAAGAAAATTCAAACCATCATGGTGGGATGATAATTCTTTCTGTGAGTACCACCAGGCTAAAGGACATAAGACATCATCTTGTCGACAACTCAAAAATATTGTGCAAGACCTTATTGAGAGTTGAATAATCGAATTGGGTGGGCCACAATTTTCCTCTAATTCTTACCATACCATCCATAAGAACCCATTACAAGACCATGGTTCTAATAACACTTCCATTTTAGGTCCTAAGACAAACACTAATCAAGCCAATTATGCTTGCACCAAGTATGACTATTCAGGTGGACCTACTATTAACAATGTCTGAATTGATGATGAATGCATCAACACCATCATAGTCAAATGGCCACCTCAATGCAATGCTACTACTCGAAGTGGAAAGATCACCATAGCTAGTCCACCTCCTGCTGGGCAACCTAAGATCACCATACTTGGTCCATCTCTTAAGCAACCACAAACCGGCTCATCCACAAAGCAGTGGCAACCTAAGAGTCAGTTTAACCTTATCGACCAGCTTGGAAAAACTCCCCACAAATTTCCATACTTGAGCTACTTCACATTTCTCCCACGCATAAGGCTATACTCGATAAAACCCTGCAAGATTCATCAATCCCTAAGGATATTGATGTCAACCAATTTGATACCATGGTGGAATACTTCACTACACCTCATCATGTCACTTTTTCTGATCAATATTACTCATCACCCAAGACCAACCATAATGATGCATTACATATCAAAACTTTCATCCAGAAGCACAAGGTCAGAAGAGTTTTAGTACATGGTGGAGTAGGATTGAATACATGCTCCTTAAAACTGGTTAAGGCTCTAGGATTTTTTGACGTCATAAAATCATATGATGATGAAGAATGTTCTTCATGAGGCATTATTTATCTTCCTATCAGAGTGGGACCAGTCATTGTGGATACAACTTGCCAGGTCCTAGATCTAGAATTACCTTACAACATCTTGCTCGGTCACCCATGGATTCATGCCCTTAAAGTTGTTCCCTCCACATATCACCAATGCTTAAAATTCCCATTTGATGACACAGAAATCACTATATATGGAGACCCTAACCCTTTTCAATATTTTACCAACCTAAGGGGTATTTCCAAAAACTGAGTGCCCATCAACCAAGAAGCTCTTAGCTCCTCTTTACATTGACCCATCCACACTTGTATCATCTTCCACGTCTACTCCATCCACATCTTCCACCACCCCACCATCTTCCAGAGTTCCTAAGGATGAGTCCAATGTCAAGATCTAGGACCTAGGCTATGGTGAATTTAAACTAAGTATGGCATATAGCATCACAACAACACCAAAGTCTCTAAAGGTCTATGGTCGACCATGTTTTAGAATGGAACCCAAAGAAATTTTAAAAGTTACACCAAAAGTTGTTTTCATCAAATGGGGAGACATGAGCAACAAGGACCTTGCCAATATTACAGGATGGCTCTATAAAGAAATGGCAGACCTACCCCCATTACCAGTTGATAAATATGGCAAGGGATATGACATGATGAAGGCTAAGGGCTATGATGGAACTAGTGGCCTAGGAAAAAATAAAAATGGATGAAGAGAGCCCATAGAGCCTTTCAAAATACCAAAGTATCTTGGATTAGGGTATGGATTGCCCGAAAATGATGACCGACATACCAATGGACTTTTGAGTGAGTGTGTATAGGCTTCGGAAAGTGTCGAGACCACTAAGGAAACCTTCACTGAAGCCAACTCCCATAAGTGGGAATTTTTCTCCCAACGATCCTTAAGTGACTGTTGCCTTGATGACTTGTTCCTTGAAGCTGGGGAGCTTACTTCTGAACAAAAAATTTGGAAAACATTTAAAATCAATCAGGCACCAAATAGTCACAGTCACATTTCCCTTCCCCATGGCATACAAGCCCCACCATTTGAACCCCATAACCATCAATTGAATGCATCTACATTGCTAGATGACACTGACAACCATGACCCTAAGTCATTTATCCCCTACTTTGACAACAAATATGAAACATGTGAAGGGGAATATTGGATAGAGTCCGATGTGGAATTGGATGATGATAATTTTATCTACAATATCTCTAAATCCATTTGCATGCTTTCTGCATCCTCCCCTCAATTCACCAATGCTGACGATGGCATTTCCCTAATCTATCCACAATTAATCGATTGGGACCAACAAGGCCCGACAGTGTTGGACACCTTTCAGAATGATGAGGCTATTACAAAATTTATGGGATTAGGAGAGGACATACCCAATGGTGATTACAAGGTAGGATTCACCATCGACCTAGATTGTGCAGCCTACTTTAGCGAAACTACTCCATCCTCCAGTCGTAAAATTAAAAATAAGAATAAAGTAAAAAATGAAACATCTTTAGGTGAAAATTGAAAGGCACCTTCTTATGACAAAAAGGTAAAAACAAAGGACGTATCTGCGGACGAAAACCTCTCTGAGGTGCCCAAAGATGGAGGACTAGAATTTCTTCATGTAACTCAAGAGAAATTAGTTATGCTCATAGAGGACACCATAGAAGACAATATATCAACAACTAAAGATCCCAAAATGGTTCTCTTTGCCGCATCCTTGACTGAAGAAGAGAAACTAGATTTTCACAAGTTCTTTGCAAACCATAAAATCAACTTCGCATGGTCCTACACAGACATGCCTCAACTAGACCTAGAACTTGTTCTACACCATCTGCTATTATTTCCAAATGCCAAACCAGTTAAATAGAAGTTACAAAAAATGCATCCTTAGGTTGCTCTGTTAGTAAGGGCTGAGTTGAAGAAACTTCTAAATGCTGGGTTCATACGGTCTATTGATTATACTAAATGGATATCTAACCTTGTGCCAGTAAAAAATCCAAATGGAATGATCTGAGTCTGCATAGATTTTAGAGACTTAAACAAGGCATGCCCAAAAGATGATTTTCCTTTGCCGAATATAGATATCTTTGTCGACCTCATGACAAGATACAAGATGTTGTCCCTCATGGATGGTTTCTCTGGCTATAATCAGATTCATATTGCCCCCAAAGACCAACATAAAATTGCATTCACTTGCCCTTGGGGTACATACTGCTAGAATGTCATGTCGTTTAGTCTTAAAAATGCAAGTGCCACATATCAGAGGGAAATGACCACCATATTCCATGACATGACGCATAAGATAATAGAAGATTATGTGGATGACCTTTTGGCTAAATTAGTAACAAGAAAGAATCATCTGAAAGTGTTAGACACAATTTTCAAGAGACTAGAAGAATACAAAGTCTAACTAAATCCTAAGAAATGTGTCTTTGGCATAACATCTGGAAAACTTTTGGGATACATAGTTTCTCAAAGAGGCATTGAGGTCGATCCAGCCAAATTCAAAGTCATCATGGACATGCCTCCTCTTAGAGGAATCAATGAACTTAGGACATTACAGGGTAGGGTACAATCTATTCGGTGCTTCATAGCATAGTCGGCCAACAAGTTTCAACCATTCCAATATCTTCTCTGCAAGGGCATCCCCTTTGTGTGGACAGATAAGTGCCAAGAAGCCTTTCAAAAAATAAAAGACTACCTACTATCACTGCTAATCCTTATGCCTTCCATTCATGGAAAACCTTTAATCTTATACATCTCTACCACTACTTCAACACTGGGGGCATTACTAGCACAAAATGACCAAGAAGAAAAAGAAATGGTTATATATTATATTAGTTAGACACTGGCTGGGTATGAACTGAATTACACATCAATTGAACATGCTTGTCTAGCAATTGTTTTTGTAGCTTAGAAGCTAAGACATTATATGTTGATCCATCAGACATAGTTGGTAGCAAAAATTGACCCCCTCAAATATCTATTGAGTTGTGCAACATTGACAGGACGTCTGGTGAAATGGGTCATGATTCTAAGTGAATATGACATCCAATATGTAGAAAGAAAAGAGATCAAAGGACGAGTGATAGAAGACCAATTGGTAGACGTGCCTATACAAAGTGATCACCCCTTAGTGGCAAATTTCCTAGATGAGTCAATATTCCATATAGAACCAAAGTCACCTTGGAGGCTATACTTTGATGGATCTCATACCAATCATGGCTTAGGGGAAGGAATACTATTTATCACCCCACAAGGAGATTTAATTCCTAAGTCTTTCCGCATAGCTTTTCCATGTAAAAAAAATGTGGTGGAGAATGAGGCATTCGTTAAGGGACTTAGAATGACAATAAAATGGAAAATCAAAGCATTACATGTCTATGGGGATTCTCAATTAGTCATCAACCAAGTTAATGATGACTATGACACTAAGGATGAGAAGCTAATGCCCTACAAATGAATGGTTGACAACTTCCAGACATACTTTCACATGGTGACTTTTAAGCAAGCTTTGAGAACACAAAACAAGGCGGTAGATGCCATGGCTACAATAGGCTCTCTCCTTGACATTCCAAGCAATATGCCTCAGCTAGAATTCCTGATAGAACAACAGTTGGTCCCCGCCTATGATATTATAGAATCAAAGATGGTCTGCAAGCTTATTGGTCCCGATTCTCCCTGGTACTAGGACATTCATGACTACCTTAAGTCCTAAACCCTTCCCCCTAATCTGTCAAATAACCAAAGAAATTCCTTTATCTGAAAAGCCGCAAGATATGTCATCGTCAGCCACACCCTTTACCATTGTGGCTTTGATGATTCTCTCCTTAGATGTCTTGAAAAAAAAAAGCATGCACAACCTTACAAGAAACAAATGAGGGTATATGCGGGTCTCATTTGAGTGTTCCTACTCTGGCTAGGAAGATAACAAGACTTGGGTACTATTGGCTAACCATTGAGAAAGATGCACTAGAATATGTCAGGACTTGTCACCAATTCCAGATTCACAGTGATTTGATTCACGCTCCAAAGCAAGAACTTCGGCCGATCATGTCTCCTTGGCACTTCACACAATGGGGACTCGACCTCATCGAAAAGATCCATTCTACCTCATCTAATCACCACAAATTCATCATAACTACCACTGAGTACTTTACGAAGTGGATCGAAGCCATCCCCTTGACGTATATAACTAGCAAACAAATCTCTAAATTCATTCTTAACTAAATCATTTTCCAATATGGTCTTCTGCAATCCATCATCACTAACAATGGACATCCATTTAAAAACCAAGATGTTCATGAGTTATGTGAGTGATTTCATATCCAACATCATTTTTCCTCTCTATATTACCCGCAAGGAAATGGTCAAGCTGAGGCGTCAAATAAAACCATTGTTAAAATCCTTAAAAAGACTGTCAATGACGCTAGATGTGACTGGCATATTCAACTCAACCCTACTCTATGGACTTGCCATACTAGCATTCGTATGCCTAAATGAGCCACTCCATTCACCCAGGTCTTTGGAGTTGAGGCCATTTTTCCCATCGAGGTTGAAATTCCTTCCCTACAAGTCTCCCTAAAGGTTCTGACCAACAATGAAGAGTATAGACAGTCGTGCCTACACTAGATGGAGATTTTAGAGGAAAGATAGCAAAATTCCCTAAACCATCTATAGGCATATCAGAACCGTCTCTGTCATGGTTACAACAAGAGAGTCATGGTCAGGAAGTTCGACATTGGTGACTTAGTCCTCATGCAGAAGCCTAAGAATCAGGCTGATAGAGAGAAGTCAAGCAAGTTTTAACCAAAATGGTTGGGTCCTTATGTCATCATATCCTCTTTTGGTTATGGAGCATATCAGCTAGCTACTCTAGATGGTGAACAACTAATAGAGCCTATCAATAGTCTTCATCTTTGTAATTTCTATGCATAGCATCAGAAAGTTGAGTTGAAAACCTTAAAAAATACAAAAAATTTGAAAAATATAAAAACTTGTCACCCTTATGAAAACCTGGAAAACAGACATCTTGGTGACACCAAAAAAATTGAAAAAATGAAAAAAATAGTAAAGAGAAAATAATTCATCTAATAGTGAAAACCTGGCAAACAGGCACTTTGGATAAGTACCATGATGAAAACCTGGCAAACAGGCGCCATGCATAGTCAATCATTGCTCTGCCATCTACTATTACTTTATCTATCTTGGCCTATGATGAAACACATTTTCCATCGCTTCTATGACATCTGCCATGACATCATACCCTTCCTCTCATGGTTGACAAATGGTTGACATCAAGTCCTGCATACTTTCGGTATGGCATCCCATGCATATCCCTTTCACGTCCTTTAAAATTGGCTAAGTCTTGGACCTAACTAGGAGAAAAAATTTATCATGTGACTGTAGTGGGTATCATACATGATCTTGGAAATTACAAAAAGTCCTAAAAAAAAGACAAAAACATTGTAAAAAGTCCTGAAAAAAGACAAACATTACAAAAAGTCCTAAAAAAAGACAAAAACATTACAAAACATCCTAAAGAAAGACCAAAAACATCATAAAAAGTCCTAAAAAAAGAAAAAAAAATCATAAAACGTCCTAAAAAGGGATAAAAAACATCACAAAATGTCTTGAAGAAAGATCTAAAAAAATTGAAAAAACATCCTAAAGAAACACAACAAGGTCAAATGTCTTGAAAGCACAAAAATAGAGTCATTCTTTGTCAAGTCCATCGGATTAGTTAGTCTTTGTCATTTGTTTGAATTACGTTGTCTCTATGCATTTTCTACTTAGGCAAGACTCATCTTTGAGTCACTAAGACATTAGGTCAGTCCTTTTAGGTTTGTCAAAATAAAATCATGACTCAATCTTTGGTCATCAAGAAAAATTCATTAGTCATGTCGAACTACGAGGACTCTGAGTGTATGATGTAGGCAATTCCATCTGTTGATGAGCCCCTGAGGCCGCACTAGGTTAGTCCATTAGGGTTCATGGCACTACACTGGCACACATGTCAAAATGTTTTCAAGTCAAAGAAAATAATTTCCAAATAGGTGAACTTCTAAAAAACACATTATGACAATCATGTATTTAGCATGACAATCATACTAGCATGACAACATCGACATGTAGTTGACACAAGTCAATTCAGTCAAATTCAGCCAAATTTAGTTAAAACAAGTCAAATTATCATAACCAGTCAAACTCTCAACTCTTGGTTATCTTTTAGATGTGTCTTGAATAATAACCTTTGTCATTTATGCTTTAGGATGTGTCCTTCCTAGGCATCGTCACTGTCACCTGATATTTTGAGGGATCCTCTTGACATCTAAGGATCACTCCTCTTGACATCAATGTATTCTTCAGATGTGTCCTTCTGAAGAACAACCTCTGTCATTTATGCCTTAGAATGTGTCCTTCCTAGGCATTATCACTATCACCTGGCATTTCAAGGGATCCCTTTTGGAATTTATGGATCGATCCTCTTGACATCAACATTATTCAAGATGTGTCCTTGAATTTGACAACCTTCAACATTTCGTTATTTTGGCATCCTCAAAACCTTGACACCATGGCATCTTAACATCATCAAACCTGACATCTTGATATTAAAACACTTGGCAATTGTTTTTGGCTTTTTCATCATGTTACTATTTTTTTAGCAAGATCTCGACAATAGGATTTAAAGAAGTAGTGATGTATCATGACGTTTGTCTTGTCTTTTGAAACTAATGTTACTAGTTTTTCAACAATGTCCTGACTAGGGGATTTAGAAAAACAATGACATATCATGATAATGGCTTTATTTTGTCCTTTTGGCAATCATGCTGCTAGTTTCTCGAGGATGTCCTAGAAACAATATTTAGAGAAGCAACGATGTATCATAACTTTTCCTTCTTGTCTTTTTCTACTTGCGGTTGGTTATGACAAAAAGACTAGGGAAATTGCGCTCTTAGTATGAGTCCTAATCATCCTTGTCTGTGACTATTTTTATTATGTGATGGTATGACCTTGCACACCTTGATTTATGTCATATCATGGTGTTTGTTGGCCATTACAACAATCTGCCTAATGATGATTAAGAGCAATAAATATTAAAGTCCTATGGTAAGGTTTTGAAGGATTTGGTCTAGGAACTAACATGCATCTCCTTCTATCTGGTCATCTTCTCTCGTCCATCTCTTGATTATATATTGTGACATACAAAAACATAAAGTGCATACATAATCATATAGGCATTGCATTAGGTCCATCCATCATCATTGACATCATCATAAAAACCATAAATAGTGCATTACATATTGCATTATACATATTCATGCATTGACATAATCATAAACATGGAATCCATTCAAATAAATGCATAAATCACATAAACATCATAATTGCATCATCATAATAACCATCATACATCATAAATGCACAAATCGAAACACACATGTAGGCCACATCAAAACTGCATCATTATATAGCATCATCCCAAAAATATAATGTCACGGGATATAGTCATGAGATATCCCAAAAATAGAGCTCATAGGCTCGATAGTCAATACATAAA
The DNA here is from genome assembly GCA_007258455.2 of Sequoia sempervirens. Taxonomy (NCBI): domain Eukaryota; kingdom Viridiplantae; phylum Streptophyta; class Pinopsida; order Cupressales; family Cupressaceae; genus Sequoia; species Sequoia sempervirens. The sequence continues at coordinate 117,707,690 of VDFB02168118.1, read as the reverse complement.
GTGTCATAACATAAAGTATGAAACATGAAACCAAATATAGTAAACATGTACCTAAGGAATGCTCTCCTCATCCCCTCATGGTGAAGAGTGTGGTGACTGAGGACTTATGCCTAGCACTAAGATAACTAGTGGAGCTATGGCATCCTCTATCTGTGAACCTAATGGAATTGACACTAATGCAATCATCTCCACAGTAAAATGAATCTGTGATGACACTGCAACATCACTCAGTGAATCCAAAGGATCTTTCACTAGAGGTGGACCAAGTACTGATATGTGGCCTGAACCCAATGACCCATGTGAGTGCTCTGACCTATGACTAGAAGAGTTTCTATGATGGGACCTATGACTCGAAGTATTCCCTATAGAGGTCAAGCCCCCTACATTGCTCCAGATACCATTACCACTATGTGACCTGCTGCCTGTCCTCGTCTATGTCCTATTCAAAGTAGAATCTCTCATCTCGGCTGGAACAACTTGCTCATATAACTGCATGTATCACCCAAGCCGTACACTAACCCTGCCAAACTTGTGAGCCAAATCTGTAGATGGTCCTATACATAGTCATGCAAACTCTGTACACCATTGCGCTACCTCCTACTAGTGGATCACTGCCTAATCCTACTCTACCCAAGCCACCTCTAACTCTAACTGTAGTGATCTAACCTATGCAACACTCTCATCCAATCTCCTCTATAAGTCTTCTACCCTCTGGTCTATCGTGGCATCATGGGCTAATGCTGAGCTGGATGGTATCTCCTCATCTCCCTCCACCATGCTCTATCTCAACAGTCTCTCGGCATCATCCTTCTCTCCAATAAACCCCTCATCCTAGGGCACATTCACCTCCATCTTGGCCTCGTGACAAACCTCCTCCCCTACATCCTGATCCCATCTACCCTCCTCCTCAACCACATGCTCATCCTATCTCTCCTCTTCCTGCTCCTGCCTTAGATCTTCCTCTCTTTCCCCCTCCTCGGCCACCTCTAGGATAGCATCTAGTGCCCCTCTCACTGCACACTATCTCACTCTCCTGGCCCGCCTCTGGCCATCTCTCTACCTCCTACTACCATCCCCTCCATCATCCCCATCATCCCCATCTCTCCTTCCACCCTGACCTCCCTCTCTACTACCATCTCTGCCCCCTCACCTAGCTCATTGCACACACAGTATAACTGATCTCCTATCAATTGATGTTGGATCATCTAGATCTATCAGTGGCACTGGTCGATGTGCCTACCACCACAAGTCATAATCGGCAGTAGTCCCTATATCTGCAACTCCACCCCTCCATCCCCACTATTGCACCACTAATCCATCAATCTATTGCATGGAAAATGGTATAGGAATAGGTGGACCCCAAGCTCACTCCCTGGAAGATCTGGCATAGTTATTTGTGCCTATTGGTACACTTTGCTACTCTCCAAATTATCTCAATACATGTTGTGGAAGATACATCTCTATGATGAGCTGACTCTGCACTGTCCTCCCAATCAAATAGCGGTACTATTTGCAGAAGTTGAGATGGTCATCCTCATCATCCCACTGCTTGCAGTCTTTGTAAGGCCTCCAAATGAATGGAATCATGGTGTTGATCCGATAACACCACCAACTGGTCTCTTTGATCCTCATCTGCTTTAAGGCACCGACATAGTAATAGACATATGGCATCCCCTCTACTAGTTGTGGTCTCTAGATAGGAGGTCAGAATATAGCCACATGCTCCTAGGCCCATATCATCAGAAGTGTCGTACCACATCCAATGCTTTGTGCTCTCTTGTAGGCCACCTCATGGAGCTGATGATACAACATACCTAGCAAAAAAGGTCCCCAGGCATAAACAATCTGGTCTCATCTCATGCCCCCAAAAACATCTCCCCAGCCAATGGGAAATCCATGTCCTCGATGGTCTGGAATCAGTATCCCATTGATGAGTGTCACCAAAAATGCATCAAAAGGGCCATAATGCTCTGCCAGAAACTATGAGTAGATCTCATATCCCTCAATGCCAAGTCCTACACCTTGATTGTGATAGTGGCCTATGAATGTCTATTGGCCATGTTGTGGGTTGTATATGATCCGCTCTCCTTAGATTGGCAGACGTAGAATACGGTAGATGTCCTCAAGCATAACTTTGGCCTCTCTTGTCAGAAAATGGAATGAGCATGTCTCTAAATTCCATCTCTCACATAATGCAATCAACAATCCCCAGTTTTCCCAAATAATAGGCATATAGGCAGCATAATACAAACCCAGCTGCATCAACCGTCATCGCTCTCGTGAACTCAACTGATCTCGAAACCTGAAGGTTAATGTCCTACTCTCTCGCGTATAGATAGGAGCTAGTTGTCTCTGCACATGGTCAAACAAGGCATCAACACCTTATGGAAAATCCTTATTATCATCACCATAACTTAAAAGCATTTAAAATTTGAAACCCATCAAAATCAACCTTAGTCAAAGTCAAAGTCAAATGCATCACAATGACTTCATTTGCATTGTGGAAAATTGATTGCGGCATTTCATACCTCACTTGCATCTCGAACTAGCGATTGTGTCGTTCTATCTCGCAATTACATCATAGCAGAGCATTTGCATCATGCTTTCTTGCACGTGCATCACTTCATTTGAATGCATCACTCAATCTAACAAATGTGTCACAATATTCCATATGCGGCATTATAACTCACAATTGCGGCTCACTTTAGTGAATGCGTCACACTTTTTAGCAAATGTGTCACACATCCTTGGCCTAACCTAATTACCCTTTCACTTGTGTCGTGACGCATCAAATGCATCAAACAAGAAGTCAAATGTGGCTTACACGCACACATATGTGTCGCAGGGTATTTGTTATTGGCCTTAAAAACCTAAATTTTGCACACAAAATGATAAATTGACAAGGTGGGTTAGAGGTGCATACCACTGGCTCTTAAACCTCTGGTCTCTTGAAGGTTCGCACAAGCTCTCACGATGCTCGGTCACTGGAATCACCATCCTCGCAGAAGTCCTCTTCGCTCATCGCTCTCAAAATTTATAAAGTGAAAAGTGCAAATGAATTGACTTTTACCCCATTTTCAACCTATTTATAAAGTCAAAATGATTTTTGTCAACTCTTTTATTACTGGAGGCCCCTTTTGACCAACTTTGGCCACCCTTTTGGCTGCTTTAAACATGTCAAAATCTGAAACTATCTATGCCATTGCTTTTCTTATCGGAAAATTGACTTATCGGGACAATTTCCAATTTTTTTTTGTCACCTGGCCAAAATTCTAAAAAAATTCCAAGGGGGCATCGATACTCTATACCTTTGTTGGGGCATGTTTCTGACTTATTTTCTTTGTCACAGCGTGACATGCTGCATTATGAAAAAGATGGGCAAAATGTAGACACATAAAAATGACCTAGGCCTGCAAGCTCTATTTTACCACTTTCGTCCTAGCATAATTATGACATTTTAATTATGTCCTTGGTCCACATTCGACTATTAATTAAATAATTCATTATTATTTATTTAATTCATGTTTGTTTATTCGTCATGATTATTAAATAAATAAATTATATTTATTTATTCAATACATCATTAATTGTCTATTGTCTTCTTACAATTAAATAAATTTATTAATTTATTTAATTACCTTTATTCATTTATTCTTCTTGATTATTAAATAAATGAATTATATTTATTTATTTAGTATGTCACTAATTCTTATAATTAAATGAATTTATTAATTTATTTAATTATCATTCATAATCCTCTAAATTAAATAATTATGTTTAATTATTTAATTACCTAATTTAACATTTCTCTCATTTTAAATAAATTAAATTATTTTAAATGATTTCATTTTATTAACTGTCACTTCATTTTAGTAAATAATCTGAAAAAGATTATTTATTGTCACACATAATCCATATTTTTAATTTATTTAATTCAAAAGGTAATCTTCTTCCAAAATCAAGTAATTGAGCAAATTCTTGATTTTTCAAATCTACTTTTTAGTTCAACTCATATCTTCTTGATTTTTTGAATTTCATAAATCAAGCAGTCTTTATCTTCTTGATTTTCAAAAATCTTTATCTTTTTGGCTAATTATGACATTTATTCTCTACCACCGATATGATTTTATCAAATGGCATCTTGGCCACTCATTTAACAATCTTTCCCTAACCCTAATTATAGATTATCACATGAAATCTCATTCACTGATTTTAGGCTTTGTTAGCTTTTAATCTCGTTCGTCCATCCAAAATTGTGTTTTCTATAAAATGTTAATTTTGCTCACAATTGACACACCACTTCATCATTGCATCATGTTTATGCTTAGATTTTAATTGCATACTTTGCATTTATCTTATTTACTTCAATTTATCAACTCATAGACACAGTCATTTGTCATAGGCATAGTCAATTTGTCATTTGTCATAGTCTTCTATCATTCAAATCCTTTAAAGCTTGTTTAGGACATTGTCATAGTCAAAGATTACTCACACACTCGATCTGAGGGCAATAATTATATTTGTAGCAAGGTAGAAGGTGCTATGGAGGTGAATCATGGAAGCTTCAATGAATATCTGGTATAATATTTCTTGTTATTTGTTTTCTTTGTGCTTCATAACTTCTTTGTGTTTTATGTTTATTTGATCTAATCCGCTAACAACCTTACCTGGAAATTAACCCATTGATACAAAACATTCTATAAATGAGCTATTCCTAGAATAAGTACACTTCTCTGCTACATCCTTGAACTCTAGCATCCCAGGATTCTGGTATCTGGCACACCTTTACAACAAACTCTATTCCAACTTGAGATTTTTAAGTGCATCATTGAACCTGGTAACATCATCAGATTTGTTCGCAAATATAATTTTCCTGACCATCCATACCCAAACTTTGCATTGCAATCTATATCTCCTACAATCAAAAATTCCACACATTAAATCCCTTTTAAAGAAAGAAAACATTTATAACATCTCATGTAAATAAAACCATTATTCAAATGTTAGTATGAAAATCTCATAAATAACACATTTTCTAGCATATCATAAATCCATACATATATACTTGATTACCAGAATTATTAGATAATCTCAAAACTTTTAAAATTTTATTTCACATTACAATCTGCTACCTGGTACTCAATATTCAACTTTAGCCATGAACTTTCTTGGACTTTGGTTATACCGGACTTTCATTTTACTGGACTCCATCTTACTGACTCTGTCTTATTGGAGTACAAACATTAGGCTAGAGCCTTCCATTCTAAACTCACATTACCTTTCACCTTTTCAAACATTTCTGATTCTTGGTACCTGATACCCAAAACACTTACATTGTGAAGTACTTTTATTAAAGATTTCTCTTTGCTTTTCACTTTCGGTGATCCTTCAATTTGCTAGCTCTTGCCATAAGAGTTATTTTTTCACTTGGGTTCCCAAGTATTTTAGTATTGGGGCATGTTTTGATACCACACAACAAGTCTCTTTATTCTCAAGAGAATCCCAAGGGGTTAACTTCCCTAAACTACCTCAGGGAACAATGAGAGAGTTTTAGAATCAGAAAGAGTAGATCACAAAGGTTTTTTGGATAGACTAATGGGCTCTTGACCAAATGATGGTAGCATGGAACAAGGACAATAGCGTGACACACTAGAGCCCTAGAGGTGTGCTGGCATCTCATACAAACCAGAAAATAGCAAAGCTACTACTACTATTCTAACTGCTAGGAAAATCTTAAAATATGAGAAAGTAACAGAATATAACAGAACTGAGACAAAGTGAAGTAGAAGATAAGACTAAAGAGGATAAGATATAGAAACTTATCACAACAACCCAAGTAATGAAGCCACCAACATGTGAATATCTTCAATATCTACATATGTAAGATCAAGAGAAAATGTTTTGGTTGTATACGAGTTTTCCCTAGTTAAACCCCCGTTTTGGTGTTCCCACATCCATGGATAGCCAAATAGATAGGGAAAGTGAACAAAGTGAGCAAATATGAAGTGATAAAAGTAATCCCCACTTAAGGAGGAGAACCTGTATCATGAGATAAAGATGCAATTGATAGGGGATGTGTGAAATCCTAGGATGCTCACACAAGGTAAGAGAGATATTAGTTGTAAGGCTTAGGGAATCCAAAGAGAGATAGAGCTGCAAGAGCCATGAGAGCTACAAATAGGGTTGTAAGAGCTTGAGAGTGTTGTTGCAGCAAGCTATAAAGATCTATGCAAGCAAGATAGCAAGACAAAGAGAAGAGGAAAAGGCCAAGGGCCAAAGCTAGAAAGATTTGAAAGAACAAATAGATTGAAAAGATAACATTTAAAGAGAAAAGAGGAGAAAAAAGAAGCTTCTCGATTGGTTACAAGGTGTCTCAGGCTGTTACCACCAACAAAGGTAAGTGACAAGAGGAAAAAATGCTCAGAAATGGTCGTTTGAATGTTGAAATGTCACAAGATGCTAGTGCAGTGTGCAGACGTCCACGCGATGTACTAGTGTCTAGAAACATCATGCCACAAAATGACGAGAACAGGAAAAGCACCAAGTTTGATGCAAGGCTAGTGCGCGAAGGTAGCTACTAAAAAGGGGTCCTGAGCATCTTGAGAGGGGAAAATTGCTGATCCAGGGTAGTGATAACTTTAAGATAACTTTAAGGGTAGTATTAATTTCTATTGGTGAATCTTTCTTTTTTTTGAAAAAAATATTAATTTTATTAGCAAAATTATTTTTACATCACTAAAATTTTGTAGAAAATTTTGGCAAATCTTTAAAAATAATAGGAAAATACATTAATTATGATGACAAATCCATCCAATCTAAAAATAATTCTCATGGAAAAGTAGGGGTTTGAGGGTAGAAATTATTGATGGGTTAAGAGGAAAAATATAATATTTACTTGCCACCATTATTTTAAAAGATAATATAATGGCCCTCATTGTATTGTATAAGATAAAATGTACCCATGATCTATAATTCTCATGGGGCTCAAAATTACTTTTAGATCATTGATCTAACGACCTTCATTGTACTATGTGAGCTACATTTCACCTCATGGAATACAACAAGGGCCATTAGATTATATTATAAATCAATGGTGGAAACTAAAGATTGGAAATATGGTCCTAAAACAACTAATAATTATGATATACTATTGGCAAATTAATACAGATTTCTACTATAGTTTATAAAATTTAGGTGAATTTGATCTAATCATGTATCAAATATTGTGGTGAATGTTTGAGTTGATTTTTTTAATAAAATAGTTATTGGCGATTTAAATAAGACTATAATGAAATTTTGTAAAAATGTGGCTATTTAAGTCACATTATAGCTTGAACTATTAGCCAATTTTGGATTCCCAAGTTTAAACTATTAGCCAATTGGTAAATATTAGCCACTAAAAAAATCATTGATGTAGGGGCTAGATTGAGCCTACAAAAGTACCAAGGGAGTGGACACTAAAGTGGATATAAGCATGTATGTGAAATTGCAAGGGGGTGCAATTTTATGACATTATAGAAATTTGAGAGAATCCACCACCATACTTAAAATTGATTACATTTAAGAGAACTATGAGGATGGCTACTAAGAATGGGAATTTTATGAATATGTCTATAGGTATATAGAAAATTGTTTCCATATACAAAGGCTTCTTGAGGCCTAGATATCGGAGCCAAAATATTGGTCTCACTTCACCAAAACCTTTATGGGGGCCAAGAACTATAGCTCCACTAAGGATATTAGAAAATACTTGGCATAGGGTTTCTAAACTAAAAATAAAAAATAAATTACTTTTAAGGGAAATTTTTGATAAAAAATTAAAGGTAATTGATTTAATGCAATTATGGCTATAATAATTGTTGATCACCAAGATCCCTTAGGGTGAGGTGGACACATATGATAGATAGTTACAAAGGAATGTAAATTGGTACAATTTCTTACAAAAATGGTTGTGGAAAGAGCTCTAATACCACTTATAACGTGAACCTACAAGATACACTAAGCTAAACACAAAAGTATATAAAAACTTGAGACAAATATATATTTTTATTATCTTCATAGCACAACTTTGAGGGGCCAATATATAAATTTCAATTACAAATGTTCAAAGATACTTTCTATTTGAGAAGTCACTATAATATATAGATTTTTGTCAAAGACAACATTTTCCATCCCATGCATGTGGGATAAATAATATATTCTAACAACTAGTGGAATGACTTACAAAATATATGCATCCCTTTATTAATACTAACTAAGAATGAGCTACAAAAAACATGAACCCAACTAGCACTAGTTAACATAAATTAAAAATTGGGTACATAATACCTTGAAAGGAAAACTATAGAAAAGTGGCATTTGATGTGGTGTGAACTCATGAGGGTAATGAAGGTCACAAAATGGATATAAGCTAGGGAGGCTAATGGGATAAGGAGTTGTAGATTTGAGAGAAGAAATTATGACAAGGCTTTTGGGGGAATGGATTCTATGGAAAAGAAAGAAATAGGGATCTACATGGCTTCCATATATACTAATATTATATATACATTATAAAGTATTGTGAAGTGAATTCAATCATAAAGTAGAGGATACATGTTGCACTTGCATTGAAAATTATGTGTGTCTATTATTTGAACCCTTTCTTTTTATTTGATAATTCTTCTAGGAGTGTTGTTTTGAATCACTATCTTTTTTATATTTGTGTGTAATTAAAAAAAACTATAGATACCCAAACTTATGTAAAAGAGAAATCAAACCATAATCCAATATGAAAATAAGATGCAGCTATTAGAAAATTATAGATTTGGAAACCCTATAAAAAAAAGGGTAAAGCTTAAAGTGGGACCCTAGGATGTTGTAGGATGGGATGGGTTCATAAAAAAAAGAAAGGAAAATACTCTTTTTCATGTATAAATCTAGGCTAATTAAATAAATGCACATAATCAAGCATAAATTAACTTAGATTAATTAATACAATTGGTCATGCTAATTATATAAAAAATATTAAATATTGAAAACATCACTCTCACATAAATATATTAAATAGTATTAATATATATTTTAATATTATAAAATAAAATGTTCTTAAAATAATTCTTCTCACAATTTTTTTTAATAACCTTTATAAAATAATAATATACATTAAACATCTTTTAACTACCAAAATACACTTTAATAACAATAAATTATACAAACTTATACCTCAAAAACAGGTAATGAAAAAGGCGGGAATTGCGTACCCTCCCCCAGGTCCTATCGATTTTTCTCTTTCTCATCAAATAATAAATAGATTATTTAAGTTGAGTCCTCTTCCAACCTTCTATGAATGGCTTACTTTGTCCTACCATTTAACAACTAATATTTCTCCATCTCAAGTCAAATCAAATCGGTGTGCATTTCAACGTTAATATCGTCGTAAACATATTTATATGGAAAGATACCTACCTACACATGTTGATGTTGTCCATTGAATTTAAAAACAATCTTGATATTATCCATTCCAACTCATTACATTATTTGCATTAGTACCACTCGAATAGGTAATGTCGTTGGACTAAATCAATTCCAGCTCATTACATTATTTGGACTAAATCAATTCGTAGCTTTTAAAATTTCATTTTCGCTACAATCGATGGGAAGCTCAAAGGAAATGGAGTAATAATAAAGATAAACACCAAAAACACGCGATCAGCAGAAGGAGTGAGACAACAGGATCCTATATTAACGTTGAAATGGACAATGATTTGATTTGACTAGAGACAGAAATATTAGTTGTTAAACTAATCATAAATATATTTTTATTTTTATTTTATCTTATTTTATTTTAATTATATTTTGATGACGGATATATATATATAGAGAGAGAGATTTTGATGACGGATACATATAGATATATAGAGAGAGATTTTATCTAAATTTTTTTTTTTGTTTGTTTGTTTGTTTCTTATGTGTTCATAATTCAACATGTCTTGTGGAATTTTCACAATCCATTCTTATTCCATGATTACATGTATCCATAAATATATACTAACCCCAAGGTGTATACATCCCTTTGTGTGTGTTTTATGTGATATTACTAATCTACATGTGACAATGCTTCTATTTATACTTATGCCATTCCTTGGACATGATTTCAAGCATGCCATGTTTTTCATTTTCTTCAATAGTGTCCAATAGTTTTGTCTCTCCTTATGTGCAACCGATCAATGACTACTCATTATAGAGACACATAATATGTTTCCTATAGATCATACCCCATTGTTATTTTTTACAGGTCTTAAAATTAATCACATACCTCTCATTCATTGAATTATTTTAAGGCGAGGCATATATCACTTTTTCCTTGACAATGAAGCACATTAAGATGTACTTTTCTATTTTTTAACAAGAAACCATGCATGCTAAAAACATATTTGATTCCTTTTTCATATCTTTATATGTGCTTCCTAGTTTCTTTCCTTTTGCGTGTTGTATAATTCTTTTTATATATATTGTGTATGTGTTGGATTATAATGGTTTGCTAACATTTGTTGTCTTGTAATTTTATGCTTTTTGACACATTATTTTTCATGTTTATGCTTTCTAATGTACTTATTTTATCGTTTTTATGTTTCTAATGCATTTGTGTTGTATGATTTTATTGGCTGAAATATACATTTGTAGATTTATGACTAGAGGCATGGGCCTTCTTGATTGAGAGTTCTGCTACATATCCTTTTGTACATATATTTATACTAGTTACTACTTGTATATTTCTATTTATTGCTTTAGTCTAGCTTTATCACCTAGTGACACACACCCACCAAAGTGATGACAAAATTAAAGGTAAAAATTACACACCTGACACTTTTGATTGTACAAGTTGTCCTAATTTTAGTGTTCATTCCTCATAGCACTTTAGGATTTTACCCTAGCTTTGGCCTCTACTCCATCCCAAGTGCCAACTATTGGAAAATGTACCTCAACTTGTTGGCTTGGAAATTCCCTTAAAGCTTGGCATTTTTCCCTTGATCGGCCTTCATGTCGCAGGATCGCTGAATTTTTGAACTTTGGAACTCATGTCACAGAGTTCTGGAAATTCATAACTTCCTGCCATATCGCTAGATCGTGTATAGTTGAAACTTCAAAACCTATGTTGCGGGGTTCTTGAGTTTCATAACATCCCGACATAGTGATCTCCTTGTTGTCGCGACATTCCAAGTTTTCATAACCTTTGTCATGGAGTTCTAGAGTTTCATAATTTACTAACTTAGTGATCTCTTTGTTGTTTAGATGTCACAGGTTTTTAAAACCTCATAACCTTTGACATGAGGTTTTTTCGTTCAGTTGTTTAGGGACTTGGTGATAGAGCAATATGCGATGGAAGCATATGGTGGGACCTGATAGGTTGATAAGGATAGATGGTGTCATGTATGAGCAGATGGTGATTATCGATTAGATGATCATGCAATTCACATCCTTGTTGTGAATTGTGTGGTATTCATCAGTGTGAACATAGGTAGCTCACCTGGTAACCGACATTGGAGGAAGAATTAATTAAATAACTACTCCAGCAATCAAATTAAATGAAGATTTGATCTTCATGATAGCAACACGATTTGCAGAGGTGATCGAGATCAAATCAAACCAGATGGACAGTAGGATGCATTGACTACATATTCAAAATCCTCTTTATCCTAATTAAATGGTGTGGGACTTCTCTGAAGGGGTGGTTGAGTGGTTCTACATTGTATGCTTTGCAAGCATTGTAATAGTCTGAGAGAGGAGAATTGGAATTTTAGTGTGAGGTCAATCAAGGGATTGTATTGCTACTGTGAGTTAACACCTGAGAATGAATTCTGTTTAACTCTATGTGTAATCAATTTACTGTAATACAAAGTGGCTTTATTTGGTGTGTGGATTTTTCTCCCGTAAGGGTTTTCCCACATAAATTTGGTGTTCAATTATGTGTGTGTTGTCTGATCAATATAATTTGTTAATGTGTTTTCTTAATATTGTGTAACTCAGTTTAGATGTTTCACCACTTCTTCCCTGAGAATATTGCATTAGGAAGGTGTTTCCGCATTGGGATTTCCTTACAAGTGCTATTAGAGCCTAGCTAGTTGTGTTATCCTTGTGAGTAGGGCTAGTTTTTTGTGCTAATTTGGTTCAGTGGGAGTCTTGTGGGGAAAAAATTATTGAGTTTTTAAAATGGTAAGCACATCAGGAAGAGTAGAAATTGAAAAGTTCAATGAAGGAAATTTTGAGTTGTGGAAACTCAAAATGGAAGACTTGTTGGTGAATAGAGACCTCTGGATTGTTGTTTCTAGAACTATGCCCCAAGGAATGAAGCAAGAATATTGGGACCTCATAGATAGGAATGCCAGAGGAGTGATAAGGTTTTTTCTGGAAGATTTTGTTCTCCTAAACATCTGTGAGAAGACTACATCTTCATTATGGAAGAAACTTGGTCACATTTATCAGGGGAAGCCTCTAGTGAATAAGTTATTCTTGAGGAAGAAGTTATAGTTCTTGAATATGGAGGAAGGTGCATCTATATCAAACGATTTGAATTCATTTAATATTATTGTTGCTCAGTTGGCCTTTGTGGGTGTGAAGATAGAGGAGTAGGATTGCTATATTCTTTTGTTATGCTCCTTACCTGACACATGGGATCATTTGGTAATGGATAGTGAAAGTACAACAACCACCTTTAAGATGGAAGATGTGGTTGCTTCACTGCTATCAGAAGAAATGCAAAGGAAGTCTTCTAAAATGGTCAATGAGGCCCTTGTTTTTTAGGGTAAATCAAAGGAGAGAGGCAAGAAGAAAGATAAGAAGTCTAAATCCAAATCTGAAGGGAGATCAAAGTCTCCTGGCAAGAAGTCCAATGTGAAATGCTGGAATTATGGGTAGACTGGTCATATCTGGAAGGATTGTAAAGAGGAGAAAAAGAAGAAGAAGAAATCTTCAAATAATGACTCTTCTCATAGTGATGCAGATGCCTTCATTTTTTCCTTCGCGACTTAGGCATCATATGATGTATGGTTGATTGACTCAAGTGTATCCTTTCACATGACATCTCACAAAGATTGGTTCACTAAGTATGAAAAGTATGTTGGTGGAAAGGTGTGCCTGGCAATTGATTCATCTCTTGAAATTGTTGGTCATGGAAAAGTTAGAATCCAATTCCCTAATGGAAGAATCAAAGGAATTGATGGTGTACTACACATACCAGGTTTGGCAAGTAACCCGTTTTATTTTAGTAAGCTAAATGATGTTGGCATGCAAGTTTCTTTCTCAAGTGGGGGTTGAAAAATGACTAGAGGCTCAATGGTGCTAGCCAGGGGTGTTTGTATTGGCACTCTATACAAGCTGGATGCATGTGCTATTCAATGTAATGATGTCTCTATAAAGTCAAGCAAGGCTGCTCTTAAAGAGAAGGAGAAGGAAGACCCTCTAAGTAGAAACTCCTTGGAGGTGAAACTCCCAACATAGAAAACCATGATATGGCATCATAGACTCAACCATATAGGAGAAAAGGTCTTAAAATCCTTGAAAAATAAAAATCTAGTAGAGGGCTTGTTGATTGTGACCTTGAGTTTGATTTCTGCAAACATTGCATTTATGGAAAGAAACATCATGTTTCATTTTATTCTAGAAGATCTTCTAGTATATTGGATTATGTTCGCTTTGATGTGTTTGGTCCAGTAAATGTTCCTTCATTATTAAAGTCTAAATATTATGTTTCTTTTATTGATGGTTATTTGAGAAGAGCATTTGTGTACTTTCTTAAAATTAAATCAGAAGTGTTCAGTCAGTTTAAAGAATTTAAAAACTTGGTAGAAAATTAGACTGGAAGGAAAATAAAAATGCTTAAGGATAGATAATGATGGTGAGTTTTCTTCTATAGATCTTGAAGGACAAGGGAAGAGATGGATGCAGCCATATTATGACAAGTGTTGGCATCCTATGAGGTGTGACAACTCATGTCATTAAAGGCTCAACCACCTTAGCCCTATGTAAAGTTAAGCTAGTGTGAAGAGGACTTTAGTGGAGAACTAGCTAAGAATGAACTAGTTAGATAAAGTACCCCTTTCACACTAACACCCCCCTTAAGTGAAACTTAGGGAGAAGTATACAATGTAAAGATGAAAATATGGGTCCTGGCTATGAGGTCTGATGAGGTACCCATGTACATAATAACCTCTCAATGATAAAGAATGAGAAAATTCAATGGGAAAAAAACTCCTACCCATGAGAGGATGAATGAAGGTGGTGTAAGTGACCCCCAGAAGAGATGTGCCTCACCCCCAAGAAAGATTGAATATGAACATACTTTCTCTTAGTGAATGGTTTGGTGAATATATCTGCAACTTGATCTGCTATAGGATAGTAGCACAAATCAATAATCTACTCCTAAATCAACTCCTAGAGAAAATGCATATGGATCTCGATGTGTTTCGTTCATTGATGATAGACTGGGTTCTTCGAGATCTAGATGGTGCTCTAGTTGTCACAATATATGGATGATGGCTTCTGAAAGATGATACCAAGTTCAGTGAGGATATTATGAAGCCAAATAGCCTCAGTGGCAGCATTGATAGCTCCCCAATAATAATGAAAAGGAGGGAATTGTGTACACTCCCTTAGGTCCTATTGATTTTTCTCTTTCTTAGCCAAGAATTTTCAAATAATAAATAAATTATTGAAGTTGAGTCCTCTTCCAAACTTTTACGAATGGCTTACTTTGTCCTACCATTTAACTAATATTTCTCTATCTCAAGTCAAATCAAATTAGTGTGCATTTCAACATTAATATCACTTTAAACGTACTTGTATGGAAAGATACCTACCTACACATGTTGATGTTGTCCATTGAATTTTAAAATAATCTTGATATTATCCATTTCAGCTCATTACATTATTTGTGGTAGAAAGATAGTCCCATTGCATTAGTGCGACTCAAATAGGTAATGTCATTGGACTAAATCAATTTGTAGCTTTTAAAATTTCATTGTTGGTACAATCAATGGGTATCTCAAAGGAAATTAAGTAATAATAAAGATAAACAAAAAAACACGTGATCAGTAGAAGGAGCGGGACAGGAGGATCCTATATGAACGTTGAAATGGACAATAATTTGATTTGACTAGAGACAAAAATATTAGTTCTTAAATTTATCATAAATATATTTTTATTTTAAAATTATATTTTGATGATGGATATATATATATATATAGATATATAGATTTTTTATCTAAAAATTTGTTGTTTTTTGTTTTTTTCTTATGTGTTCATAATTCAACATCTCTTGTGAAATGATCACAATCCATCCTTATTCCATGATTACATGTATCCATAAATATATATTAACCCCAAGGTGTATATATCCCTTTGTGTGTGTTTTATGTGATATTACTAATCTACATGTGACAATGCTTCTATTTATACTGATGCCATTCCTTGGACATGATTTTAATCATGCCATGTTTTTCATTTTCTTCAATAGTGTCCAATAGTTTTCTCTCTCCTTGTGTGCAACCAATCAATGACTACTCACTATAGAGACATAATATAATACATGTTTCCTTGTGAATTTTGTGGTAGTCGTCAGTGTAAACATGGGTAGCTCACTTGGTAACCAAAATTGGAGGAAGAATTAATTAAACTACTCCAACAATCAAATTAAATGAAGATTTGATCTTCATGACGATGGCATCATTTGCAGAGGTGATCGAGATCAAATCAGATCAGATGGATAGTAGGATGCATTGAATGCATATTCAAATCCTCTGTATCCTAATTAAATAGTGTGCGGCTCTATGAAGAGAGTGGTTGAGTGGTTCTACATTGTATGCTTTATGAGCATTATAATAGTGTGAGAGAAGAGAACTGGAATTCATGTGTGAGGTCAATCAAGGGATTGTATTGCTACTATAAGTTAACACATGAGAGTGAAGTTTGTAACTCTATATGTAATCTATTTATTGTAATACAAAGTGGCTTTATTTGGTGTGTGGATTTTTATTTTTATTTTGCCTTATTTTATTTTAATTAAATGTTTTGATGATGGATATATATATAGAGAGAGATTTTTTATCTAAAAATTTGTTGTTTTCTTGTTTGTTTCTTATGTGTCCATAATTTGACATGTCTTGGGGAATGATCACAATCCATCCTCATTCCATGATTACATGTATCCATAAATATATACTAACCCTAAGGTGTATACATCCCTTTGTGTGTGTTTTATGTGATATTACTAATCTACATGTGACAATGCTTGTATTTAGACTTTTCTCATTCCTTGGAAATGATTTCAAGCATGCCATGTTTTTCATTTTCTTAAATAGTGTCCAATAGTTTTGTCTCTCCTTATGTGCAACCAATAAATGACTACTCACTACAGAGACACATAATAGAATATAATATATGTTTCCTTGTGAATTTTGTGTCAGTCATCAGTGTGAACATAGGTAGCTCACCTGGTAACCGAAATTGGAGGAAGAATTAATTAAACAACTACTCCAAAAATCAAATTAAATGAAGATTTGATCTTCATGATGATGACACAGATTGCAAATCATGAGGACATAGATTGCAAAGGTGATCGAGATCAAATCAGATCAGATGGACAATAGGATGCATTGAATGCATATTCAAATCCTTCGTATCCTAATTAAATGGCATGCAACTCTATGAAGAGGGTGGTTGAGTGGTTCTACATTGTATGCTTTATGAGCATTGTAACAGTGTGAGAGAGGAGAACTGGAATCAATGTGTGAGGTTGATCAATGGATTGTATTATTGCTATGAGTTAACACCTAAGAGTGAAGTTTGTAACTCTATATGTAATCTATTTACTATAATACAAAGTGGCTTTATTTGGTGTGTCAGTTTTTCTCTTGTAAGGGTTTTCACATGTAAATATGGTGTTTAATTTTGTGTGTGTTATCTGATCAATATACTCTGTTAATGTGTTTTCTTAATATTGTGTAACTCGGTTTAGTTTTTTCTGCACTTCTTCCCTGAGAATTTTTCATTAGGAAGGTTTTTTTGCATTGGGTTTTCCTTACAAGTGGTATCAACGCCTAGCCAATTGTGTTATCCTTGTGAGTAGGGATAGATTTTGTGCTAATTCAGTTCAGTGGGAGTCTTGTGGGGAAAACTGATTGACTTGTTTATAGTTTGAGATGGCAAGCACATCAGGAAGAGTAGAAATTGAAAAGTTCAATGGCGATAATTTTGAGTTGTGGAAACAAAAAATGGAAGACCTATTGGTGGATAGAGACCTCTAGATTGTTGTGCTTGGAACTATTCCCCAAGGATTGAAGCAATAAGATTGGGACCTCATAGCTAAGAAGGCCATAGGAGTGATAAGGCTTTTTCTGGAAGATTATGTTCTCCTAAACATCCATGAGGAGAAGACTGCATCTTCATTATGGAAGAAACTTGGTGACATTTATCAGTGGAAGTCTTTGGTGAATAAGTTATTTATGAGGAAGAAGTTATACTCCTTGAAGATGGAGGAAGGTGCATCTATAGCAGGCCATCTGAATTCATTTAATATGATTATTGCTTAGTTGGCCTCTATGGGTGTGAAGATAGAGGAGGATCATTGTATGCTTTTGTTATGCTCATTACCTAACACATGGGATCATTTGGTAATGGCTATTGGAAGTACAACAACCAACTTTAAGATGGAAGATGTGGTTGCTCATTGCTATTAGAGGAAATGTGGATGAAGTCTTCTGAAATGGCCAAGGAGGCCCTTATTGTTTGGCGTAGATCAAAGGAGAGAGGCAAGAAGAAAGAAAAGAAGTCTAAATCCAAATCTGAAGGGAGATCAAAATCTCTTGGCAAGAAGTCCACAGTGAAATGTTGGAATTGTGGGAAGACTAGTCATATCTGGAAGGATTGTAAAGAGGATAAAAAGAAGAAGAAGAACTCTTTAGACAATGACTCTTCTCAGAGTGATGCAGATGCCTTCATTGTTGCCTTGGCAACTTAGGCATCATATGATGTTTGGTTGATTGACTCAGGTGTGTCCTTTCACATGACATCTCATAGAGATTGGTTCACTAAGTATGAAAGGTATGGTGATGGAAAGGTGTACCTAGCAAGTGATTCATATTTTTAAATTGTTGGTCGTGGAAGAGTCAAAATCCAATTTCTTGATGGATAAATCAAAGGAATTGGTGGTTGTGCCATAGAAAAGTGGCCCCTTGACATTTTCATGGTATTTTAAGCCTTTCTTCATGTTGCTTGGTCCATTTTATTTTAATTTATTGATGTAATGTGACTTGAACATTCACATTAGGTCCTTAAAATTCAAAATAATGGCATCTTGTGAAGGTGTTGTGAAGTGTTGTAAAAAAATTCTACACTCTTCTAGACTCTATTCATTAAAATTCACCTTAAAATCACCTTTTCATCACTTATCAAGTCCTATTTTGAAGTGTTGTAAAGTCTTGTATCAGATTTCACACTTTTATAGGCTTAGTTTCACTATTTACACCTTTCTTATGCTTTATTTGACCCCTTTCTGCCCTTATAAGGCTTAACTAAGTGTGTTTTTTAATGTAAAACCAACAAACAACATTAAATGTGACTTAATTTCCAACACTCACTTACAAGCCCAAGGTGGAACCCATTCGCCATGGGTGGCGAATGAGTCCCTCTTTCCTCCAAATTCAAAATATTTCAAATTTTATTTTTGGTTTTTATTCAAATTTACCTTATGTCAGCCTGTGATGAGGTGTCATTGGGTTAATAAAGAAAAAGAGTGTATAAATAAGTGTTTTCCTCCTCATTTTACATCTCCTAATCCATTCAAGAATTCATTCACTCATTAGCATTTGAGCACTTTGCATCATTCAATCAAGCATCAATCAAGTATCCTGGAGCAGCCATTGACATATCTTTAGACTTCTTCAACAAGGTTGTGGTGAGTTGAGGACATTTGCATGTTGTTTATTCATCATTCCTTGCTTATTTCATTTCATTTCTTCAGTAAGGGTTTGATTACCAAGTAGGATTTGACAAAGGAAAATCCCTATAACCAGGGACAACTTTAAGAAACCCCCCCATTAGCGAAGGTGTAAAATCCTGGTGAATCTTTCCTTTTATTTAAAAAAATATTAATTTTCCTAGCAAATCTATGCTCATTATTAAAAAAATATATAAAATCTTGGCGAATCTTAATGAATAATTGGTAAAAATAATAATCACAGTGGCAAATCCTAGCGAATAATCACTAAAAAGATTAATTACAATGGTGAATCTCTCCTTTTAAAATTTTCTAATGATTGTTAATTTACAATAGTGATGTAAAATCAACAAATGAAATTGCGCTATGTGTTGACACATC
Source organism: Sequoia sempervirens (assembly GCA_007258455.2). NCBI lineage: Eukaryota > Viridiplantae > Streptophyta > Pinopsida > Cupressales > Cupressaceae > Sequoia > Sequoia sempervirens. The sequence continues at coordinate 117,688,339 of VDFB02168118.1, read as the reverse complement.
ACTCGTCCATCACCTTTGACTATCACACCGAACTATCGGTCATTCCTTGTGGTCTCCACCAAGACAAACATAGACCACTTGTGCAATTTCAGAGAATCAAGATGGAATCTAAAATATTCACAACAAGTCTCTCAAAAAAGACTTAAATATTTAACTCCCAACCTCCAAGTCGGCATCCAAGTCACTGTTGTATGCGGTCATCACCATCCACAAAGACTAGTCCCACCATCCATCGACTTGTCATCCAATTAGAGAAACCACAAAATTCACAACCTCCAGTCGGAGGTAAGGAAACTCCAAGACACTGCGACAACAAAGAAGATTGACTAGTGGAGAAGTTAAGAAACTTTTGAACACCGCGACAAGGTTCCAAGATTAGAGAAGTCAACGATCCCTCAACCAACACACTGTCACTCAGTTTCAAACTTCCAAAAGACCATTGATTATCTTTTTAATCATGTGGACCAAAACAATTTTTGAGCCTCAACAAGCCTTTTAAAAGGAATGTGCGTATTAGGGCGCGAAATCAACTTGCAACCATCTGATTAAAATGATAATCTCGATGATTTGATGGTAATAAATTAAAGCCCTATTCAAGGCTAAAATATCCCTAATTTAATTAAATGGTAATTTATTATTTTGGCAATATTGCCCCTAAATTAATGGTAGTAATATAATATTACTAGAAAATTTAATTAATATTTGTAATTATAGTATAAACTACTAGTGAATCAGTTGATTCAGTTCCAATGACGCATCGTTTACATAGGTGAATTAATTGAGACAAAATTATTTTTTTATAAAAACTTGGCGATTCTACATCTTTTTTAGCTTGTACTATTCACCATTTTTGGAGGTCTCGATTTTAAATATTCGCCAATTGGTGAAGATTCACTAGTAAATTTTTCCCTACCTATAACCTAACCCTTAACCATTTTCCCCCTTTTGCATGTGTGTTTGTAGATTTGTGTGTGCAGATTTATCAAGCAATTAGGTGTTGAAAGGTGGTCAAGAAGTCAAAAAAGTGTTTCAAGTCAAATCAACCCTATTTCAAGCTTGGAGACAACCTACAGTCCATTTTCTATAGATTTGACTTCATCAACCTGACAAGAAGACAACCTCAGATCTTGTGCTATAGAATTGGTCCCTAATTTCACAAAATTTTGGGAGAGGACTGATTCACCATCAGTGGCAAATGAGTCCCACCTTAAGGATAGAAATCAAAATTTTATCAGATTCTGGATCTTGACACTCAGAAACCTATTTTCAAAAGTTTTCATTAGAAGCAGGATTGATTCGCCATCAATGGTGAATGAGTCCCACTATTCATTTCCAGTGATTTCTGCTAGCATTCAGAACACTCTAGATTCTTCATTCTCTACCCAGGGGCACTTTGATTCAACCTTCTTCATTTTTGTTTTGCACTTGTTCATACTTTAGTTTATGTTTGCATATCACATTGTATTTTCAAACAAGGCATACATCTTAGGTTTTGCATTCATAATTAGTCAATTAGTTCATATAACTACATTTAGATAATCTCATATAGTCTAAATAACATCATACATTTCCTAATTTGAGTGAACCACCTAGATTTTATGTGGGTTTATCTCTCTCCTTTTAAGTGAAACATGCTAAGAGTGCAAGAGTAGCCTATAAATCCCATACCCAAAAATCTATGGTTCATTTTGGTGAACCTACATATTTAACACTCTTTCTTTTTGATTTCATTTACATCTTGCATCCTAGATTACATTTGCCTCAACATTCAATTATGATATTGTTTTGTTTTTGCATCTTAGGGTTTCTTAGAATTGAATTAGTGAAAGACTCATTTAGACTTCATTTTTGCATATCATATCATTGAAAAACTAAAAATCTGCATTTGCATCCTTAATTGGCATCTATAAAGCATTAAAATCTCTTTAAATTTTCTAATAAATAGAAAAAAAATATTATACTTCTAGGACTCATTCACCACCCTAGGCAAATCAATCCACTTGCACATTTTAAACAACACTTTCAGTCATTTTTTTGGGCATGTACTGCATATATGTTCTTTATTTCAGTTTGCAGAATTCCTATTATTTACATTTTGCACTCCTATATTACATTGCATTTACATTCACCCCATCTTTTGTGGTACTTGTATGAGTGTTTAGTGCCCCATTGATAATACTTTAGTGAGACGAATTTCTAGACTCATGGCCTCCCGCGATAGCACTTTCATTGTGGACCTTGGGATCTTAAGAGATCCTACTGCTAGTATGGAAAATGGTGCATTAGGCATGGATACTACCACTACTATTCCTTCACCTTTCCATCCAATGAATTTTGACACACAAACTAGTTCCATTCCACAAGAAAAATTCATTAGTATTCATGAGGATTTTGCACATTTACGACAATCCCTTGAAAACATTTCAACCACTGCCATACTAGCCATAGAAAATATTCATCATTTGATTGAAAGCAATGATGGATTACAAGTTTTGAAAATAATTGATGAGATATACAATAAACATGCCTCTTCTACTTCCCAATCCACAAACATTGTTGTAAGCCAAGGAGGACCTCACATTCATCCCCCTTCAACTATAACATCCATACCAACTTATACCACTCCTCAAGTTACAACAACTATGCAACGGGTTAGTCATGTGACTCCTTCATTTGTACTTCCACCTAGCATTCACAGTTCTATTTTGGCATCGCAAGTCCCCTCTACCACCTTCACCCCTCTTAGTGTTTCTTTCACTTCCCCTAACACTACATACACTCCATCACCATTTTCCCTTCCACCTCATACCACTTATACCAATCCCAACATTACACAAATCTTTAACACCATCTCATCCATGCAACAACAAATTTCCACCATTAGCCAAAGTTAAAATGCTCCACCCACATATCATGTTCATAGTAGCTGCTTATCTTTAGAGATCTTAAGAATCCTGATGCCACAAGGGATTGAAATGCCTAGATTTGAGAAGTGTGAAGGTAAATGAGACCCTATTAATCATGTTAATGCTTATACAACCTTGTGCAGTGATTTTTCCCTTGATGATAAGTTGTTAGCCAAAAATTTTCCTAGGACCTTAAAGGACATCGCATTAGAGTGGTTTTCAAATTTACCTAATCATTCCATCCAATCATTCAATGAACTTGTGGATGCATTTCTAAGTCACTTTCAAGTTCTTATGACTCCTAAAAAGACAATGGTTGATCTAATGTGATGCAAACAAAATGTAGATGAAAAAGTCACTGATTTCATTTCACAATATCAGACATTGTATGCTCAAATTGATGTCAAGATTCCTGATTCACATCTGTAGAAGATGTTTATCGAGAAGTTTCACAAAAACTTTAAGGATAAGTTGACTATGATGAAATATCCTTTATTCATGCACTTATGCATGACCCTTTGTGACTATCACAACTCATTTTCTAGTCATGATTCAAAGTCCACTTCTAACCAAGCTAAAAAGTCCAAACAAAATAACCAAAACAACACGCAAAACTTTCACAAACCAAACAATGGATTTTTATAGTTCAATCCACCTCCTCAACCACAAACCCAACCGGTTCAAAGTCAAGTGGTATTTGTTAAAGCAGTGGTGCCTTATACCTATGGGGACCCGAAGAGACAATTTACCCCCTTACCCAATACCCTCCATAACACAATGAATCAATTGCTTCAACAACAAATGATCACTTTTCCTACCGTTAAACCACTTGATACCACCAAGCCTTTACCACCCACCTTTAAACCTAATGCTTATTGTTATTTTCATTGCCAAAATGGACATGACACCAAACAATGTAAGCATCTAAAACACTTAGTTCAAGACTCAATTGATTTAGGTCGTTTATCCATTGTGGGTGTTAATGATCAAGGCAATAAGTCTGTTTCACCCCCTAACTAGAATTTGCAAATCTTTACCAATTCTATTCCTAAGCACAATGTTTCATTTGTCAAGGCTAGTGAACCTTCAAACACTCATGTGATGAACATTGATACAACTAATTAACAACATGATATAACTCCATATGTTACCCAAGTTAATCCTATGGATGAACTTGTGTGTACGATAGATGTTATCCCTCATAAGGGTCCAACAAACAAATCTCTTGATATTACCTTTTCTCCTAATGATATACTTAAAAAGTTTCCTGATGGTCCTCTTTACATGGCCAACAGAATCTATGATAACCCCACCAATGGGATATTAATAGATCTCGCCTATGGCAAGAATGTGATCAAATTTATTTTTTTAGTATTACATGATCTCTATCAAGATGACTATAACAAGTCAACTACATGGATTAAAACACATACTAGTTTTTTGTTCCCTACGATTGGATGGATCGTACTCCCATTACAAATAGGACCTAAAGCTTTGGATGTAACATTTTCTATTATTCCACAATCAGATCAATTTTGGTTGCGGCTAGGCCACCCTTGGCTTCGCTCAAAGAAAGTGGTCCCTTCAATTGTTCATAAGTATTTCAAATTTCCACATGGAAATGAAATATTTACCATACACCATAGTGGATTTAATCCATTTTCCTATAAAGGTAATTTCTCCTTAGAAGCTTTTTGGCCTGAACCTATGGAACCCATCACCCCTTGTAAAAATTTATTTTTCATAGCCTATCAAAAGTTCAAATCCAAATGAATAGCCAAAATGTATCTTCATAACATGTCCACGTCTACTTCCGCTCCTCCTATTCTAGATGAGACCATGCTCTAGCTTGAGTCTGAAATTGAACAAACAACACCACCTCATGAGCAACTTACCATAGCCACTTGCCCTCCATCATTTAAACACCCAAGAGAAACCAAAACCAATCATGTCATGCCTCCTCACATTAAACAAGTCTATAAAGCCAAAGAGAAAGTGATTGACCTATCTTCTTTAGTTTCTTCCATTCTTTCCCCTCTGGAAGAAAAAAACCTATGACGGATAAACCCACTCTTACACCTCAACAACTTCAAAATAAAATCAAATGAAACCACAATGCTAGGGAGTATAGGCATCATCGTCATCTCCTTGGTCATCAATCTCAAATGGAAGAAAACAAAGAAAACCAACCTCCACCTTTGACAGAAGCAATAGATGATCACTCTCCTCCTCTTGACCTGCCACAAGATAATACAGTCCAACCCTCACAATAGAATGATCCAATCCAATAGCACCAGTTTTGATACATCCTTCTTTGGAGATAGCCCTTTGACCTCCTATTGTAATCAATCTTGATGATGATGATGATGATGAGGAGATCACAAAAATAGATGAAGAAGTGCATAATGATTTAAACTCTTTATTTTCATCTACCATGAGCTTAAATGAAAAATATTCTACACCAAGTGAGGAACCTAGCACATCTCCTAGTTTGGTACTTGCAATTCTTCCTTTGGACAGTCAACCGCCCTCGCAATATACTGAATATGATTGGGAGGTTGATGAATTGTTAGATGGTTGACTTGCATTCACCTTACTAGCCTTTTATATTCATTTTCCTTTTTCTTTTTCATTTTTTTCATTTTTCTTTGATTGTATGTGCATATCGTGTTCCCTCGTAACGTGTGTTTGATGTTCTTTCTCTTTGTCCACTTCCCCTATTTGTACCTCTTTTCTATATGTCGTTACACATTGCTCTTTTTCTTTTGTGTTTTCCTTTTGGGGATGACGTAAAGTGTTGAGATGCCCTATGTCTCTTCCATGTTTACCCACAAGGTCCCTTTTCTTTTTTCCTTGTTGTTTTGTGTTTTCCTTTTGGGGATGACACAAAGCATGGATATGACTTATGTCTCTTCCATGTTGACCCAAATGGTCCTTTTACTTATTTTTTCACTTTTGTTTTGTGTTTCCTTTTGGGGATAATGCATGGCATTGAGACTGAAATGTCTCCTTCATGTTGACCCAAAATATTTTTCTTTTCATTTTCCTTTTCATTTTCTTTTCATTTTGGGGATGATGCAAAGCATTGAGACCGCAATGTATCTTCCATGTTGACCCAAAATGGACTTTATTTTTCTTTTGTTTTCACTCTCTTTGTGTCATTCTTCTAGTTCTATGTGCTTTGGGGAAAGATGACAATTTTGAGCTCTTTAATAAAAACAATTGCAGCAACAAACATACTGACCCTAAATCCATAGATCCCTTATGTGTTTGGTGCGTTCTTTTCCTGGGGGAAACTCCCTTTTTCTTTCATTTTATTTTTTGTTTACATGATGTAGCCTTACTAGGAAACATATGACTTGGCATAGGGATTTCCAATTTAGCTCTCATGTCTTGTTTTCTTTTTGCATATTTCCTTCACTACTTTAAATTAATTGATCACATAACGATGTGTAGCAATTCCTTTAAAGTGGGGGGCATACATTGGAATAATTCATTTGCATTCTTGGTACTTAGTGCAGCCTTGTCACTTCATACAATGTGTTTGTCACTTTGTGGATGACATTAGGTGTGATTTCCTTCATAAGTGTGATCTATCTTAGCATATTACATTCCTCTTGGTGGCCTAATGTGACACACTGTATCCCCTAATTTGTGAATATTTTATTCTTTGATTGGTCCTCTCTTGGAGACATTAGGCACAGTGTTCCCTAAGTGATATACCTTGCATGAACTTAACAAGACTCCTTTGAACATCTTTTCCATTTTACATTTTTGCATTTTACATTTTACCATTTTACCACCTTGCATAACGTAGCTTGTATGCATATGGTACCATCCTCTTTGTTCATGAGTTCCAAGCATACAAATATTTGCTTGTCTCATGAAGCACAAACCAACATTTTCCTTCGTGGTTGTAATGTGCCTTGCAACTTTTTGCTCTAAATTTTCTGTATTAACCCCTTTGGAGATTTGTCCAACATCCGATGTGCGATCTGATTTTACGCCATTATAATTCTTTGATCATTTTGCTTGGTTTGAAGGGAACTCATTCATCACATAGTAGTAAGTGTTATGCCAAAAACTTCATAACATTGTATTGAGCATAATAAATCCTATTACAAGATAGATTAAGCAAGAAACAAGTACAGTAATTTTCAGAATAAGATTGTAGGCTTAACAAACTTTCACAAATTTCTATCAGATTCTTTCATGCTCAGAAAATGGTTTCAGAACTTCATGACAAGGTGTATTTACTATTATGGACTATAACTAGGGGAATTATACTTAGCTAATCATTATCCTGAATGTTAGGACTTCTCGCTAAACACTACAAGGGAAACATACAAGAGCTAAATTTGTTATAAACTCATCCTAGATACATGGGAAGGTTGCATAGCAATAGAATTTTGACTGTATCAACAATTCCAGGGAATCTATGCACTCACAGTAGTGACTAAACCAGAAACAACAATTAATAATAATGTCTGACTTTTTCCATATGACAATCAATACAAATTTGTTTACATGTATTCTTAGATTTTACCCAAGATCAGTCCCATTTTTTTGGTTATTCATTTCAACAAGTTCCAAGCATCACTAAGATAACAATGGCTAAGAATATCATTAAAGCTGACCTGGAAAAGAACCTCAAGTCTGTTACAACACCTAGAAATCTTGTTGCAATGCCCAGAAATCATGAATAGCAGTTGTAGCCAAATCTTTGATGGTCATTCCTCTTAGATGAAGGTGCACCCTGCTCTAAACACCTCAAATGCCTATGCAAATCAACTCTAGCAACATCCACGAACTAGATACAAACATAAGGAGGCGTTTCCTTCTTTTGCAAACACGTTTTTATCAGTTTCGCCTAGATTTCATCAAAAAACATGACCTGAACCAGGTTTCTTGTTGTCTTTAAAGATGCACAAGGTTCTCCTTGAGAATCAAACCTTAAAGATATTTGAATACCTCTCAAAAATGACTCCCAGGCAACACCTGAGTTCAAGAAAAGGAGAGACGCAAAGTAGAGCACTTTGCATTTTCATTCCCAAAATCTTCAATGAATCCAACTAGGGATGATGGTTGCACATCTAAAATTGGAGCTGGTAGGTTCTCAAACCATAAACCAGAGGTTCAACCAACATGCTAAGAGAATACTCTTTTTTTTGTGAAAATCATATCCATTCAAAAAGTGTGAATCCTCTCCTCTTTTCCCCTTTTCATCATTCACCAAAAGGCCCGATAAAAATCACCCTTTTTCCTTCTATTGACTCAAACAAAAAATAAAGCTACTTTTGTATAGTCTCTTAAAATAAATATTTCCATAAGTCACTCTTGTAAAATTTCATAAAGTCACTTCACCTAGAATAATTTAATTAATTATTTAATATCACCTTTAGAGAATAATTTTTGGAACTTAGGCAATACTTAAATAATTAAATAAATGACTCCCTAACTTCAACAACTTCTTTCGGGAGTTGAAAGGTAATGAGGCATTCTGAGCGGCTAGCTGGGTGGGAACATTACAGTGGTGCCTTGTTAAAGTTATCAAGAGGTACATAACTTTAATATGGTTGAGTGGGACGCCCATTCAGTGGCATGACTTTCCCCATAGCCACCTAAGTGTTTGTGATTGCATACCAACTAGCATATGTATCTTACCTTTTTGGGTCTTCTCACTTGATGGACCACCATGAGTTCTATCACCCCAGAGTGAGTATGCGTTCTCTTTTTATCACAAACAACCTAGATCTAATCCACAATTAGATGGATAGACGATCGAAGCTTAATCTAATTCTCCCTTTTCTTCACATGAGTGTTCCTTTGTTCTTATTTTTATTTGGCCATAGGATTTTCATCCTGGGGGCTTGATCATCCCTCTTAATCATTGACATTCCATCTTGCTAACATAAGTGCATTTCAACCTCTCTCTCGATATGCATGGCTACTTTAGTGTGAGTTTTAAGCAAGTTCATCCTCTCACTAAAGTGGGGGCTAAATGTGACATAGAAAAATGGCCCCTTGGAATTTTCATGGTCTTTTAGGCCTTTTTTCATGATGCTTGGTCAATTTTGCTTTGATTTACTGATGTAATGTGACTTTGACATTCACATTAGGTCCCTAAAATTTAAAATAATGATGCCTTGTGAAGGTGTTGTGAAGTGTTGTAAAAAAATTTGACACTCTTCTAGACTCTATTCATTTCACTTAAAACTCACCTTTTCATCACTTATCAAGTCCTATTTTGAAGTGTTGTAAAGTCTTGTAACAAGATTTCACACTTTTCTAGGCTTAATTTCACTATTTACACCTTTCTTATGCTTTATTTGACCCCTTTATGCCCTTATAAGGCTTAACTAAGTGTATTTTTGAATGTAAACCCGATAAATAACATTAAATATGACTTAATTCCTGATAGCCACTTACAAGCCCAAGGTGGGAGCCATTCTCCATGGGTGGCGAATGAGTCCCTCTTGGCTCCAAATTCAAAATATTTCAAATTTTCTTTCACAGTTTATTCAAATTTACCTTATGTCAATCTGTGATGAGGTATAATTGGGTTACTAAGGCACAAGAGTGGATAAATAAATGTTTTTCTCATCATTTAACATCTCCTAATCCATTCAACCATTCATTCACTCATTAGCATTTGAGCACTTTGCATCATTCAATCAAACATCAATCAAATATCTTAGAGTGACCATTGACATATATTCAGACTTCTTCAACAAGGTTGTGGTGAGTTTAGGACATTGGCATGTTGTTTATTCATCATTCCTTGCTTATTTCATTCCATTTCTTTATTAAGAGTTTGATTACCAAAGTGGGATCTGACTAAGGAAAATCCCTATAACCTAACCCTTAACCATTTTCCCCCTTTTGCATTTGTGTTTGGAGACTTATGAGTGTAGATTTATCAAGAAATTAGGTTTTTAAAGGTGGTCAAGAAGTCAACAAAGTTTTTCAAGTCAAAGCAACCCTATTTCAAGCTTGGAGACAACCTATAGTCCATTTTCTGTAGATTTGACTTCGTAAACCCAACAAGCAGACAACCTCAAATCTGGTGATATAGAATTGGTCCCTGATTTCATAGAATTTTGGGAGAGGACTAATTCACCATTAGTGGAAAATGAGTTCCACCTTAAGGCTGGAAATCTAGATTTTCTTGGATTTTGGATCTCGACACTTAGAAACCTATTTCCAGAAGTTTTCATCAGAAGCAAGACTGATTCACCATCAGTGGTGAATGAGTCCCACTGTTGATTTTCAGTGATTTCTTCCAGTATTTAGAACACTCTAAATTCTTCATTCTCTACCCAGGTGCACTTTCGTTTATCCTTCTTCATTTCTGTTTTGCACTTGTTCATACTTTAGTTTATGTTTGCATATCACATTGTGTATTTAAACAAGGCATACATCTTAGGTTTTACATTCATAATTAGTCAATTAGTTCATATAACTACATTTGGATCATCTCATATAGTCTAAATAAAATCATACATTTTCCTAATTTGAGTGAACCACCTAGATTTTGTGTGGGGTTTATCTCTCTCCTTTTAGGTGAAACATCTTAAGAGTGCAAAAGTAGCCTATAAATCCCATACCCAAAAATATATGGTTCAATGATGTACTGCACATACCAGGTTTGGCACATAACCTACTTTCTATTAGTAAGTTAAATGATGTTGGTGTGCAAGTTTATTTCTTGAGTGGGGGCTACAAAATGACTAGCCGCTTAATGGTGTTGGCCAAGGGTGTTCGTATTGGCACTCTATACAAGCTGGATGCACGTGTTGTTTAATGTAACATCTCTATAAGTCAAGCAAGGTTTCTTGTAAAGAGAAGAAGAATGAAAACCCTCTAAGTGCAAACTCCTTGGAGGTTAAACTCCTAGTAGAGAAAACCATGCTATGGTATAATAGACTCGACCACATAGGAGAAAAGGGCTTGAAAGCCTTGAAAAATAAAATTCTAGTAGAAGGGCTTGTTTATTGCACCCTTGAGTTCAATTTCTATGAACATTACTTTTATGGAAAGCAACACCATGTTTCATTTTATTCTAGTACCCATAGATCTTCTGGCATACTGGATTATGTTCACTCTGATGCATTTGGTCTAGTAAATGTTCCTTTGTTATATAAGTCTAAATATTATATCTCTTAAATATTGATGATTATTTTAGAAGGGAATTTGTGTAATTTCTTAAAAGTAAATCAAAATTGTTTAGTCAGTTTAAAGAGTTTAAAACTTGGTAGAAAATCAAACTAGAAGAAAAATTAAATGCTTAAGGACAAATAATGGTAGTGAGTTCTATTATGTATATCTTGAAAGGTATTGCAAAGACCATGGGATTAAAAGGCATAAAAATATGCCTTATACTCCACAACAGAATGGAGTTGATGAAAGGTTGAACATGACACTAATGGAAAGAGCGAGAAGTATATTGAGTAATGCTAGTGTGGAGCAAAAGTTTTGGGCTGAGGCTGTAGCTATAGCATGTTACTTGATTAATTGCTCACCTTGTTCATCTCTTGTTGAAAAAATTCCTATGGAAGCGTGGTCTGGTAAGAAGCCCTCTCTAAGACATATTTGTGTCTTTGGCTATGAGGCATATGCATATGTGATGAATGAGAAAAGATCTAAGTTGGAGAACAAGGCTATCAAATGTATCTTCATTGGTTATGGAATTGGTGTGAAAGGATACAAGCTTTAGAACCATGTTAATAAGAAGGTTTTGTATAGAAGAACTGTAATATTTCAAGAGCTGAAACCTTCTTTAGCTGATTTGTAGTTAGAGATATAAGAAAGAGAAAAGAAGAATGATGTAGTTGAAATTACTCAAACTCCAGATAAAGAGGAACTACAAATTCAAAGTGTACCTGATACTGAGGAGAGCTTTAGTAGCTCTGAGAGTTCTGAATAGGAAGAAGAACCATAATCTCAGCCTCAACCTATGAGGAGCTCTACACATGTGAAGTGGTAACCTGAAAGGTATGGATTTTCCATCTTGGATTTGAACTATGTTGATGCCTTGATTACTAGCACTGATGAGCCTAAGACTATAAAAGAGGCTATTAATATGTCTAATTCATATTCTTTGTTGGAATCCATGAATGAATAAATAATATCATTGAAGAAGAATGAAACCTAGGATTTGGTAACTTTTCTTGAAGGGAAAAATCCTATTGGTTGTAAATGGGTATTTAAGAAGAAGATTGGTTTGGATGGAAATGTTGAGAAATATAAAGCTAGGTTGGTTATGAAAGGTTATTCCCAGGTGGAGGGAATTGATTATGGAGAAATATTTTCTCCTATAGCTAAGCTAACATCTATCAAATTATTTCTTTTATCACTTGCAGCTATGTATGACTTAGAGATTGAGCCAATGGATGTGAAGACAACATTTCTTCATGGAGATCTGGAAGAAGAAATTTATAATTCCTAGCTTGAGCACTTCATTTAAAAAGGTAAAGAAAGGTTGGTTTGCAAGTTAAAGAAATCTCTATATGGTTTAAAGCAATCACCTAGAATGTGGTACCAAAAGTTTGACACCTTTGTGTTGTCATTGGGAATTTTGAGATCAAAATCAGATCATTGTGTGTATTGCAAGATTTAAAATGATCATTTGCTTATTATTGCCCTATATGTGGATGATATGTTATACTTTTCGAATAGTAAGGGTTTTATTTTTTCTTTAAAATATTAGTTGTCAGTATGTTTTGAAATGAAATATTTAGGTGCAGCAAGGTATATTCTAGGTATGGAAATCAAAAGGGATAGGGAAAGTAGAAAGCTTTAGTTCAGCCAGAGTAAGTATATTAATACTATCCTTGGAAGATTTAGTATGACAAATTGCAAGTAGTTAGTTGTTCCAGTGTTGCAGGGAATGGAGCTATGTGTTGAGGATTGTCTGAAGTCTCCTATTAAGATGGACATGGCCAAGGTGTCTTATGAAAGTGTAGTTGGTAGTTTAATGTACACAATGGTCTGTACTAGGATAGATATTGCCCAAGCAGTGGGAGTACTTAGTCAGTTTATGGCTAATACAGGAAGACTACATTGGGATGCTATGAAGAGAGTTTTTAGGTATTTGAAGGGTACCTCTGAGTATGCTTTATGTTAACATGGCAACTCAGTTGGATCACAAAGGTCTCTTAACATTCATGGGTACATAGATTCTAATTGGGTAGGGGATGTTAACATCAAAAGATCCACTAGTGGATACATCTTCATGTTATTCGATGGTGCAATTAGTTGGATGAGCAAGTACAAGCTATAGTTTCTTTATCTACTATTGAGGTAGAGTACATGGCAGCAACACATGCCTACAAAGAATCCATTTGGCTTAGATTTTTGTGTTGTGATGTTGGGTTTAATGTAGGGCAGACTACTATTTTCTGTGATAGTCAGAGTGTTATTTATTTGGTAAAAAATCCCACTTTCCATGCCAGGATGAAGCATATCGATGTTCAACATCATTTCATTCATGATATGGTGGAATATGGAAATGTTAATCTAGAAAAAGGTGAATACTCTAGAGAATGTTGCTAATGCATTGAAAAAGCTTGTGAGCACAAACAAGTATATAGGTGGTGTGCCAGTTCGATGGGCTTTGGGCTTATGACTTTCAATAACTTCAATTTTGGAAGAAGCTAGTAAGTCTTTGTCAAGTGGGAGTATGTTGGAAAATGTGCCTGAACTTGTTGGCTTAGAACTTCCCTTTATTAGCCTTCATGTTGTGGGATTGCTAAATTTCTGAACTTTGGAACTCATGTCATGAAGTTCTAGAAATTCATATCTTTCTGACATATTGCTAGATCATGAAAATTTGGAACTTTGGAACTATGTCGCGAGGTTCTTGAGTTTCATAACCTCCCGACATAGTAATCTCCTTATTGTTGCAGCATTCCAAGTTTTCGTAACCTTTGTTGCAGAGTTCTGGAGTTTCATAACTTAGCGAATTAGCAATCTCTTTGTTTTATAGATGTCACGAGTTTTCATAACCTCGTAACCTCTGACATGAGGTTCTATGGTTTATTTGTTTAGCAACTTAGAGATATAGCAATATGTGATGGAAGAAATATGGTGGAACCCACAAGGTTGATAAGGACAGATGGTGTCGTGTATGAGTAGATGGTGATTATCGATGAGATGATTGTACAATTCACATCCCTGTTGTGAATTGTGTGGAAGTCGCCAGTGTGAGTGAAGTCTGTAACTCTATGTAATCTATTTACTATAATACAAAGTGGATTTATTTGGTGTGTGGGTTTTTCTCCCATAAGGGTTTTCCCATGTAAATCTGGTGTTCAATTCTTTGTGTTGTCTGATCAATATTCTTTGTTAATGTGTTTTCTTAATATTGTGTAACTTGGTTTAGTTTTTTCTGCACTCCTTCCTTGAGAATTTTGGATAGGGAAGGAATTTTTGCACTGGACTTTCCTTACACCAACTTGATTTTGTGTTCATATGTGTTTGCGTCTTATCCTTGTGTTTGTATATGTGAACATGATTAATAACCAAGTTACATCCTGTGTGAACCCAAGCCTAAGTACCTAAAAAACAACATGATTATATAAGTTAAACAAGGAAATGCAATCCTAAACATGGATTCCCCATGAGATTCATTAACATAACTCAAATTAGGAAGAAAATGATAAAAAAACACTATGAAATCATAAAACAAGATTGAATCCTAATTAAGTAAGAAAACTCTCAATCCCATGGGGGAATTGGTGCCAATTTGATGTGGAAATTTGGCCCTTTCCCAATTCCTATGATTGCAAGCTTCAAATGTAGATTTGATGAAGAAATGTGATCCACTTTTGATGATGAATGATGAAGATTCCAAGCTAAATCTGCAAAAGAACCTAGCTAAGAACTCAATGGTATGAAACTTGATAGATATTTGAGCATGGTAACTTTACTCAAATTGTGGATGATGAAATGAGGAGAGAAGATCTTCATTTATAGGATTTCAAGATGGATGAAAGCTCAAATTTGAGCAATGTGGGACTAACTTTCATCCAAGGATATGATGTCACTTTTCAAGCTATGAATGGATGATGGTTGTGCAAGATTTGGGGTTTGTGCCAATAAATACCAATATTTGAAATTCAAATTTGTTGAAATGACATGTAAGAGTGAAGGGAAAATGCAATAAATGCCACTTGGCTCAAGGCAAAGGACATGTAAGATGAATTTATTGCCTTGTTGGATGTACATGTTGACTTGGAATTTTTGAATTCAAATTGAGAGAATATTCCAAAAGATGCCATGTGAGGGAAAATAGGAATTTAATAAATGAATTAAATCTATTTTCATGTGCAACTTGCATTATCTAGAGGATGTGACATGAGATGAGATTAAATTAATCAAGTTTAATTAATTTAATAGGAGATTAGATGATGTGACTTATTTGACTCAAATTTATGGGTTTATTTAAATCAAATAAGAGAGGAATATGATAAGAGGCTAATTAAATAAATATTTTGATTTATTTAATTAAAAGGGATGGTGTTAGATTAAATCAAATAAGGTTTTAATTTATTTAATTTAATGGATAGACTTTAGATATTTAATCAAATAAATTGATTATTTAACTAAATAGGGATAATTATATTAGATGGATTGATTTAATTAACAAGAGAAAGTGACTTGATTAAACAAGATGATTTATTTAATTAAGAGATGAATATTGATGAATTTAATAAGATAAGAGAATTTGATTAAACGGTTAGATCAAGGGATGATTTAGGAAGAAATGATGTTAGTAAGTTAGGATCATATGCACCATGTCAATCAATATATTTTCGATGTCTACATTTTGCCCCTCTTTGAAGCAAGGTACTTGTTGCGTTGGTTCAAAGAATAAACGATCTCGATCAAAGCCAAAAAAAAATTGATTTTAAAACTTGCCCCACCAATGCATGGCGAGAGAAAATATTCCATTATGATGCCCCCTCAAGAGATTGGATAAAAATTTCAATTTTTTAGGTGATCTCACAAAAAAAAGGTGAAAAAGTGCCTGAGAGGTTCGAAGTGGTCTGGGAGGCTAAAAACGTGTCTAAATGCAAAAAAATGATGAAAAATAAGCCTCGAACAGATGAAAATAGGTGCGGGGGTCCAAAACCCTAGCAGGACAGCCCTAGAGGGTCAAAAAACCCTAATTTTTAGGTTTACAAGGGGCCCAAGGGATCACTTTCAAGTCATTTTCATACACCTCTGCTAGCGAACCTCAACATTTGAGCTATGACCTCCTGATGATATGGTGCAATGATAGCTTCCCCTACACATTTCGAACCGAGTTGAGACCTACCAATAGCCACCAGGCATTGGTGCCCTGGTAAGTGACCCTAACTGACACTTCGTTTTTCCATTTTAGTGCATTTATTACTAGTTTTAGGGAGAGCTCACCTCCAGCGGCCCTATTATAGTGCCGCTCGGTATTTGAAGCGCATCACTTTTAACTATTTTGCACCATAGTGGTGTTGTTTAGCACAGCAGCGACACAATTTAGAGTTTAAAAACTCCACCACTGGGCTCGGGCTCGGCTTGGACTCGCAGGCCAATTTGAGAAAAGTGTGCTGCGGCGGTACCCTTTTCAAGAAAACTACGACGCTAGGGGTGAAATCGCGCCACAACGGCACTATATGGAAAAATTCCAAGTCCAACGTCGGTGTTTGAGAAAACTCAAACTGCAACGCCTGCACAAACTGCGCCGCTGGATGCAAGTTTGGAGCATTAGGTCAGGAATTTTCCAAAAAAATTTAACATGCCAACTTTGCTAATGCAAGACGGGCCTAGGGAGCTATACTCTTAGGAGCACCAGTTGCGGGACTTGGCAACTGTTCTTCAGGGTCTTAGCGATAGAGACCAAGACCGACTGGGGGCCGCTGGGCTTTGGCACATTGCATACACAACGCCCATGCGCACACGCCTCGAGATGCTATCAGCACTAGCCGAGAGATGGCATAGCGAGACATCATCGTTTCATCTTCCCACTGGTGAGGTGACCGTCACACTGGAGGATGTTTGGCGCATACTATGGTTGCCCATTCATGGCCATCGAGTGATTTATGATATGGAGGAGGGATGCGATTGCTACACCTGAGTCCTTTCCATACAAGATATCATTTATTGTGAGCGACAGATTGAGCTGGAGAGGTACAGAGTGATAGCACCTCCCTTCCGCTGGGAGATTGCAGCGATCATCTCAGGTTTGGTTGCCTTAGACAGACGAGGTGATACTTCAGTCCTAGATGGGGATACTGCTAGGAGAGGATGGTCTAAGACAGGCCAGTTTGGTTTGCATGGGGGCCCATCCTTTTGGCTTCCCTTTATAGAGATTTGCATGAGTATGCATACATGGATGGTAGAGCATTGGGAGTTGGGGTGACACTTCTGCATGTTTGGGCATGGGAGCACATTTTTGTGTTGCATCCACTAGTCGTTTCAGTTCTGATGGGGGCAGAGGATGCCCTGGTGGCATGGTACAGAGGTGGTGTGTCCTTCACACACACCGAAGAGCACGAGATCCCCCATTGGAGGCAGTTCATAGATGAAATGGTTGTGTTCATTTGGAGACCCTACCTCGGTCAGCTTGGATGGGTTGATGATGCAGTGTAGCTCTTCTACTACCAGCAAGACAGATATATGCAGGGTCGAGAGCATACTATGATAGAGCGATATTTGCGCAGGCGCGTACAACATCAGTTCGGAGAGCCACAGGATCAGCCAGATGACGGCTATGTGGTCATTTTCACACGCAGCATGACACAAGTGGCATGGGAGCCAAGTATTCCTACAGCGAAGGCGGTTGACAGTTTTCAATAGCTGGTAGCCCGACCGTGGGCCTACAATCAGGGATTGGCAGATCCAGGCACTACACAGGCATACAGGGATTGGTTCAGGCCTCCTCTCTGTTTGATTGTTCCAAGTGAAGATCCAGAGGCACACTGAGTCAAAGGCAGGAGGAGAGGACGAGGATGAGGTCCCAGGGTTGCAATTTGATAGGACCCACCATTTGTGCCCCTAGTTCCACCAAATCATAGAGATGTCCCCATGCAAGACCAGCAGCAATATTCGCCAGTCCCACCACCATGAGCCGAGGGTGAGGGTTAGGTTCCTGTACAGCCACGGGCATAGCCAACAGGGCAGCCAGATCTGTAGGATGCCTTGATTTTGTAGTTATAGGCATAGATACAGGCAGTGACAACTAAGCGGGACCAGGCACAAGCTGAGAGAGAGCAACTTAGAGAGGAGAGAGATAAGGCTATACAGTAGCGACAGGTCACAGAGCTATAGGCAACCACAGAGCTGGGCCGTAGGCAACAGATAGAGAGCATGACAGCCGCTTCATCCTCTCAGGGTATAGTGCTGGTTTGATCCTACAGGGAGGCCATTCGAGGGGTAGAGTACTATCACCAAGCCTATCACAATCATGTTCCTAGAGCAGCCTGGGTTCCAGAGTATTTAGAGCGGGCCAGCCAGAGACCACCAGAGGGTCACGATGACAAGGGCAAGGGTAGCATCCACGGAGATCGAGCATGATTCAGATGATACACATTTTTGGTGCCTTATGGGCTCATTTTTGATAGCCTGATGGGCATTTTATACTGATTGACACATATGTACAGTGATCCGATTATTATTTGTATTATGACAGTTGATGATATGGTGTATATATGAGCCAATTTTGATGTGATGCAATGTGTTATCTATACACGTATGATTTATTTTTATATGCTTTGTAGTGATGTTTTATGGATGCATTTATTTCTAATGATGTTTATGCATTTGATTATGACCTATGATGTGCAATGATGTTAACTATATGATGATTTATTTTATGCAAATGTGATGTGTGAGATGATTTAATATATGGTATATGTAATGATGTGTAGAAAATGCTTATTTATGAGATGATTTATGATGCATGTGATATGATGCGATGGTTGTGGTATTATGCGAATGATTTTATGAGATAATTTTTTTAGAATAACCAATGTTATTATCCTAAATGATGTATGTGATGCAACGATATGTCAATGCCAAGTGATATGCTAATGTGTAATGAATTAAATGCTTATATGCCTATTTGTTTTATGATTATGCAGTAAATGATTATGAAATGATTCTGTAAATGTTATGTGATGATTTAGATGGTAATGTGAAATGGTTATGAAATGCAAATGCTATGAGATGCAATGTAATGGGCGAAATGCGATGATATGGATGCACCTATTTATATGATGATGAGAATGTAATGTTTCGCATATGATATGCAATGCAATGTGCTAATGATATCTATATGATGTGCTTATGTAATATGCTAATGATGCATGGATGCAGGATCGATGGTGATGATGAGCAACTGTCATAGTACCTTGGTTAGCGTGGTTAGTAAGAAAAGAAGAAGTCATTTCAACAAGACGCAAGATAACACAGATGCAGATGATGATGATGATGATGATGATGATTACTTTCTGAGGAATTGGGATTTTCAAATGGCCAAATTTTCTTATGTTTGATAACACACGTGGTATGATGCATCAAGGTATAGGCAACAAGGATGGCATGGTACTTAGTGTGATGGACTTTGACTCGAAAATTAGATAGGAGTATTCTTGCTCATACTTGACATATGGAAACCTTGCTAGGATGCACTTCAAAAGTTTCAGACATCTCAGACCAAAACACGGAAAGGTAAACCTATCCCTGCAATAGTCAACAAGTTGCCCTAGACCTCTTCCATATATGCCTAACAAATCAAGTATTCACCGAGGTTATATTGCAAGAACATCCAACAAGCACAACAGACAAAAGATAATGATCATTGCCCCATTCCTATTTCTCTAAATCCACTACTTTGGGATATCATCGAGAAGTCCTTGGAATAAGTGCAAAATAAGATAAGTCAAAAAGATAAAGCCAAGCGAACAAACAAACTGATGCTCTTCAATACCGCTAATGGGAAAAGGATGTGTTTTCTAAGATGATATCCAAAACTTATTGCCAAAAGATAATGCCCATTGTTGGAAGGATTCATCCTAGGACATGTTAGTGGATGGCGGAACATCATTTCATTTATGAGGGATGATTGATATGGGGAAAATTCAGATGATGATATTATTGATACGAAGAGATGACCAATTTGTTTACTCACTGTCCTAGACTGAAGACTTGGCATTTTGAGTTCTACTTTTAAACCTGCTAGACTTGTTTCGAATTGTTTTACCAAAGGTTGATGATGATGATTAGTTTATTGTGAGTGATGTTTATTGCGGGTGAAAGCGAGATGAGACGGATGGATTTTTTCAAATATTTGGATGTTTTTGGAGTTTTGCAATGTTTTGAGGCTGTTTGTGGTATTTTTTCTTTTTTCAAGATTTTCAAATGTTTTGATTTTTTTGGATTTTCCAATGTTTTTGGGATTTTCTAAGATTTTGACCAAGAGACTAACCTAAAGACCTATCCTAGGGGCCTCGGGGCTGATCAAAAGATTAGCCTTGCCTACGTTATACACGTAGAGACCACGTAGTTTGACTGACGACTTGACCGATTTACAAATGAAGATATACATGATGAGATGTCAGTTTATTATGATGGACTCCTATAGGACTGACCTAAATGTCTCAAGGGATGATCAAAGATCAACCTTGCCTACGTTTAAGCTCAGAGACGATGTAGTTTGACAAGATGACCTTCTTTATTGTTTTTTGAATGACTTTTTGACCTATTTTTGAATTTTGATGTGTCAGGGGCCGATCAAAGATTAGCCTTTCCTACATTTAAGCTCAGAGATGACGTAGTTCAGATTTTCATGTTTTTGGCATTTTCTAACTTTATGAGTGTTTTTTATTTTTTTGATATTTTGATGTTTTTGGCTTTTCTGATGTTTTGATGTTTTTGGATTTTTCTAATTTTCTAATATTTTTTGGATTTTCTGATTTTGAGGACTTTAAGATCATACACGAAACCGTCCAATGAGAATGTGCCCCCAGCGTGATGCAACAGACTACCCCGATATAGACAAGACAAACTAACCTTGACAATGGGCCGAGTAGTACTAGGAGGGATCATGCTACGAACACAGGACGAAGCTATGGTGCAGATGCAAATGGATGTGTGATAGATGGAGACCTGAATGCGATGGATGGTGGAAGTGAAATGGAGGGATGATGCAGAACAAGCCATAAAGATCCTGGTGGATGGAAAGTGCTTATTTACACAAGGCGCCTGTTTGCCAGGTTTTCACCAAGGTACTTGCCCAAAGTGCCACCAATGTGGTTTTCACTAGAGGACGATTTTTTTAATCCTTTTTCTAATTTTTTTAGATTTTTTGCTTTTTTGATTTTTTTGTTGTTACCAAGATGCCTGTTTGCCAGGTTTTCGCCAAAGTAACCATTTTTTTAGGACTTTTTTTGATTTTTTGATTTTTTGGATTTTTTGGTTCTATACTTGGAAGAATTAGGCATAAATTTTTTTGAGATGGGAGCTATTCATGGGCTCCCACAAAGTTTCCCCTTCAGGTGTTGATAGCTAATATGCCCCTGATTTATAGCTTGTTGTGATGATGAAAGAACCTAACCAATTGGGTTCGAACTTGCCTTTGCTGCTAGGATTTGGACATTCTTCTGATTTTCTTTTAAGACCAATTCTCTGACTTGGAAAGTCCTGCTTCTGGTCTTCTTGTTGTATCTTCATTTGAGTCTATTTTGATAGACTTGTAGATGATTCAAAGCATCTATGCATCTCTCACCTAGTAGCTCCAACTCGTTTAATCTTCACACATGGTAGTCCTCATCAGTGATGAGATTTTGCAATGATATTCTGAGGGATGGGAGCTCAATCTCAATGGGGAGTACAGCTTCTGATCCATAGACCAAGGAGAATGGGGTGGCACTAGTGGGTGTGTGGATGCCGGTTCGATAAGCCCAGAGGGCGAGATTAAGCTGCAAGTGCCAGTCATGACCTACATCATTAACTGTTTTCTTGAGTATTTTGAGGATGGTTTTGTTCATGGCTTCTGCTTGGCCATTGCCTTGGGGATAGTACGGGGTGGAGAAGCGATGCTAGATTTTGAATTTCTCACAAAAGTCACAAACCTCCTGGTTCTTGAATGGTGTCCCATTATCTGAGATAATGGCTTGTGGGACATTGTAACGACAG
This sequence comes from Sequoia sempervirens, assembly GCA_007258455.2. Classification (NCBI taxonomy): domain Eukaryota; kingdom Viridiplantae; phylum Streptophyta; class Pinopsida; order Cupressales; family Cupressaceae; genus Sequoia; species Sequoia sempervirens. The sequence continues at coordinate 117,666,257 of VDFB02168118.1, read as the reverse complement.
ATGAGATAGATTAGGATGAATTTTGAGATCTACTTTCTAGTGATATAGGTCATGGGTATGGCTTCCACCCAATTTGTGAAGTACTTAGTTGCAGTGATAATGAATTTATGGCCATTGGATGATTGGGTGAGATTTTTCCAATGAGGTCGAGTCCCCACTGTGAAAAGGGCCATGGTGTGACGATTGGGTGAATGTCTTGAGCTAGAGCATGGATGAGGTCCCCATGCTACTGACATTGTAAACACCTTTTAGCATGATCATGTGCTTCTCGCTCCATTGTGGGCCAATAGTACCCCAGCCTCAGCAGTTTTTTGGATATGGTTATTCTGCCTGAGTGTGAGCCATAGATACCATTATGAACCTTGGTTAGAGTGGTTAATGCCTCCTCAGCATTTAGACAGCGCAGTAAAGTACCCTCTATGCTTCTATGGTATAAGGTATCACCTAGGATGACAAATCTAGATGTCTTTTTTATAAAGGTTCATTTTAGGCTCGATGGTAGGTCAGCGGGTATGACTCCTATGCGAAGGTATGTGTAGATGTCATGATACCAAGGATCGTCAGGACCAATGATTTGACACACATATTTTGATTCTGGTACCTTGAATGTGGGAATGAGAAGTTGCTCGATCAAGAATTCGTATTTCAGCACGTTGTGAGGGATGTCTACTAGAGACCCAATTGTAGCCATGGCGTCAGCTGCTCTATTGTTGGTTCTTAGAATCTGCTCAAATTTTATGTCAATGAAGGATTCCTTTAGAGTCTCCACCAATTTCTTGTATGGGGTTAGCTTGTCATCCTTTGTCTAATATTCATTATTGACTTGATTTATGATCAACTATGAGTCATCATAGACTTTGAGAGCTATGATATTCCATTGTACTGCTATTTTGAGACCTATAGTCAAAGCCTTGTATTCTGCTATGTTGTTGGTGCAAGGAAATTCCAATTTGTATGACTTTGGTATGCAATCCCCTTGTGGAGTGATGAAGAAGACACCAACTCCTGAGCCATGTTGTGTGTATGAACCATCAAAGTATAGTTTCCAGTTATCAGCAACGTTGAGGTTAAAAATAGACTCATCTAGAAACTCTGAGACAAGGGGATTCTCAGAATACATAGGTGCTTCTACTAATTGGTCTGCAATAACTTGACCCTTGATGGATTTTATTTCAACATACTCGATGTCATATTCTGATAATATCATGACCCATTTTTCCATTCTACCAGTTAACATTGCCTTTGATAAGAGATATTTAAGGGGGTCAATTTTGGCAATAAGCTTGATCTTGTGTGCCAACATGTAATGTCTAAATTTTTGGGATGCAAACACTACTGCGAGGCATGCTTTCTCAATGAATGAGTAATTTAGCTCATGACCCACCATTGTCCTACTAATATAGTAGATGGCCCTCTCCATTCTATTTTCATCATGCTAGGCTAGTAGGGCTCCAAGGGTTGTTGCTATTGCTGACACATATAAGATCAATGGCTTCTTTGGGATAGGTGGCATTAACACTGGAGGTGTCAGTAGATATTCCTTGATCTTATTGAATGCCTCTTCACATTTTGTATCCCATTTATATGCCACCCCCTTGTGGAGTAGTTGAGAATATGGATTCTGCTTGTCTGCAAGTTGTGCTATGAACAGTTAGATGGATTGAAGTCGGCCTTGGAGGCCTCTCAGTTGTTTTAATGTCTTTGGTGCTTCCATCTCAATGATTGCTTTTACTTTCATGGGATCCACCTCAATACCCCTCATGGAGACTATGTATCCTAGCAGTTTACCTGATTGTACGTCGAAGATGCACTTCTTAGGATTTAGTCTGACTTTGTATTCCTCAAGTCTGTCAAAGATAGCACTTAGGGTTGCTATATGATCTTATCTTTTTCTTGAATTTGCTAGCATATCATCAACATAGTCTTTGACTATTTTGTGAATCATTTCTTGGAATATTAGTGTCATGGCCCTTTGATAGGTTGCTCCTGTGTTCTTTAGGCTGAATGGTATCATGTTCCAGCAGTAGGTCCCCCATGGGCAAGTGAAAGTTGTCTTGTGTTGATCTTCTTTTGCTATAATAATCTGATTATATCCTGAAAATATGTCCATTAGTGATAGCATCTCATGCCCTATTGTCATGTCCACTATCATATCGATATTGGGAAGTGAGAAATCATCCTTGGGACATGCTTTGTTCAAATCTCTGAAGTCCGTACAGATTCTGATGGCTCTGTCAAGTTTTGAAACAGGTACTAAATTTGATGCCTATTCTGCATAATCAATTGGTCGGATAAATCTTGCGTCTAGCAATATTTTGAGCTCCATTTTGACCAATAAGGCTATTTGAGGATGCATTTTTTAGAGTTTTTCTTGACGGGTTTTGCCTTTGGATATACTGCTAGATGATGAACCACAATCTCTAGATCAAGCCCTAGCATATTAGCATAATTCCATGTGAAGTTTATTTTTCTTTCCTTTAGGAACGCTGTGAGGAGTTCTTGCTCTTTTGATAATAATGATTCTGCATAAAATGTGATATGCGGGGTCTCATCTATTCCTATGTTGACCGAATTGCATTTTTTGCCAAGACTGCTGACTTCTCCTGATGGATAGCTCTTAAGGGAAGATTGAATCCTTCATCCTCAGGTGCCTCAAAGAGGTTTTCACTATTGGATACGTCCTTTCTTTTTACTATTTTCTTGCCAGAGAGTGCCATAGTGTGGTTTTCACAAAAGGACTTGGATATGATTCTTAGTTTCTCACTTTTGGGACTGAAGGATTCAATCATTTCCCCATAATAGGTGTGTGTGTCCAACTCTATTATAAAGCTTGCCTTATGATCTCCATCTGGAATGTTATCCCTCAATCCCATGAATTCTGAGAGCGCTTCATCATTTTCGAATGTATCAAGGACTGGTGGTCCTCGTTGGTCATAGTTGATCAGTTGGGAGTAAACTAAGCAGATCTCATGATTTTGACTATCTGGTTCAAAGGATATGGTATTAATCATACACAAGGTGGTATCTTCGAATAACCTAGGTAGATTGGTCAAGGTATCTTCGTCATCACTACTAATATAGGGCTTAGTTATGAAGTTATGTGTTTCTTCGCCTATGGATATTGGTGAATGTAGTTGTACTAGCAATAGCTGAGGAGAAACATTAGTGGCTCTAACTAGATGACATCGGCCACGTATGGTTATTCTCGGAGTGGCACATCTAAGACCAAGATTTGTTATGGGTCGCATCTTAGGCGTGATAGGTATTGTGAGCCCATTGTCATTTTCTCCCAGTCTTTGATTTCTGTTGTAGCCCATTGCAAGCATCATGTGTAGGTCCTTGCTTCTTTCATCCATTGGTAAATTAGCTCTCGGTCTTTCATCTTGATATAACATGTTTGATGGATCTGCTTCAATGACCTCATGACCAAGGTCTCCCCATCTTATGAATTTGGGATAATCCTCGGGATACATTTGTGATGTGGAAGCCTTGTTTTCTTGTGGGCGTCCTCATGATCTAGGAGATTGTGGTAACTCTCCTATCATGAAGCATTGTTAGGAATTTTGTAGCTTCCACAACCATCTTCCTAGATGATGAGCTTGATGTCAGAGATGTTAGGGATGGTGGGGATGGTAGGTGTCTCTATCGCAGAAGTGGACGCGAGAGTGGTGGGGTCAATGTATGGTGTGGATGGGCCTTCACCATTCTTTGGCACTTATGGGATTTTATAGTACTTGGCTTCAAGATTTTTGCAATATGAAAATGCTTTTGGATCTCCATGAATGGTAACCTCTTGTCCATTATGTGTAAATATTACACATTGGTGGAAGGTTGATGCTACAGCTTTCATTGCATGGATCCATGGGCATCCCAGGAGGATATTATATGGTAAGTCGAGGTCGAGGACCTGACAGGTGGTTTACATGAGCGTTGGTCCTACTTGAATGGGGAGTTTAATCGTGCCCTGAGACACTCTTTCTTGGTCATCATATGCTCTGATTGTGATGCCCTTGCCTTTGTTGATGGAATCATTTGATATTTTCAACTACTTGATGAGGCTAAGAGAACAGATGTTCAAACCTACACCTCCATCCACCAAGACCCTTTTGATTTTTCTTTTGTTTAAAATGGCTTCCAAGTGAAGTGCGCGGTTGTGAGATGGTTGGGCAGGGAAATCTTGGTTAGAAAATGTAAGGAGATTAGGTGTTATGATGTTTTCAACCATAGCTTGGAATTGTTCCGCATCGAGGTCTGCAGGGACAGTGGATGAGGCTAATGCTTCCTCAAGGATCTTCTTATGGGCTGATGATATTTTTAGCAACTACATGATGGAGATGTGTGCTAGCATTCTTTTGAGTTGTTCTACAAAATTGTAGCTACGCGAAACGGGTCTTGACGAAGGGATTCTATTGGGTTGGGATGATCCTGCGATGGTGACTTTTTCACCTCTTGTGGTGACTCCACAATCTTCGGCATGAGTTCCCTTGATGGTGATGACCATGCAGTCTTCATTTAGGGAGGCAACGACTATTTCGTATACATGATTTACACTACATTTTCCTTTATCCCTGTTATTCCCTTTGTTGCCATGATTTGGCATCAGATTCATGTAGATTTTAAGATCCTAATTCCTAGTAGGTGTTTCCACATTTATGATTCTTTTATCGATGAGATCTTGGATGATGTTCTTGAGTCTCATACAATTTTTTGTGGTGTGAACTTTGATTTTGTGGAATTCACAAAGTTGATTCTCGTTGTACCACAGGGGTTAGACATCAAGTTCTTGGTAATTTTTTAATGTAGGAGGTTTGATAAGTTTTTTGTCAATCAATTTTTTCATTATATCCTCCAATGGTTCTCCCAAAATGGCGTATTTGCATTTTGGATAAGTTTTGCGTTGTGGCGGTCCTCTTTGGTTAGTGAGGTTCTTCATGGTGGGATTATTGGGTTGGTATGTTGTGTGATGAGTGTTTTGGTGTTGTGTTTGGATTTTTAGTGTGGGTGTATGTTGGTGTGGACCACTAATGACCACCTTGGCATCAACGATGACATCATTAGTGATGTTCTTGTTTCTTTCCCATGTACAAAGTTTATTGTTGTAGTTTAATGATGGGTGATTGTTTTGTGGCTCGTGATATGACATTGACTCAGTGGGTTGGGTTACAAGGGCCCTTTTGATGATGAGCACCTTGGAGATTAATTGTTCATATGTAGTGATTCCCTGAACCTTGAGATGAAATGACAAGCGGCTTTCAAGGTTAGCGATGATTGTGCAAACTTGTTCCTCTGGCATGGTCCACTTGCTCTGATTGGCATTGGATTGCCATCATTGAAGAAATGAAGCAAAAGATTCATTCTTCCCTTGTTTCAAATCGTATAGTTCTTCAAGACTAACATCCATTGCAATATTACATGCGTAGTTCCTAATGAATGCATCCCTAATTTCTTGGAATGTTCTAATGCCTGAAGGTAAGCGAGAGAACCATTCTATAGCATTTCCTACCAAGCTCCTAGGGAATAGCCACATTAGATACGTATCATCATATGCGACTTCCATACAATGAACCTAGAATTCCCTGATGTGATCTTCAGGGTTTTCCATCCCTTGATATTTATCAAATTTGGGGATTTCGAATCCCTTAGGGAATGGTTTCATGTCTAGGCTCCTATCAAATGGATAGGGACACAAGTTGCTTTGCGTTTTAGTTGTTCACCCAGATTGAAGGTCAAGCACCTATTGTGAGAGCAACCTAAGTTGTGTCGTCACATCGCTCTATGGATCAGGGGGTGGGATGAAAGTGTTTTGTGTTGTGGTTTGGGTCATGGGTTGGGTGGATGCATTGTTTGGTGCATTATTTGATGGTATCTGCATGTTCTGTCGAGCGAAGTAGGATTCTACTTTCTTTTGTATGAACAATACCTATTGTTGTTGCACTAGGGTTTGGGCTTGTTGTTACGCTTGTTGCTACTCCAACAACACTTGTTGTGTTTGCTGCTGTTCCCACAATGCTTGTTGTTGGGCTGCCGATTCTACTGCTTCTTGTTGCTCTTGGTATTGCTTTAATGCTTGTTGATATACCTACAATTGTGCTACTTGTGCAAGAATTTTTTCTTGTGCTTGTGCGGCATGTTGTTGTAATAAGAGTTGTGCTTGAGCAACCCTTTGTGCTTACAATGCTTGGGCGGCTTGTTGTTGTTGTTGTTGCAATAATTCCTAGGCTTGTTGTGCTTGTTGTGCTTGTATTGCGGCTTGTGCAGCTTTGGCAACTTGTTGCACTACTTTTTATTTTTGGACTAGTTGGTATCCTCTTTGAAAAGCGGCTTGTAATGCTACGTCAAATTGGTTTGATGTGGTGAATGTTGGTGGTGGTGGAGGTGGATTTGGAATGGTGGTAGATAATGATGTTGTGTTGATATTTTGTGTGTTGGATAATGGTATTGATCTGATTGGTCCTTGTGAGACAATGTTTTGTGATTTCAAGGGTGTGTTTGATGGTGTTTCCATTGCTTGTGTATTTATCGTTTGTTGTTGTGATATCAACGATAAATTTTGTGTGTTTAGTACAATGTTTTGATTGATGGTTGCGATGTAGGTCTGATTGATACTTGCTAGGGGAGGAAGCCCTAGGCCAAGGAGTGGTGCGAATGATAATGGCAATGGTGGAAGAGGTGGAAATGTAAGAGGCATGAGTTGTTGTGAAAACATCATGGTGTCGAATAAACCCCCTAGTCTGAACATATCTCCCTCTTGTGAATTTGTGAGAAGAGGTCTTTGTGGTGCTCTGTGAAAAGATGTTGATGATGGGTCATAATGTAAAGTGAGAGGAACATTTTTGTGTAATGGGTTGTTAAGTATGTTTTGTTCCAAGGTGATGTTTGCGTCCATGTTTTGATTATTAACAAGGGGATGTGATTGAAGAGCATTGAGGAATGTGTTTCCCTTGCTGAAATTTGGTTGGGTTGGAGCAAACAATGTTGTAATTTGTGGGATGTTTTGTGTGACGTTTTGGGATGGAGGTATAGACAAGATGGGGATGGTGGATGAGATTGGAGGAAATGATGTGTCCATGATAGTACTTACATCAAAATCTGATGGTAACTTAGCCCCTTGTTTCACTAATTCAAGCATGTACAACGAAGGGTTAAGTCTCATCATGACGTTGATGATTCAATGGTTATCTAGGTTTTGAAGCATTTCTATCATTTCCTCATGAGACATTCCAAAAGTGAGGTCCTATCCTTGATTTTCTTCTTGGGGATGTTGTGATGATGAGAGGGTCAATGGGTTGCTTGATTCTACCGGATTCATTTATGCGTTGGTTTTTATAAGGTCGCTTGAAGCGGGTGTTTCTTTGTTGGCTTCCATACTCTTCTTGTGTTGAGATCTTGTTTGGACCATAAAACAAGGATCAAGAATATGGGATATGAATCTCTTGATTCTTTGGTTTGATCTTCTTTCTTTTTTTATGTCCCAAAGTGTGAAGTTTTAGGATGTGTCTTGAGGATCAAAGGGGATGATATGATAATGATGTTAGGAATGGATGATATGGATGTTCTTGTCTTTTTATGAATCTTGAATGAGACACTAGGCTTTTAGGACTTTGGATTTTGATTTGTTTTGAGATTTTGTCCTTGATTTTTTATTTTGATTTTGATTTTGATTTGGGATATTTGAAAAAAGGCCCTAAGATGTTTGATAATGATCTAAGGGATAGTTTTGGTCAAAGGATGATAATTTAAATATGTGTGAGAAGAAGGATGCATCTACCCACACCTATTCAAACAAGATGATTGTTTCACTTAAGCATATGGAGAAGCACTCATCTACATACACTAAGTTAGACAAGATGATTTTGATAACTTTGACTAAGTATGTGCAAAAGGATGCATCTACACGTACCTAGCCAAAGGTATTTTGATAAATGTTCTCAACGACTTTGTCTCAATGATTTTGATGATGCTTTGGATTTTTCCATAAAGCCTACTTTCAAGATTTTCCCAAAAGATGATCATGAGATGGATTTGTTTTGATGTTTTGATGGATGGATTTTTATGATTTTTTGATCCTAAGGTCAACCTAGAAAGTTTATACTTTGTTTTCCAAGACCTAGGTATTGAAGAGCATGCATATGCTTCCTAAAGACCTTTGTAACCAAGAAATGATCTCATTTTGAACTTTCAATTTCAGATTTTCAATCAATGATTTGTGCTTTGGAGTCTTCAATCACATATGAAAGTTCATTTTTCTTAGCTTTGCTTAATGTCTTTATTTTACCAAAAACACTTTCTTCAATTAGGTTTTCAAACTAAGATGTCCAATGTCTTAATTTCTTCAAATCCCACAAGGTAGGTTATGTGGAAATTTATTGAACTTAAGGCAAGGGTTTCCTATTGTTTACTTAAGGAGAAAAATTGAGATATAATCCAATTCTTAGAAACCTCTAAGGATGTGAATCCCAAGGGAAAGCAATAACATATGGATTGAGTCAATTGTATTTCTCTTCAAAAGGGTTTGAAATTTGGATGATGTTAAGTGTTTGTTTCTATGATGTTTTTGAGCAAGCAATGTATTTTGTAACCCAAAACAAGTACAATCCTATGGATGTGTAAGACAATATTTTTTGGATTCCCACTTGGACAAGTCCAACTACGCTTATCTCTAGCAGATGGTTAGATGCTTGACCTCACTGGCTCCCCTCCATGGCACTCACTTATATGGGGCATCCAAGCATCAACACCCATGAAACTCCCATGGAATGCTTTCCATCTCTACTAGAAGACCGTAAAAGTGTGGGGTGGATTCAGAATGACCGTTCTTGCACCAACAAATAAATAAAGGACTTTGGAAAATTTTAGCACATGGGTTCTAGTAAGGACTTTCCATTCGTAGGAGTTGACCCAACGTGGCAAGAGTTCCCTTTCGGATCCATCTTGTCAAAGTCAACCGCGTGATATTGGTGTTTCTTCCAATATCCACATTTATATCCCAGCTAGAAATACTCTTAGGTTCAGAGTGTTACCAGTTGAGCCGTTCCCTTGGGTGATTACTTTTTCCCATAAGGCGGGCCCTCTAAGATACACAAAAGTGAATGAAGAACAAATTTTGTAACTCGATCAATCTTTGATAGCAACAAAGAGAGAGAATGTAGGCGAAAATGCCCCCACTCATACTCGCACAATAGTTTGTTCAATTTTAAGCCCAAATTGAAGTGTGGAGGTGATTGCTTTGTCTTAACCCAAAGTCATGGAAAAGACCTTTTGATTCTCAAGATCACTATAAAGTGCGAGAGAAGCGCATACATCCTTTTCCAATGGTTTTAGTCCAAGAAATCCCTCACAAAAAACACAAATACACTTGTTCTTTTTAGATCATCAAAGCAAAATGTGAGTACATTTTAAAGCACCAAATGAAGTGTGAGAAATTGCCTTGTTCAATTGTTAATCCAAAAATAAAATCTAGTAAGTTGTTGATCCTAAGGTTCTTTTTAATCTTTTTGCAAGAAATAAACAAGAAGGATCCTTTTTTAAACCCAAATGAAAGCTAGTGTTCTAAAGAAAGAAAAGGATGACAAATTCTTGAAGAAGTGTTAAATAAACACTTAAGTGTTTGTACATGTGAACATGAATAATAACCAGGTTACATCCTATGCGAACCCAAGTCTTAGTACCTAAAAAACAACATGATTAAACAAGTTAAACAATGAAATGCAAGACTAAACATGGATTCCCCATGAGATTCATTAACATAACTCAAATTAGGAAGAAAATGATAAAAAACACTATGAAATCATAAAACAAGATTGAATCCTAATTAAGTAAGCAAACTCTCAATCCCATGGGAGAATTGGTGCCAATTTGATGTGGAAATTTGGCCCTTTCCAAATTCCTATGATTGCAAGCTTCAAATGTACATTTGATGAAGATATGTGATCCACTTTTGATGATGAATGATGAAGACTCCAGGCTAAATCTACAAAAGAACCTAGCTAAGAACTCAATGGTATGTGTTAGATGGGGTTAGAAATCAAATAGAATAGATAAAGTGACAGCCAACACTTCTAAACTATTAAACCACATCCAAACAAGAGAAAACAAATAATGAAGAGAATAAAAAATACAAAACATAAAAGAAAACACTCCCCATTATGGTTGATTCTTTCTCTTGCTCTCCTTATTCTTGTTATGCAACTTTGCCCTCAGATTTGTTGAAACACTTGTGCAAAACCTACAAATGGTAGCAAGAAAGTTGGAGAAAATAGCTGTTAAAATCAAAATGGAGAAGGAAGGTTGCTTTTATAGACAACCATTGGAATGGACGGTTGAGATTAATCTTCTAGAAAGATTCCAAGATCAATGGATGAGAATGCATGAGAGAGATGTTACAAAATGGATGGTTGAGATTAAGTCTCAGAAAAGATGCCAAGATCAACGGTCTAGAATTGATGCACCAAGAATATGCCATGCATGGAAAAGCTATGACGTTGACGGCTATGACGCCTGACAGCTATGACATAAATGAATGTTATGACAGAGGATTATGATAGAGCATCTTTGACTAGGTGGAGGTGCATAAATTATTTATTCAAAATGGTGGAAAATGACAAGTGGAATGGAAAATAAATAATTTATCCAAATTATTTATTTAGAGAAAATGAAAAGAGGAGCATTTAATTAAATTTATCAATTTAATTAAATGGAGAAATGAAAATTAGACATGGATAATTAATTTGAATTATTTATCCAAAAGAGAGGAATGAAACACAATTAAATAATTTTGACAATTATTTAATTATAGAAGAATAAAAGGTCAAGTAATGATTATTATTATTATTTGACTATAGATGAAAGATAAATAATTAAATAAAAAATGATTTATTTAATTATTGAAGAAAGGGATATATTAGTGACGCAATTAAATAATTTTAATTGATCAAGATGGAATAAAGATGAGAAGGTGAATTAATTAAATAATTAAAAACTATTTAATTAATAGAGGAATGCAGTCACACCTAATTGAATAATTAAAGTTATTCAATTATCAAAGAACAATGACCAAGAAAAATGACGCTCGCGGACTTAGGACATTTTTTATTGTCTACATTTTGCCCCTCTTTGAGACAATGCAGCTTGTTGCATTGTTTCAAAGAAAAAGATTGATCAACTAATACATGCCCCAAAGATATCTTAGTAAGGATTATGATAAGAATGATATGCCCCCTCGAGAGATTGATTGAATAGATTGTAAGAAGATTAATCTCTCGATAGATGTCCAGTAAGTGATTAGATACTTGATATTGCGTAAGTGATAAAGCAGTGATGTACATTTTGATGAAAATGCACAGTTGATGGGTGTAACTGAACAATTGATGGAAATGATCAGTATAGCCAGGTTGATGAGCTGATGAAGCTGATTGAGCTGATTAAGCTGATTGAGGATTATGCTTACGCAAGACAAGGTGTTGCAATGATGGATTGATTGATTAATTAAGGGGACATGAAATTTCAAGAAGCGGATTGATTGATTTGAGATTTGATTCAAGAGACATATATCAGTGAGTTAAGCAATTAATTGATTTCTCTGCGACAAGAAAGATGAAGAAAATGAAATGCAAGATGGAAGAGAATGAAGGTGATGAAGCTTCTTGTACCATTTAAGTGCTTTTATCATCATTGGGATTATTATGTCACAAATTAGTATAAGCATCTAGATAACATGAACATCTAGACGACCTGAATACTATTTGCATTTTTATTTAGTAATGAAGTATAAGCATCTAGTTATAAGAACCTTAGATGACGTGAATACTTATTGCATAGAAGACACTATCAAACAAGGAATGCTCTCATCCACATTAGACTCATAGGTCCTTGATGGTTTTAGACAACCATTTCCTAAGACAAGTCATCATGTGAATAAGAAACAATCCGTAAACAACATACAAGTGAACATGCCCCATCCTTGCCTCTCTAGTCAAAGACATCCTGAAGAAGCTAAAAGACATGTCACCAAAGATAAAATCATAAAATAAGCAAAGATCAACAAACAAATAGGGGTTTTACTTTGATGTAAAAAATGATTCTCATTACAGTTTATGTGTTTTGGTTGGATTTGTAAGATGGGTTGATATTTATGTTATAATGTTTGCTTGATTGTCAACACTTGCATGTTTTGATTTTGTTGAAGTTCAAAGCTGTGTGGTGATCTGAAAGTGTCACTGTTTTTTGGAATTTTTGATTTTTTTGGGATTTCTTATGGACATTTTATGATTTTTTTGAATTTTTTTTTAGGACATTTTATGATTTTTTTTTGAATTTTTTCAGGACATTTTATGATTTTTTTGAATTTTTTTAGGACATTTTATGCTTTTTTTGAATTTTTTCAGGACATTTTATGATGGAAATAGACGAGCAGATAGACAAAGGTGGTTTCTCTGACCGCGAGATGCTCAATATCTTAACCCATAGCTAAGGTTAAGGAAATGCCCCAGTGAGGGATAGGACCAACCTAGTATGCGTGGCAAAGCGAGCAAGCGAGAGGAATGTTGAACAATTCACAAGCCATGGTGAGTGTGAAAAGGTCAGTATGAAGTGGAGGAGGAAAAAGGGAATGAAAAGATCCAGTAGAGCTCCAAAGGAAAGAGGAGCAAAGCATCTACACATGGTGCCGATTTCTCGGTTTTCACCATGGTACTTGCTCAAAGCACCACCGAAGTGGTTTTCACCATTGAATGAATGAATTTCTCTCTTTTTTTTTCTTTTTTTAGGACTTTTTTTTTTGGTATTTTTTTAGGACTTTTTCCCTTTTTTTTTATATTTTTTCAGGACTTTTTCCCCTTTTTTTTTCAGGACTTTGAAAAGATTTCCCTCTAAAGAATTTAGGTGTAAAACTTGCGAATGTGCATACTGTTGATGGGATCACTAAGCATTTCACCTTTCGGAGTAGATAACTAGTATGCCCTAGATCCATACACAGCAGTGATAACATATGGACCCAACCAATTAGGCTCAAATTTACCCTTCTTTTCTCTATCTTGTTGAGTGCGAGGATTTTCACAAAGAACAAGATCCCCAACCTCAAATGTACGCGGTTTCACTTTCTGATTATAACTTCGACACATTCGTTGCTGGTATGCTCTAAGATGATTGAAAGCAGTTTGTCTTCGTTCATCCAACAGTTCCAACTCCTGCAAATGGGAAACTCGGTATTCTTCATCACTGATTTGATTGTGCAAAGAGACGTGCAAAGAGGGTAACTCGACCTCGATGGGAAAGATGGCTTCAGATCCATAGACAAGGGCATATGGGGTAGCACCTGTGGGAGTGCAGACACTCATGCGATAAGCCCATAGTGCAGGATTCAATTGAATATGTCAATCTCGACCAGCTTCATTGACTGTCTTTTTAAGAATTTTGAGAATGGTTTTATTAGAAGCATCAGCCTGGCCGTTACCTTGAGGATAGTAAGGTGTGGAAAAATGATGTTGTATATGGAATTTCTCACAGAGTTCACGGACATCCTAATTTTTGAATGGACGACCATTATCTGTGATGATGGATAGAGGAACGCCATAACGACAGATGATGTAGTTTAGTATGAAGGTGGCTATTTGTTTTCCAGTGATATGAGTGAGAGGAATAGCTTCAATCCATTTCATGAAATAGTCGGTGGCAACGAGAATGAACTTATAACCATTGGAGGAAGGAGGATGGATCTTGCCCACGAGATCGAGTCCCCACTGATAAAAGGGACATGGTGTAGCAAGAGACTGTAATTCTTGTGCGGGAGAATGTATCAAGTCTACATGTTTTTGACACTGCTTGCATTTTTTAACAAACTGATAAGCATCCTTTTCCATTGAAGGCCAATAATAACCCATATGCAAGAGTTTCTTGGCTAAGGTAGGACCGCTAGAATGTGCCCCACATATACCTTCATGTACGTCTTGTAAAGTAGTTTTGACCTCATCGTGCTCAAGACATCTAAGTAAAGTACCATCGAGACCTCGTCAGTAAAGGGTATCGGCTAAGATCACATAGCGGGAAGCTTGATGGATAAAAGTTTTACGAGATTTATTAGATAGGTTTGATGGCAAGGTGTTATCTCGAAGATAGGTATAAATATCCCCATACCATTAGGAATTAGGACAAACAATGAGACAAATCATTTTAGATTGGGGTATATTGTAAGCAGGTTCCAAAATAGGTTCTACCAGGAACTCACAGTAAGTGGCATTACTTGAAATTTCTACAAGTGAACCAATTGTTGCCATTGCATTAGCAGCTCTATTGTTATCTCGAGGAATCTGCTCAAAAGAGATTAATGTGAAATAGGCCTTGAAATCATCCACCATTCTTTTGTAAGGCATCAATTTTTCATCTTTTGTTTTATAGTCATCATTAACTTGTCTAATCACTAGCTGAGAGTCACCAAGAACATGCAACTCAAGGATCTTCCATTGCACAGCTATACAAAGCCCTAAAAGTAATGCCTCATATTCTGCAATATTGTTGGTACATGGAAACTATATCTTATAAGCTTTAGGTATAAAATCCCCTTGTGGAGTGACAAAGAGAATTCCAGCGCCAGAACCACCTTGTGTGAAGGAGCCATCAAAATATAAAGTCCATAGATGTGTAGATTCCATGTTGAAGATTGATTCATCAGGAAACTCTGTAGTAAGAGGATGACCATCTGTCATAGGAGCATCGGCGAGTTGATCTGCGATAGCTTGTCCTTTGATTCCTTTTCTTTCTATGTACTCAATATCAAACTCACTAAGAATCATCACCCATTTAGCTAATCATCCTATGAGTGTTGCTTTGTTCAAGAGGTACTTAAGAGGATCAATTTTTGCAATGAGCTTTGTCTGGTGTGTGAGAATGTAATGTCTCAGCTTCTGTGATGCAAAAACTACAACAAGGCATGCTCTTTCAATAGGACTATAATTGAGCTCATATCCCACTAGACTACGATTGATGTAATAGATTGCATGTTCCTTTCCTTCAGAGTCATGTTGTGCCAAAAGTGCCCCCAGTGTTGTGGTAGTTGTGGATATATATAGAAGTAAAGGTTTGTCATCTGTAGGAGGTACTAATACTGGTGGTGTCATCAAATATTCTTTGATTTCTTGAAAAGCTTGTTCACACTTGTCGTCCCATCTAAATGAAACATTCTTGTGTAATAGATGCTGAAAGGGTTGACATTTATCTACAAGTTGTGCTATAAAACGATGGATAGACTGAAGTTTCCCTTGTAATGATCTCAACTATCTGATATTCTTAGGTGGAGGCATTTCAAGTATAGCCTTTATTTTAGCAGGACCAGCTTCAATTCCTTTAGATGAGATAATATATCCAAGGATTTTTCCAAAGGTTAACCCAAAGGCACATTTCTTTGGATTCAATCGGACCTTGTATTGTTCTAATCTTGTGAAAATCTTATCCATGATCTCTAGATGTCTTGCTCTGGTGTAGGATTTTCCCAACAAATCATCTACATAGTCTTCTAAATAGTTATGCATCATGTCATGGAAGATAGTGGTCATTGCACGTTCTTCAACCCAAAGGGCATGACATTCCAACAGAAAGTTCCCCAAGGACAAGTGAAAGATGTCTTAATTTGATCTTTAGGAGCAATTTTAATCTGATTGTAGCTTGAGAAACCATCCATGAGGGATAACATTTCGTGTCCTACTGTCAAATCCACTATCATGTCAATATTTGGAAGTGGGAAGTCATCCTTAGGACAAGCTTTGTTTAAATCTCTAAAATCTGTGCAAGTTCGGATGCCCACATCAAGCTTTGAAACTAGTACTAAATTTTAAATCCAATCAGCATAGTCAATAGGTCTGATAAATCCCACATCTAGCAACTTTTGTAATTCAGCTTTTACCAATAGAGAAATGTGTGGGTGCATTTTTCTCAACTTCTGTTTAACAGGTTTTTCCCCCGGTGGCAAAGACAAGTGATGCATTACTAGATCTGGATCAAGTCCTGGCATATCTGCATATTACCATGCAAAGTTAACTTGTCTTTCCTTGTAAAATTGTATATGCTCTATTCTCTCTTCAGGTGTTAATGATTCTGCTAAATGAATTATCTTTGGTTTTTCTTTTGTGCCCAGATTTGTTGGTATTGTCTTCTCCACCAACATAGATGATTTTTCATGATATACTGCTAAGGGAAGTGTGTCAAGCCCTCCATCCTCAGGTGCCTCATAGAGGTTTTCACCCTTGGATACGTCCTTTATTTTTACTTTTTTTGGGTCTAATAGTGCCGCAGAGTAGTTTTCACTAGAAGACCTATTTATATTTTCAATAATTTTGCGACTGAAAGGCTTGGCACTCCCCCCAAAATAAGCTGCACTATTGAGTTCTATGATGAATCCTGCTTTATGATCCTCAAGAGGCATGTCTTCTTGTGCTCCTAGAAATTTTATGATTGCCTCATCATTTTCAAATACATCCAGTTGTGGTGGTCCCTTTTGATCGAAATCAATGAGTTCGGGGTGAACCAAGGGTAAAGAATCATGATTCAAGTCAAGATTTTGAATGGATTCAAGGGTACAAATATTATGATCAAGTTCAAGGGTAGGGACACTATCATAATCATAAATGTCAATGAAGTCATCAATGGAACTTTCCTCATTTGTCTATGTAGCATTAGAGGACTCCACTTCCTTACTTCAAGCACACGTGGTACTTAAGGTCTTATCTTTCTGCACATCATATCCTAAACCAGGGACTTTTTGTGTATGAGTAGGTTGTATTGGTTCCAAGATACCCTGTTTCTGTAAGCCGAGAGGACTTTTACCATCATATCCCATTTGTTTCATAATATCAAATCCTTTACCATATTGTTCAACGGGTATCTTTATTCCAGTATGTTCTTTTTCTGTATCTTCATCTTTGTCTAACCAGTTTACGAGATCAGCTTCTTCTATTTCATTATAAAGGGCTCCCCATTTTCTGAAAGTAGTTGATTTACAAATCATTGTAGTATGTGCATCTGATGTGGTCTTAGTCATTTGTGGTTTGCCATAGGTGTGGGAAATAAAGGTAGCTTTCCAATGCAAAGGGCATGATTCAAGGTATATTCTCCCACTCCTTGTTCTTTTACCTGTATTTTGATCTTGGCTGCATTGGATTTTGAGGAAGATGCTTTTAAGGATTCAGGATCAACATATGCTTGGGAAGGAAATGCTTCACGATTGGTTGGGATTGTGGTTTCAGTTTTAGGGCTTAGATTATGGCAATACATGAAAGGGTTTGGATCTCCTCGTATTGTGATTTCAACACCATTATGGGGGAATTTAATGCACTGGTGGTATGTAGAAGGTACTGCTTGCATTGCATGAATCCAAGGTCTTCCAAGGAGGATATTATAGGTTAGTGGGAGATGAAGGACTTGACAAACCACATCCTTTACCACAGGGCCAATTCTAATTGGTAGAGTAACTAATCCTTTAGATGAGCATTCCTCTTCATCATATGCCTTTATGGTAATATTTTACTTGGATCAACTGCATTTTCAGAGAACCCTAATTTTGTGATCAATTCTTGAGTGCAAATATTAAGGCCTACTCCTCCGTCTATCAAAACTCTCTTGATCTTAACATTATGGATGAGGACGTCAATGTGTAAAGTTGCATTATGTGGTTGTCGAAGGGATGAATCATCATTTTCAGTAAAAGTGAGAGTATGAGGAGAGGTGATGTGTCCCACCATAGCTTGGAATTGATCTACATGTAGGTCTGTAGGCACTGTAGTAGTAGCAAGCACTTTATCTAAGATAGCTTTATGCTCAGGAGATAGGCATAGCAGCTCGAGTATAGAAATTTGTGCAGGTGTTTTTCCTAAGTGCTCTATGAGATTGTATTGTGAAACAGGTGTAGCAGGTTTTGTATTAGGACCTTTAAGGGTAACAGTGCCTTTGTGGGTAGTAACCTTGCAATCAGGTTCTTTTCCTTTTATGATGAAAGTGTTGACATAATTATCGACCTCACTAATGTTATGTATGGTATAGTCATACTTAGCAGTAGTATAATTTACACCATCACCAGATTCAAGAGCCTTTCCTTTATCCCTGTCATGCTTAGGGAGAGGGTTTTTAAATATCTCACGATCAGAGTTACCAGAAGGAGTGTGTCCATCAACTAATATCTTACCATCATCAATAAGGTCTTGTATTAAATGTCAAAGTTTATTGCAACTATTAGTCTTATGTCCTTTGTGTCTATGATAGTCGCAAAAGTGATCTTCATTCCACCATGGGGGTTTGACTTGTGGATTATATTCCTTTATTTTGGGTAGCGTTATAATATTAATTTCAAGAAGTTCTTTTAATGCGGATTCAAGTGATTGTCCCAATGGTGTAAAATTTTGTTTAGGGAAACTTCTTTGTTTTTCTTTTCCTTTATCTGAAGATAGACCTTTGAGATTGTAAACAGGGGATGATGTTTTAGTTGTTTTTGCATCGACAACTCCGTCATTGACTACATTCTTGTTCTTAACCCAAAAAGGGGTCTTGTTGTTTGAATTCAATTTTTGATCTTTGTCATTATTAAGTTTAATAATTCCATCATCAATGAGGGTTTGTTCAATTCGAAATCCCATTTCTATGGCCTCATCAAAGGAATCCAAGCATTTGAGGCGAAGTTCCCTTCCGATTTCTTTGTTCAAATTTTGACAAAAGAGGTCAACCAATTCTTGTTCAGGAATGGAATAATGCAATCGTTTCGTTAAATGTCTCCATCTTTGTAAAAATGACACAAAATATTCACCTTGTTTTTGTTTGGTGTTGAAAAGATTTGTCATGGTCACTTTAAGGTCACAATTGAAACTATAATTGGAGACAAATTTATCAGCCAATTCTTGAAAAGATTTGATGGTTGGGGCTAATCGTGAAAACCATTCCATAGCTTCTCCTCCAAGACTGCGAGGAAATAATCTCATAAGGTATGTTTCATCAACTACAAATTCCATGGTAGTGGCACAAAATTGTCTTAAGTGGTTCTTAGGATCTCCTTTTCCATTATATTTGTCAAGTTTCGGTATGTCCCAATGGTTAGGAAAAGGTGGCATTGGTATGCTTGGATCGAAGGGATAAGGACATATGTCTTCAATGCAGAACTTGTGAGTCGATGTTTTACTATTCTTGAGAGTATCCAATTCTTGTCTTAATGTTCTAAGCTCATCCAAAATAGGATCGTTTGTAGGTGCAGGTTTTGATGTCTTTGAAGATCGCTTGTAACCAGGTTGTAGATAAAAGGGTCTATGATCATTGATCCTACCATCATTGTTTGTTTTGGGATTCTTAGATACACTAGATTTAGGCTGGTCATTCATTGTGAGTAATGATATGTCAAAATCAGGAGGCATTTTGATTCCTTCATCAACAAGGGCCTTGAAGTATTGTTGTGGGTTACGTTTGACCACCTCTGTAAGAAGTTTAGTGAACCTATTATCGTTAAGAGATTCATTTATGGTGGATTGTGTTATTTCTTCCCTATCAGTTTCACTTGTTTCACTAGTTGCAACACTAATGTGATCTTCCCCATCAAAGTCTTTTCCCCAAGGGTTCCCTTCTTCTTGAAACATTTTTGCTCTTGTTCTAGGGGTCATAGGTGATTTGTTATGATTTTCAATCCAAGATAATGTATGAGACCTAAGAATAGGATACAAATGAAAAGGATATGATTCTAAGATGGGATATGAAAAATGGTATGGTACAATATGACAAGCTAAGAATGAAAAAGCTAAAAGGCAACTCTAGGTCCAAAGTTGGTCATGATGTAAAGGCTTTACTTGTGCTATGATGGATATACACAAGGACCAATGATCAAGAGAGGGTACGTAGGAGATTATGGACTCCAAAAAGGATTTCCCTACTCAAGGATAATGGTATGTTTCCCTAACTCAAGGATGGTGAACCTCAAGTGATGTGGGTGATGGATAGCCAATAGTTTGATTTCAAGACCTAGGAAGAGTAGCCTAAGTGCAAGCTAAAGGTTTCATTTGATTGATGATGGATATGCAAAGGGATAAATTCTTAGAACATGCAAAGGTTAGGTGAGATGGTCTTGATATGCAAAAAGGGGTTGAACATGAAATAACTAGGTGGAATGATATATGTATGCAAGGACTATGTAATGTGACCTATGTATGCAAGACTAGGAACATGCAAGAACTAGGATGAAAGGGATATGAATATGTAAGGACCATGAATATGCAAGAACTAGGTGGAATGTAAGGATTGAAAGATCAAAACTGAAGGATGATGACCCCAAGAAATCCAAGTGATAGGTTCATGTGAGATGTTTGTGTTATTGGACCTTTTGAGGTTTGCAAAGTTTGAGATATTACAAATTTCTCGGTGTGGTGTTTGTTTCAAGTCAATTGTTTGTGTTCAGATTTGTGAATGTGGTGAATACTATTTGAAAATCCAGAAAACACTTGACAAACACAATATTTTGGTGTATGCAAATGCACATGAGACAACCACAATCCTAATAGGCCAAGGGTTTGTATACTTGATATAGCCCACTGCTATACCCCGGATTGGTTCTAAACACCTTTCCTTCTTGAGAGCGGATAGCTTAGAAGTTTGGTGGCATTGGCTCCCCTCCACGGCTCATTAACATCATTCGAGCACACCAACTTTGAATTCTTGGGTCATCACTTCCCAAGAACTGCTATCTCTACTCAAGGGAGTCAATAGTGAGTATCTTCGAGCATGATACTGTACCCTGCACTATACCAAGCAATGACTGAAAATGGTTGGCTTCTAAAACAATAGGTGTTTAGTTAGGGCATCTGTTCGAGTGGCCACACATGGGGCGAGAGATTAATCACCAATTAGGTGGCACTCCAGCCTAAAGAGGTTACGCTCAACAGGGTTTATGGGAGTACTACTCTGTCTGTGTGACACATCCGCACTCGTGGTACTTGAACTTTCCTCAAGCACCCATTTTATATCCAAGCTGGAAGTGGCTTGGCTTTAGCCTGTTACCGATCGAGTCGTCCCTTAAGGTGAGTACTTTTTCCCTTAAGGCAGACCCATTTCTAGAAATAATAACCGTTTCTCTTACACCCAGGATCACTCGAAAGCACAAAGGGAGAGGATACTTTGATTATTAAGTCATGAGGGTGACAAAAAATAAGGTGGGTCTAGTTTTTTGATCACCTAGTTTTCACAAGGTGAGAGCATAATCACCTACCACCTTCAAGCACAGTCAGACAAAATCAAGTACATGTTCATTTTAATGCACCAAAAGAAGTGTTCCTAAGCTAGAAATCACAAACACATAGTTTAATAAAATGATTCTTTGACTAACGAGGCTGCAAAACCACAAATTAGTAGTTTTATAAGTGTCTTGGACCAACGAGAAAACTGCAAAAAACTAAGTTAGAGGAAGAAATTAAAAACCAAACTACAACTTAAAAGTCAGTAAATAACTAAACTAGAAAATGAAGAGACTAAACTAAGCTAAGAAAAAGAAAACAAAGAAAACTAAAAACTAAGAGCTCAATTTTTTTGTTGCTTCAAAAGAAGCAATTTTTGGGAGCCCCACTCCAAAGCCACATGCTACAAACAAAAGATTAGTAAACCAAAAAAAATTGAATGAAAACAGCAAATTAAAATAGTGATAACTTTCACAAAACTAAACAAAATTTTAAATTGTAAGTATCTATAGAAAGCTAAGACATAGACTTTCAAAACCCAGAAAATTTTTTGCAAAATCCTACACAACAAAAGTATTATAAACAAAAGAAAAATCGGATTTTAACAACTAAATCTTAAAAAAACTGCGATCAGTAAAATGGCCATAACTTTCTCAAATCTTAATAAAATTTCAAACCATTTAATGTTCTAGAAAGCTAAAACCAAGGCCTACAAAACCCAGAAAATGTTTAAAAATATTTGATGCGTCCATTTTTTGTGCTCCAATGAAGATGACGGGATTTCATGTGCATTCTTGGTTGTAATCTACAAAACAACAAAAATAAGCAAGAACACACAAACTTCTCTATTTCACGTCGGGTTCACCAAATGTTAGATGGGGTTAGAAATTAAATAGAATAGATAAAGTGACAGCCAACACTTCTAAACTATTAAACCACATCCAAACAAGAGAAAATAAATAATGAAGAGAATAAAAAATACAAAACATAAAAAAAAACACTCCCCATTATGGTTGATTCTTTCTCTTGCTCTCCTTATTCTTGTTATGCAACTTTGCCCTCAGATTTGTTGAAACACTTGTGCAAAACCTGCAAATGGTAGTAAGAAAGTTGGAGAAAAATAGCTGTTAAAATCAAAATGGAGAAGGAAGGTTGCTTTTATAGACAACCATTGGAATGGACGGTTGAGATTAATCTTCTAGAAAGATTTTAAGATCAATGGATGAGAATGCATGAGAGAGATGTTACATAATGGATGGTTGAGATTAAGTCTCAGAAAAGATGCCAAGATCAACGGTCTAGAATTGATGCACCAAGAATATGCCATGCATGGAAAAGCTATGACGTTGACGACTATGACGCCTGACAGCTATGACAGACATGCAAGGCATGCAGGCTATGACAGAGGATTATGACAGAGCATCTTTGACTAGGTGGAGGTGCATAAATAATTTATTTTAAATAATTTATTCAAAATGGAGGAAAATGACAAATGGAATGGAAAATAAATAATTTATCCAAATTATTTATTTAGAGAAAATGAAAAGAGGAGCATTAATTAAATTTATCAATTTAATTAAATGGAGAGATGGAAATTAGACATGGATAATTAATTTGAATTATTTATCCAAAAGAGAGGAATGAAACACAATTAAATAATTTTGACAATTATTTAATTATAGAAGAATAAAAGGTCAAGTAATGATTATTATTATTATTTGACTATAGATGAAAGATAACTAATTAAATAAAAAATGATTTATTTAATTATTGAAGAAAGGGATATATTAGTGACGCAATTAAATAATTTTAATTGATCAAGATAGAATAAAGATGAGAAGGTGAATTAATTAAATAATTAAAAACAATTTAATTAATAGAGGAATGCAGTCACACCTAATTGAATAATTAAAGTTATTCAATTATCAAAGAACAATGACCAAGAAAAATGACGCTCGCGGACTTAGGACATTTTTTAGTGTCTACAGTATAAAACTTGATAGATATTTGAGCATGATAACTTTACTCAAATTGTGGATGATGAAATGAGGAGAGGAGCTCTTCATTTATAGGATTTCAAGATGGATGAAAGCCCAAATTTGAGCAATGTGGGACTAACTTTCATCCAAGGATATGATGCCACTTGTCAAGCTATGAATGGATGATGGTTGTGCAAAATTTGGGGTTTGTGCCAATAAATGCCAATATTTGAAATTCAAATTTGTTGAAATGACATGTAAGAGGGAAGGGAAAATGCAATAAATACCACTCGGCTCAAGCCAAAGGACATGTAAGATGAATTTATTGCCTTGTTGGATGTACATGTTGTCTTGGAATTTTTGAATTCAAATTGAGAGAATATTCCAAAAGATGCCATATGAGGGAAAATAGGGATTTAATAAATGAATTAAATCTATTTTTATGTGCAACTTGCATTATCTAGAGGATATGACATGAGATGAGGTTAAATTAATCAACGGTTTAATTAATTTAATAGGAGATTAGATGATGTGACTTATTTGACTCAAATTTATGGGTTTATTTAAATCAGATAAGAGAGGAATATGATAAGAGGCTAATTAAATAAATATTTTGATTTATTTAATTAAAAGGGATGTTGTTAGATTAAATCAAATAAGGTTTTAATTTATTTAATTTAATGGATAGACTTTAGAGATTTAATCAAATAAATTGAGTATTTAATTAAATAGGGATAATTATATCAGATGGATTGATTTAATTAACAAGAGAAAGTGACTTGATTAAAAAAGATGATTTATTTAATTAAGAGATGAATATTGATGAATTTAATCAGATAAGATAATTTGATTAAACGGTTAGACCGAGGGATGATTTAGGAAGAAACGATGTTAGTAAGTCAGGAACAGATGTACCATGTCAATCAATATATTTTCGATGTCTACACATCCAATTGAATTAAGCAAGCAAATCAATCAATGAAACTAATTCAATCATATTCCTAATGAAATTCTTGCAAATGATAATTAGGAATTCATTAAACATGAAATAACCTTCAACTAATATTAAAAACCTAATGAAACACCAGCAAACCTCATCCTATTAGGCGATTAGTGTTGGTTTGATGTGGAATGCTCAACTCTTTCCTAATCCCATTGTTGAATTTGATTACAAATCTTCAATGGTGTTGATAATGGAGGTTGAACCACAAATATGCTCTCAATTTATGAAGATGAGTATCAATTCATGTAGATTTTTGTTACTCAAATGCTTTGTGGATGATTTACTCATAAAAATGAGAAGTATTTATAAACAAATTGGATGAATTGATGGCTAAGATTGATTAGCTTAATCAATGGATAGAAATGAATGTGAGAGAATGGCATGGATTGAAGATCAAATCCATGGATGAAATTGAAGAACTCAACATGGATTGATCAATTTAATCAAGGGCTCCAATTGAATTCAACAAACACAAATCCTTATAATTAGGAGCAAGTATAAGATATTTCCATGTGGAGGGAAATATTTGAATTTGAATGGAAAGAATATTCCTTTAATGAGTGGGAAATTAGTCAATTAAATAATTAAAAATTTATTTAATTGTGCAAGGTGGAGGAGTTTAAAATTTTAATTAAACAATTAGGTCATTTAATTAAAAGAAAGGAAATTAATGACATTGAATTAAACAATTAAGACTATTTAATCAAATGAGAGGAAATAAAAGGATTTAATTAAATAATTTAATCAAATAGGATGGAAATTAGCATGAGAGGGGTGAATTAACCAAATAATATTGATTATTCGATTAATAGAGGAAAATGACAAATTTAATTAAATAATTAGTATTATTTTTTTTAAATAGAGGAAAATGGTCGAATTAGGATAGAAATGGCATTAGTAATTGAATTTAAATGCATGATATTGATCAATAAAATTTTATGTGTTATCCTTTTTGTCTTTTAATTTCCATTTCTTTATATCTTTTTCAATGTTATTGAATATAGTATCTCAAGTATAATGTATTATATTCAATTTCTTATCTACCTTTATTTTCATTTAATCTTTAATTTTTATGTTCTTTCCTTCTTTATACAACCCATAATCCTCTTGTTCATATATCTTGTCCCCTAAACTAATTCCTCTTAGTTACCTTCCATCACGTAGCAAACTCTCTCTCTATATATATTTTTGTATTTTTAATGCTATCACCCATTGCAACAATGTTGTACACCTTTAGGATTAGTGCATACAAATCCTCCATAATGCACACCCTTGTTCTACTATAAAATTATCTATCACCTTCCATTAGTTGCATCAAATTTCACTTCTAACAATACTTTCATATTGCATGGCTACTAGCCATCCCATCATCCACCATATAATTACCAAATTGTCATGGCCTCCTCAATAGTAAATAACACACATCTATTGGCACAATGTCACACAACAACTCATCATGGTATACTCTATTGTTTATCTTCACTTATAATTATTCCTCCATGAAAATATGGTCCCATTGCTATAACTGGCCAAGCTAGTATGGTTGTAGATGCCTCATCCTCCTCAACCCAAAAATTTTAACCATTTCCACAAACACCAAGTTGTTAATGCTACCTCTATTCATAACCACATGATAATATTTTTCATATTCCCCTATATCAAGTTCTAAAAAACCCTTCCTTTGTGTCTTATCACCCCCCCTTTCACAACTTATAGCCCTTTGTGAAACTAATGAGTTCCCATACTCTAAGTCCCTCTATTAAATAGGTGGAATCTCATCATTGAAGAAAACCCTTATGTTATCATTTTCCACTTTTCTCAACACTGAAACACTTTGTTCCCTTCCTCACCAAACCTAAGATAGGTTCCTTAAAATAATTTCTACATTTTTCTCTCACATCCTTTTCCCAAGCCATTATGACATCATAGTTAAAACACACAAAGGAGAAATGAGAAGATGACCAATATACCACACTACAGTCACTAGTCAAAGCAAGTGAGGTAGTATGAGTGATGACTAGAGGAAAGAGAATTTGTATGTATTAGCAACTAAAACCCTCGGCTAGTTTATGGTGTAATAAATATGGCCTAAATATGGTCAAATGGAGACATTGATCCATTAATTTATGCTTGCACAAGTGGGATTAGTGTTTGATTAAGTTGATTAGCATTTCCATGGATGGATTAGCACTTGCACACATAGTGGCACTTGCATAGAAGAAGGGTTACATATGTGGGAAAATATTCACATGCAACTTTTATCACTTGTGTTCATAAATTCACATTTGTGTAGATTGGTGTTTAAACTAGAAAAGCAGCAATTGTGTAGATTAGCACTTTCATGGATTAGCACTTGCCCAATTAAGTGCTAGAATTTTTTGGGTAGACTAGGCTAGAGTTTGTCTTAGATAATATCTAAAAAATTGGTTTTGGTGGGTGCAAGAGTGATTTCCACCTCTACAATCATGAGAGAGATGGCTACTAGTTATGAGGTTGAGGCCACTATTGATAGAGATGGATTTGGAGTTTTTGGAAGTTTTGGGGTTGCATGAGGTAGTGTACATGCTAGAGATTCGGGTACATAGAGTGATGATGATAACCTTAGTGGAGAGATGGAGAGTGACACTAATTCTTTCTTTCTATTGATACAAGAGATGAAAATCACATTAGAGGATGTGTGGTAGATATTGGTGATTCCCATATGTGGACTGATAGTGAAGTATCAACTGGAGGATTCAAATATGTATCTAGAGATATTTTTATGATGGAAGACCTATCCATGATATGTATAGAGATTGATTTGGTAGTGGGTATGGGATGTTACAAGGATTTTCTGCTATTCTTGGTGGGTCTTGTCGATAGGATATTGATGCTTATAATATGTCATGAGAATTTCCTATGAGATGGGTGAGGGTCATGGAGGGGATTATATTGGATGGTGAGGTGTTTGCATTGTGGCATAGTTATATTAGGACATGCATATGGTAGTATACAAGGATGGGAGGAGATTAGGATGTGGGGTGATACTACTACATATACGAACATGGAGCATACTTTTACGTTGTAGCTAGTAAGAGTGAGAAAAGGAGTATGTGGACATGCATTTATTTTACCTATATGGGGAATTTATGAGAAATTCAAGGATAAGAGATCTAGCCTACTAAAGGTGGGTAGTTTATGAGATTGACCAAGTAGAGTGGAAGCCATGGAGGGCATGTGAGGCTTATTCAGGTGAAGAAAAGTAGCTAGCATGTGTAAAATCACCATGCTTCTTTAATGGGTGTAACTCTCATGTGATAGATCAATATCTATCCCATAGCCTGTGTTGCAGTAGTCTGGCTTACCACATGGTAAGACATTGAGGGAGGCAGTTTTTGCACCAATGGCTTGAGAGATATGGTCATAGGGGTGGTTTTTAGGCATGAGTAGGTTGGTTACAATTATATCTAGTACCATGGGTACCATAGATAGATGTAGTTGATTTATGGGTCATACCATATTACACAAAGTGGTGGGTGACACATCACCTAGTTTACATCAAGTCCATAATTGTGGATCCATCCTCTAAGTTTGAACTCAACCCTACACAATTTCTACTACTATTCTTATTCCCATGTCTAGTTGACTTTCATATTATGTAATCCTTTATAAAATCTAATGAATGACAATATTTAAAGTATCTTGGAAGATTTATCATTATGCCATAAGGAGACACATGTTATCTTACACCAACTTGGGGAAAAGTGTGCGTAAGATCAAAGACAACAAGGAATACTTCTCTGATGATTTATGGATATTTTTTACTATCTTTTATGCACTAAATCCAAATGCTTCATTATACATTACTTCTTTAATGTTTCAAGTCTTTTGGGATGGTTGTTCCAAAAAACAACTAAAAAAAGGACTTTGAATGCAACAGTTTTGAGCATTTAAAGTTTCAAAAATGTAGGATGAATTATAAATAATTCTACTTGATTTTTTATGCATAATCTAGAGGAATTACTTGATTCACTATGTAGAAATTACCTAATCCACTATGTAGAGCTTTGAACCATCTTACCAATGTCTCTAAAAAATAATTATTTGATTAGTTATGTAAAATTTATGCTTATTTAACTAAAGTATGTTTTTTGGGGGATTTTAGGTAACATATATCTATTTTGAATAATGGATATCCATTTTTTTTTCATGATTTTTTTGAATAATGAATATCTCTTAACTAAAGTATGAAATTATTTTGATCACTTTCAGGTAATAGGTATCTATTATTTGAAAATGGATATCTAATGTGATTGGAAAAAAGTTGTTCCCTTATTTTTTGCACTGAGAATGCATTAGGTTTAGGCTTGGGAATGTAAATCCTAATTAGTCCATTACTCTAATGTGTTTAGAGGTTTCATCCTCTTTTCATGACTTCACCCTTCATGTTGATGACCTTTTACTATCTAAATTTAAATAGAAATTGGGTTTATTTAGGAAATTATCAACATTATAAAATATAAGATATGCCTGATTATAAATTTAAAAAAATATTATTGATTTTCTAGATGCAACAAGTCAAAAGTCTTGATTGATAGAATGATTAAAAAATGTCTATAACTTTCAATATTTTTAACCTTTTTCAAATCCAAAAGATGCATCACACCCTATGCTTTACTAGATATAGCTAAAAAAAATGAATTCCATATTTTTTGACCAAGTCAGGTTAGTCAAAAAATAAATTTTTAATATTTTTTAAAAAATATAGTAAAAAATTCATAACTAATTATTTACTTATAATTTTTTATTAAAAAAATATGCATCACATCTAGGTATTTTCCCTTTACTCATATTTTAAAATTCAAAAAAAAATTATTTGCTCATACTTAGGTTGGCTAGAATGGCACCTACTTTTTAAAAAAATAGGAATGCTCCATTGAAATTTCAAATTTTCACCAATTTTTTTTTCCAAAAACAAAAGTAGCCTAGAAACTATATTTAATTTTTTACAAAGTTTATTCCTACATATTTTTCAAGTTTTATTAATAATCCATTCAAATTTTCATGTGAAGCTTATTAAGTCTATTTTATAGTATTTTCATTACCACTTACAGTTATTGTTTGGCTAATCATAATCTTGTACTCACCCATAATGACAAAAAGAGTGAGGGAGAGAGGAGAGAGGGATGGGGAGAGGGAGAGGGAGAAATAAAGAGAGTGTTGTAGATATGAAGTAGTTTGGTGGTGTTGTCATTAATGTTGTCATTGATGTCAACACTGTTCAATATGTTGCATATTGTACATGTATGGTTGAGATGCTAGTGAGATGTTGTGAGTACATGGATCTATCTTTATGGTATTGAAGATATGTTGGTGTAATGATTTTCCAAGTGCTTTGAGAAAATTAATAAAGAAGAAAAGTCAAAGTGTTGGAACTGTTCAGATTGTGCTATGGTATTTGCTCTGCATTTCTCTTGTGGTGATCCTATGTCTATGCAGTTTTGGAGATTTCATTATGGTGATCTTATGGTGATATAGTCTGAGTTTTAGTTTCTTATAATATGGTACGTGAATTTTTTTCCACCGGTATGTGTGCTCTACCAGTAGAGTTAGTGTTCTATGGATTGGAAGAATTATGTTTGCTCCATAGTTCTCCACTATTTCATTTCAGATCATACGGATCTGGTAGATGTCTTTTGGAGGTCTTCCCTATGCTCTGATGAAGAGGTTTGGTGTTTGGTGATCTAGAAATCATGTTTTAGTATTTTTGTGTGTGTCTACACAGCCCAGATTGACTGGTGAAAGGAGTTCAATGTTTGAAGCCTATTGTTTTTATTGTGAATGTATCTAGAAGATTCTGAGATGTATTCTTGTGCATAATGAAGCATGTTGCATCGTCTATTTGTCATCTTCTCATTGGGAAGTTTTAATCATTGATAATTTGTGTTTTCATTAGGTTTGGCCAACCTAGTGTTTACACTTCATTCGAAGTATAAAATTTAATTGAGGAAGCATGTAGAAGATTCAAGAATATTGTTTTTATATTCTTATTGGTTCACTCTTATTCCTTTCCATTGCAAGAATTTAGAGTTGCCGACCTGAATTTGAATTTATGAAATGATGTATTGTGGCTGACCTTGGTAAATGTTTCTAAGGTTGAGAATGGTATAAAAGCAAGGCAAGTTGAGAAGAATTGTATGACAGTGTGATGCAAAGTGATGAAAGTGTGCCACAAATAATAAGAGCAAAAGTGTGTGTGAGTGAGTTGTGATAGAAGTTTTTTAGTGTGCTGAAGGTAGTGAATTGAAGGCTTATGTAATCCTACAAATGTGCTTTAATTGTTGTGGTGGATCTTTTGTTCTCTTTTCTATCTATAGGCATTGAGCCATTGTATTTGGACAATGAGTCCTGATTTGGGTAGTGAGCCTTTGTATTCAGTTTATAATCTTTATATTGTGAGTTAACCCTCACCGTGGTTTTTCCCTTATTGGGTTTTCCATGTAAAAATATGGTGTTCATTGTGTTGTGCTGATTTACTTTCTCTTATATGTGTTTCATGCTCATATTTAAGAACAAAATAGTGTGGCTGAAGATTTGATAAGTGATAAAGTTTTGATTTTGAATTTATGTGACAACTGATTCAACCCCCCTCTCAGTTGTCCTGCCCCTATTTAACAATTGGTATTAGAGCTTGTGGTTCCTTATGTAGAGCTTAACCACTTAAGGTAGATCTGATGGCACACAAATTGTCGATCCCTATGTTTGATGGAACTGACTACAAATATTGGAAGGGACAGATGAGAGGAAATATTATCTCTCTTGGTTTTAAGACTTGGAAGGCTGTTGAGAATAAGTATACACTTCCGTTGGGTGGTGTTAATACTACAAATGAGATCACTACTTATGAAGAAAATGAGAGAGAGAATTATGCAATTTCCAGTGGTTTATCTGAAAATGAGTGAATCAAGGTTAATTCTTTTGATACTGCATATGAAGTCTAGAAGAAGTTGGAAGAAATGTATGAAGGAAATGAAAAGGTGAAATTGACAAAGAGACTAGTGGCAAAGCATAGATTTGTGAACCTAAAAATGGAAGATGGTGAAGAATTTACAAGTTTCTTTCATAGGGTTAAATAGACTTCAAATCAGGTTAGAAATCAAGGATGAAAGCTAGTAGATGAAGACATAATAGAGAAGATCCTGATCACCCTACCGGATTGCTACAGTGATAAGAATTCAGTGATTGAAGAAATGTATGAGCCTAAGAAGTACACCTTGGAACACTTGTTTGGCACCTTGCAAGCATTTAAATTGAGAAAGTTATGGAAAGATGTGTCACGTCTCAAACTTTGATATTCCATGATTTTACTTTATATAGAAATAAAATATGAGTGTGTGGTAGAATAAGTGTGTGAAATTTGAATGATGGAATAAATGAATGTTATTTTATTTTAGAAAAATGAAATGTGATGATTATTATTTAAATTCAAATGATGTAACATAGAGAATGATATATTAGAATGATGAATTGTATTTATTTGATTTATATTTTTGGACACTAATCTATTAATGGGTGCCTGAGTTTATAGGAGATGCAGGTTTGTTGAAGACCAAGAGTGCGGTAGAGGTAGAGGAGGTTAGCCACCTAGCAGGCTTAAGTTGGAACGGATCCTCTTCAACACACCACTTAGTAACATATAAATTGCATTTAGGATGTTATTTAATTAATTATTTATATTGTTTTACTATGCAATGTTTATTTAAATTAATAAGTGGTAAATTTAAAATGCATAGAAATAAAAGAATTAGTTTAGTATATTTTTAGTTGATGCTTTATTTGAGAATTAAGATGTTATTTATTTTATTAAAATGAGGATAATGTGTTGAATAGAAAAAAAATCTTACTTTCTTTTAAAATTAGATTTATTGGAAAACTTAGAATAAAATGGAAAATGGGAAGATTTTATAAAACAAAGTGATAAGATAGAAGACATAAAAAGTTAGAAAAATATGAGAAAAAATTATTAAAATTAGAAATTAAAATAGAAAACAAAGCAAAATGAAGTTGGAAAAAGAGGAAGAAAGTAATAAAAAGTTTATAAAAACTCTTATTTTCTCAATGAGAGAATTCATTCTGAAATTATTATTTTCTTTTATCTTTCTTCACTTTCTCTCTAGAAACAAAAAAAAGAATGGATGAAAAACAAGAATAGTAGAATTGGATAAAAATTGGGAAAAGAAGAGGAACTGATCGAGAAAGGATAACAAAACCAGATCAATTTCATCAAGATAGCATTGGATTCCAGGTTTTTAATCATTTTTCCATTATGTTTTTAATTCAAATTGTGTGAGAAATGAAATTGTCTATGTTTGTCTTGTGTAAAAGATTTAATTTTATTATTGATACTAGTTGAATATATTCTTTGTAAATATGAAATTGATGGGAAAATCAACTATCCTTTTGTATGAAAATTGGAAATCATGGTTGTAGAAATCTATATTTTATTTCTATTATAATATATATAGTAAAAATATATTTCAAACTATAAGGATGTAGCTATGAATATATATAATAATACTATAAATGACTTGCTGCACAGTATATTTGAAATCAATTGTTAAAAAAAAAAATGCTTGAAATGTTGTTTTATTCATTGCCTCATAGATTATTTACTTGAATTACCCAAAGACATATTAGGAAGCCTTTTATTTGCAGCCTAAGCTACAGAAGATGTAGTTCTTATAATGATAAAGATAGAATTTTATAGAAACATTTATTTGGCCTTCACACAGCCACACCTCCCATTTGGGAAGGTTGCGTTGTGGAGGCAGCACTTCCACCATGGTGGTCACTACCCCCTCCTCAAACCCCTTTTTGCAATGCAAGAAAAATATGAATCATGGTAGAAGTAGCTTTTAAAACTAGCATAACTTGGTATTTCTTCTATTTGTGATCCCCTCTCAACCATTAAAATTGCCGATAAGGAATTCTATGACTACATTTCTCCTATGATGTATTTAATAATAGCAATTTACATATGTTGCAATTTATTTAAATGAAACCTATATCGGCAAATTAGTATATATATATATATGACTATGAATTCCTTATAATTGTTCTAAGATGAAAATATATACACTTTGCTGTGATTTGGAAGTTTTATATATATAAAATGGATATTTATTCCATTGTGAATTCCACTGGCATTGATTTTGTTTTCTAGGTGATAGTTTTAGACTTGTATTAGGTACTGGCAGCAACCATTTGGTATTTTAAGAACTAAAATGAGTTTAGAAACCATTGATTTCTTTATAAAATTTGAATCCCGCTTGTGATAAAACGTATGTATTGAGATAGCTGAATTTTATGAAAGGTTATATATATATGTGTAAATGTATATAACTGTATGCATATACAAATGCATGTGAAAAATTTATATATAGTTAATCTGTATTATCTATATAAATATTTTGATTATTAATGAAATCTATATATATATATTGAGATTTTCATTCTGATTTTAACGAATCTTTCCTGAATTTAAATGATACGAATATATTATGGGGTTTTATTTGTGTTCCTGTTTTAGATTGGAGACTTTCCTGAAACTATATATATTTATGAGTATATAAACATATACACACACAAACATATATATAGAATGAATTGTATTGAAAAGAATATTTAAATCTGATTTTTTATAAAGTGTTTAAACTTGCAGGAAAAATTATAAATTTGTATTTTTATTTCATTTGGAAATTGGAAAATAAATAAAAATCCATTATACAATAGAATAGGAATACAAGCTCATGTAATTGCTTTTCTCTATTTGAAACATAAGTAAATTGAATAGGATTTAAGTTGTAGAATTAAATAGTTGGATTGTTAATTACATTATTTATTGGATATTTCCTTGTCAATGAAATCAAAAGCTTGTATAAATTTTAGAGAATTTGATGATAAAACTGTACTAGAAAGAGATGAATGATTAAAGAACACTTGAAATATTATAAACTTGAGAAAATTATGCTACATTTATTTCTTTTATGAAGCCACTTCCGGGATAGGATGCCAAATGTGGGCTTCCAAAGATGATAGTTTTCCTTTTCAAAACTATCATTGTTATTCTTTTATTTGCTTGGCCAAGCTAGATGCACCATTGATACGGATGGATTAAAAATCCTAGAATTTATATATATATATATATATATATATATATATATATGTCTCTGCCACATCCTGATAGTGAGTAATATGTCATTCTAGTGTTAGGAATTGCACATAGGCTACAAGCTTGCATCGAGAGTTACCTCTTACTTCTTCGTTCCAGGTTGCTAGGCTCCTCGCGTAGGGTCAGAGTTTTCTTCGAGCTAGGAATAAATCTGGGGAAGTATTATGCTTCATGGTTGGGTGGAAAAGGAGCCTGGACCCACTCTTAGTCTCGGCTTTGCAAAAGACAAAGCAGTGTCATGGAAGTCGAGCATCGAGGATTCCTCATAATATGGATACTTATACACATTTCTTGTATTACTTTGTATGGCTTGCATACCCAATTGTAAACTTAACTTGTGAACTTGAAGTAATCATTGATATGTACTTATATCTATAACATTGAAATAGATGTTGTAATACCACTTGGTGTAAACTTTTACATTTGACATTGTAATTTCCTTGGAGCAATCTTATTAACACACACACACACACACACACACATATATATATATATATATATATATATATATATATTGTTTCATTATTATTATGTGGAAATGAACTTTGTATCAATATCCTTAATTGGAAATGTGAATATTCTTTGAAATTTCCATGTTTAGTAAGGTTGACATTCCTTTATATTTGGTATCACAGCCAAGGTTTCCCCTCTAGAACCTATGTGCTCACCATGTTCTTTTCCATCCAACGTTATGAGAGTTTAATGTTGGAATTCTTGTGCCAAGATGGCATGTCGTATAATGACTGCCAGGAAGTCAGTCCCTAGGAATGAACCCTATCTTAGACCCAAAAAGGAAAAAGAAGCCATTGTTCACATGATAAAGGGGAAAAACACCAACAATGACATTTGGTTGGGTGATATGGATACTATGAGTCATTCCCTCTCTCGAATCCATCAAGAGAGAAGAAGGATGAGGGATGAGGTCAACTTCAACCATCAACGTGCGGTCTCTCCAATCAAGTCTTAATCCTTGCCACTATCTAGGGATATTCCCTCTGAGTGTAGTGTGACTCTTGAGGTCATGATGTTTAGAGACCCCCAATTTCCTCCTTTGGCTAAAATAATTGTACTCTCCTTGAGTGATGAATCAGAAGAGTAAGCACAAGTGCATCCATCTCTCAAAGCTGAAGAGGAAGAGGAATTGGAAGAGTTTTCCCCTATTTAAAAATGAAAAGTAAAATTTTATGTTTTGGAAAATAGGAACTTCTATTCAAAATAAGGATGTAAGAATTCAAAGGTAAATAAAATAAGACTTTGTTAACAAAATATGGAAAAATTCAATGATATGTGTGTTGGATTGATATGAAAAATAATAATAGTTGTTATCTGGAATAACCTTCTACATTGAAAGCAATCATAGTTTTAGAAGACTTGTTTTGTCTGAGCCAAGATGGATGGGACATGATGAAAACTGTGAAGTGATAATAAAGAAATATTATGAGAGGAGAGATCTCTCTAAGGATGAATGAGTATGTTACAAAAGTAATAAGTTATGAGATTAAAATAAAGATATTATGAGAAGTAGAATAGAAATAATGGTTTAAAATTTAGATGATTCTTTAAGGAAGAAGAGAACCAAGAAGGGTGATTGCAATGATAATGGTATTTGGTTATGAGAAAGCTAATTTTTAGGCAATGTATTTTCTTTCCTAATCAGGATGTGTACGATCCATGTGATCTTTAGTGAATGCAAGTTATGTTGCCTTAAGGGTCTTTGATACGGACCTAGGACAGAAGTGTTGGATTTTGTGGATGTGTTGCTGATATGTGGTTATCATTGATGTCAACACTATTAGCATTTGGTGTATTAGTTGTTGTATATGTCGAGGATATTGAGAAAATTGTAAGAAAATATGTTCCAAGTTCCTAGTAGAACTGTGCAGGTCATGAAGGAATTTTGTTTTTCACATTGAATATTTGATGATGTTGATTAAAGGGTTTATTGTTGAGTATGTCTAGATCATCTACTGGAAGTTTTAGAGGTATGCGTGAAGTTTTGTGTGAGTTGTGGTCTGATAGTATTTCTATTGTCTCTGTCAGTGTTCATGAATGAATATTGTATGATTCTAGTTATCTCAGTTGTTGAAAATGCTTCTCTTTTGTTTCTTGGTGTTCTCAGATGCCTCTAGTTCATTCTCTATCTTTGTGGTACATCCACATGGTCCGGTGAGCTTGTGATTGAAGATCATTTCTTGTGCATGTTCAATTTTTCTTGTTCCTGATCGACATGTTAGTGATAGCATGTTGTGGATGTTTGAGGTAGAATTAATTAAAGTATTTTTTCATTGGAGATGTTAATTTGGGTCTCCACTATGTTGTGGCCAACCTTGGTGGGTTCGCCTTAAAATTTTATTTGTAAATCTGGGCCGACATTGGAAGTATAATTTATTTTTATTGGTCGACCAAGTTGTGATGAAATCTCTTGTAGTGGATATATAAGAGCGATTTTTCCATCCATGAAGATGCTACTTCGTGTGATCCTATGTGTGTATGTGTGAATATCATTTAGAGTAGAGTGTGAATAAGTTTGTGTGAAGTGTGAAGAAGTGTTGAGCTTAATTGGAACTGTAATTAGGTTTGTGCAGAACCTACTTTTTCAATTCATACCCTTCAATTTTTTAATCCAACTCTGTTGGGTAGTGAGCCCCTTTTGTAATTGAGCAGTGATCTCTAGGTAGTGTGTCTAAATGTATGTGCATTCCCCTTGTTATTTCTCATTATACTTATAGCAGAGTATAATATTGTGGATTAACATCCACCATATTTTTTCCCCTAATAGGGTTTCCACATAAAAAAATTTGGTGTTCTTTGTCTCTCTGATGTGTTAATTGCTTGTGGTTAATTTCTTATTCATCAGATCTGAGATTAGAGTTATGTTAAGTTTGAAAAGCTTGAATTTCTATGACAACTGATTGACCCCCTCTTAGTTGTCTGTCCTTGCTTTGCCAACAATTGGTATCAGAGCCAAGTTCTCTAAAGCAGTCTAAAAGATTGAGGTGATTTGGGATGGCAACATTCAAGAAGGATAGCCCTAGATTTGATGGCACTAACTACTCACTATGGAAAGTCAGGATACAATGTCACTTAAGGTGTATTGGTGAAGCCTACTGGAAGATTACAAAAGATCCATATGTTATTCCTCTGCATGGTCCCTCTTCTACTGATGAAATCAAAGATGTTGAAAAAAATGCTAGGGCTATTGAAGCTTTGTTGAGTGCTTTGACAAATTCAGAGATGGCTAATGTGTTAGGTCTATAGATAGCTCATGAGATTTGGACGAAACTAGAAACTTTGTTTGAAGGAGATGCATAGGTGAAGATGGCTAAGCTATGGAGCTTGAAAGGTAAATATAAAAATTTGAAGATGGGAGAAGATGAAAATATCACTTCTTTTATGCACAGAGTAAATGAGATAGTGATGGGTATTACATGTGCTAGTGGTTTTGTAGAAGAAGATGAAATTGTGGCTAAGATACTCAGATCCTTTGCTCCTTCCTACAAAATGAAAGTTCATGCTATTGAAGAATTCATGTCGGTAAACAAGATGACAAGAGATACACTGATAGGGAAGCTTGTTGCTTTTGAAATAAGTGAGTTTGGTGAATCTACACCAAAGACTGAATCTACATTCAAAGCTATTATATC
Source organism: Sequoia sempervirens (assembly GCA_007258455.2). Classification (NCBI taxonomy): domain Eukaryota; kingdom Viridiplantae; phylum Streptophyta; class Pinopsida; order Cupressales; family Cupressaceae; genus Sequoia; species Sequoia sempervirens. The sequence goes on along the minus strand of VDFB02168118.1, from coordinate 117,628,239 downwards.
CAGAAGTAGCAGGAAAAGATATAGTTCAGGAGACAGCTCTAGAAAGATATCCAAGTATGATGAAGAACTGAAACAACTAGAAGACCAAGAAAGAGAAGTAGAAGAATTGGAAGCACTGATTGCAAAACAAGAAGGTAGAGGAAAAGGTAAGTATGAAGATTTATTTACTCTTAAGTGTTTTCCTTATAGTAATATAGGTCATTTTGCATCAAGATGTCCTGAAAGAGTTCCTAGATCTAAGCCTAGAAAGTCTAGATTCCAAAAGAAATGTTACTTTGCTAAAGAAGTGGTGACTAATGATGAGTTTGATAAGGATAATGAAAAAGAAGATGATTGGGATTTCAGTGCTACCATTGAAGATAATCCCATGGCTATTGAATCTACTAAAGATGAGAAAGCTCTTGCAGCTCGAATTGAAGAAAAAGATGATTGGTTCAAATGACCGATGATAAAAGCAAGTTTGTGAGTCTAGAGAAGTATGATAGAGGGGTTGTAAGATTTGGAGATAACAATGCTGGTGTGATTTGTGGCAGAGGATCTATTAGCCTTGGTGGAAAAGATAATACTGATAATGTCCTATATGTTGAAGGCCTAAAGCACAACTTGTTGAGTGTTGGACAGATGGTACACAAGGGATATGATCTATAGTTCAAGAATTGAAAATGCAAGATTCGTGGGAGTTCCAGAAACATGATTGCTATAGGAGTGCAAACCAAAGGTAATATTTTTCATTTGAATATTGCTAGTGGAAGTTGCTTAATTGCTCAAGTAGATGAAAGTTGGTTGTGGCATAGGAGGTTGTGTCATATAAACTTTGAAAACATTATCAAGATAAGTTCTACTCAAGTAGTAAGAGATCTGCCTAGGTTAGTGAAGCCTGCTAATGTAATCTGCAAGGAATGTCAGATGGGTAAACAAACTAGAGTCTCCTTCTGGAGAAAACAATTTCATTCAAATAATGTGCTGGAACTATTACATATTGATCTTTGTGGTCTCTCTAGAGTTAGAAGTATTCATGGAGAAAGGTATTTTATGTTGATCATTGATGATTACTCTAGAATGATTTGGGTTTCCTTTTTGAGAGAAAAATGTGAAGCATTGGATAAGTTCAAAAGTTTTAAGGCTATGGAAGAGAATGAAAAAGGTCTAAAAATCAAGTGTTTGAGATCTGACAGAGGTGGTGAGTTCAATTCTAAGGAGTTCAACTCTTATTGTGAAGAGCATGGAATTAAAAGACAGTTATCTGCTCCCCAAACCCCTCAACAGAACAAAGTTGCAGAGAGAAAGAATAGAACAATTATGGATGCTGCCAGAACACTGATGATGGAAGGAAATGTGTCTCAAATGTACTGGAGAGAAGTGGTAAGCATTGTTGTGTATACTTTGAACCAGGTAAATGTTAATGGTAATTATGGTAAGACTCCTTATGAATTATGGTTTGGTCACAAGCCTACTGTTAAGTATTTGAAGATCTTTGGAAGAAAATTTATATTAGGAGAGATGATGATATAGGAAAATTTGATGCAAGAAGTGATGAAGGGATCTTCCTAGGTTACTCCACTAAGAGCAAGGCATACTGGTGGGTATGTGTAGGATCATCATGGAAAAAACATGACCTTAAGTGGAAAGTTTTTTAGAAAATCAAAGTTAGGCAACTTGACATAAAAATTTGAATAAGTTATCTATATTATTTTAAAAATATGTAAGAATAAAATCTGTAGCAAATTTAATGTAGTTTGTAAACTACTAGGTTTGTTTATAAAAAAAAAATCTATTTGGTAAAAATTTGAAATTTCAATGCAGTAGTACTTAAATTTTAGGGAAAAAATAAGAAGTAGGTGTCTGTCTAACCACCCTAATCACAATAAAATGATTATATTTTTTTATAAGATTTTAGATATAAGTAGAGGACTCATGTCCCAATGTGATGCATGTTTTTTGTAATTTTTTTCCAAGTAAATAATTAATTATGAATTTTTTGTTACAACTTTTAAAAAATATAAAAAACTTGTATGTCTAACCATCTTAACTTGGTCAAAACTTCATGAAATTTAATTGTTTTTTTTTAATCCTATAGTATGCAAAGCATAGAATGTGACACATGTTTCAGATTCAAAAGATGTGATACCATTTGAAAGCTATAGATGTTTTTTAATCAACCTATCAATTAGGACTTTAATCATAATTCAAATAGAAAATGAATAATAATTATTTATTAAATTCAAAGTAAAGCATAATTTATATTGGTGGAAAGTTGAGAATATCCTTTAAAAACACTTTTTGTTTCATCAATTTTGGGTTAAAAAAAGTCATCAGCCACATATCCTATACATACCCATCATATCGCCATTTTTTGGCCCATCATGATCCTGCACATACCCCAATGCTACAACAAAAGACTGAGAAAGATGGTTGAGAGTGAAAATGTCAGAGTTAATGAGGACTCTGTTAAATCATTTAGAAATTGTAGTTATGATTCAGTTGAAGATAGTACAAGCCATGGGAAGAATTCTCAGACACATAATCTACTTCAGATTATTCCATATGTTATTGTGAAGCAACCACAATTTTTTTCAGTAAATGAAGTCAGTTAGGAAGCACAGACAAGTGGAAGTGTACAAGAAATATCAAAAGAGTCAGAATTCCAAGAAAGTCCTAAAACTCCAAGTTATGTAAGGATAAATCATTTTAAAATTCAAATCATAGGAGATAAGAGTAAAGGAGTTCAAAATAGAAGAAAGATTGTAGAAGAATATTGTCTAATTTCCAAGATTGAACCTAAAAATGTCACTGAAGCCTGTCAAGATGAACATTGGATGGAAGCTATGAAGGAAGAGTTGGCACATATTGAAAAGAATGACACATGCATACTAGTTCCTAGGCCCAAAGATAAAAATGTGATTGGTACTAAATGGGTGTTTATAAAGAAGCTGAATGAACAAGGTGAAGTGGTCCGGAATAAAGAAAGACTAGTATGTAAAGGGTACTCTCAAATGGAAGGTATTGATTTTGATGAAACCTTTGTCCTTGTTGCTAGAATTGAAGTAGTAAGACTATTTCTTGCTTATGCTACTTACAAGAACTATAAAGTCTATCAAATGGATGTAAAGTTTGCATTTCTGAATGGAGAACTAGAAGAAGTGTACATTGAACAACCAGATGGATTTCAGCTAACAGACAAGGAAGATATGGTATGCAGGTTGAAGAAATCTTGGCATGGACTTAAACAAGCCCCTAAAGCATGGTGCTCTAGATTGGAAAAATACCTACTAAAGCTTGGATTCACTAAAGGTACTGTTGATAGTAACTTATACTTCAAATTAGATCATGATAAGGAGTTAATCATAGAAGTATTTGTTGATGACATCATTTTTGGAGGAGATGATAATCTATGCATGAAGTTTGTTGATGAGATGAAGAGTGAATTTGAGATGAGCATGATTGGTGAAATGAAATTATGTCTAGGATTGCAAATTACATAGTTGGACCAGGGGATTTTCATATCTCAGTCCAAATATGTGAGAGAACTGTTGAAGAAGTTTGGAATGGAAGACTCTGAACCTATTGGTACTCCCATGGTGACCATATGCAAGTTGACACAAAATGATGATTCTCCTAAGGAAAATCAAACTAGGTACAAGTCAATGATTGATGGATTGCTCTATTTGACTTAGACTAGACTAGACATTATGAATTTTGTATGTATGGTTGCTAGATTTCAAGCTGATCCAAAGGCATCACATGTGACTATTGTCAAGATAATTTTTAGATATTTAAAAGGAACAGTTGACTTTGGAATTTGGTATCCAAAGGATGATGATCTCACTTTGTGTGCATATACTGATACAGATTAGGCTGGTGATGTAGATAACATAAAAAGTACTAGTGGTGGATCTTTCTTCCTAGGGAAGAATTTGGTATCCTAGTTGAGTAAAAATCAAAACTCAATTTCTCTATCTACTGTTGAAGTAGAATACATTGTTGCTACCAATAATTGTACTCAAGTGATATGGATGAAATAGATGCTGAGAGATATCAAGGTGATATATGAAGAGCCTATTGCCATATACTGTGACAATTCAAGTGTAATAAATATCTCAAGGAATCCAGTGCTACACTCTAAGACTAAACATATATCAATCAAGTTTCATTTCTTGAGAGAGAAAGTGAATGAGAAAGAAGTTAGATTGGAGTATGTGCCTACCAAAGAATAGATTGTAGATATATTTACTAAGCCTTTGTTGAAGGATACTTTTGAGTATCTCATAGGAATGCTAGAGGTAATTTCCCCTCCTGATAAAAACTAAAATGATGTATTTACTTGCATCAATCCATGAGCTTCATTGCTATATTCTGATCCAGATTGATGTTTCTATGGTTGTTACTCAGGGGGGTAGTCAGATGTGTAGATATGTGGTTTAGAGAGTGTGTATGGAAAGGTCATGGTTACCTTTTCCATTGATGTCAAAGGGGGATAAGAGTAATGTGAAAAATTTCTCAGGGGGAGAAGTGCAATATGAAAAATATTTCTAAGGAGGAGAGCAGTTAAAAAGAAGAAGACAGTGTGTTGGGTTGATGGTATTTTTCACATCATGTGTTTCCATCAATGCCAAAGGGGGAGATTGTTAGATGTTGTGGATGTGTTTCTGATATGTGGCTGTCATTGATGTCAACACTATTAGAATTTGGTGTATTAGTTGTTGTATATGTCAAGGATATTGAGAAAATTGTAAGAAAATGTGTTCCAGGTTCGTAGTGGAACTGTACAAGTCATGAAGGTGTTTTGTTCTGAACATTGAAGATTAGTTGATGTGGATTAAAGTGTTTATTGTTGAGTATGTCTAGATCATCTACCAAAATTTTCATAGGTTTGTGTGAAGTTTTGTGTGAGTTGTAGTCTGATAGTATTTTTTTTGTCTCTATTAGTGTTCTTGAATGAAGATTGTATGATTCTAGTTATCTCAGTTGTTGCAGATGCTTCTCTATTGTTTCTTGGTGCTCTCAAATGTCTCTAGTTCATTCTCTATCTTTGTGGTATGTCCATGTGGTCCGGTGAGCTGATGATTGAAGATCTTTTCTTGCCCATGTTCGGTTTTCTTTGTTTCTGGCCGACATGTTAGTGATAGCGTGTTGCAGATGTTTGAGGTAGAATTAATTAAAGTCTTTTTGCATTGGAGATGTTAATTTGGGTCTCCACTATGTTGTGGCTGACCTTGGTGGGTTCGTATTAAAATTTTATTTGTAAATCTAGGCCGACATTGCAAGTATAATTTATTTTTCTTGGTCGACCAAGTTGTCATGAAATATCTTGTATTGGATATATAAGAGTGATTCTTCCATCCATGAATATTCTGCTTCGTGTGCTCCTATGTGTGTATGTGCAAATATCATTCAAAGCAGAGTGTGAATAATTTTGTATGAAGTGTGAAGAAGTGTTGAGCTTAATTGGAACTATAATCAGGATTGTGTAGAAGCTATTTTTTTAGTTCATACCCTCCAGATTTTTAATTCAACTCTATTGGGTAGTGAGCCCCTTTTGTAATTGAGCAGTGAGCTCTAGGAAGTATGCCTGAATGCATGTGTATTCCCCTTGTTATTTCTCATTATACTTTTAGCAGAGTATAATCTTTTGGATTAACATCCACTGTGGTTTTTCCCCTAACAGGGTTTCCACATAAATTTTTTTGGTGTTCTTTGTCTCTCTAATGTGTTAATTGCTTGTGGTTAATTTCTTATTCACCAAATTTGAGATTAGAGTTAAGTTTGAAAAGCTTGAATTTCTGTGACAACTGATTCACCCCCCCTCTTAGTTGTTTGTCCTTGTTTTTCCAACAAGAAGTTGCTCGATAATTCATCATGGTTAGCCTTATTGACAAGGTAGGAGTGTAAAATATTGTGAGACCGTATGAGTCTTATATGCTAGATTTAAATAAATAATATTTATAAATATCAACTTGTATGAGTAATGCATCATGTGAGTTATGCACTTTGCATATATATTGTGTGAGTAATGCACTCATGACTGATTTATATTTGGTGCAAGTAATGCACTTATGAATGTTTTATATTTGGTGCGAGGAATGTACTTATGACTGTTTTGTAGTTGGTGTATGACTATATGTGTGTCATTGGATAGTGGTTGTGATTCCCTTGTATGGGATGCGACTTTTGTTGTATGAAATATTCAATGAAGTTGAATGGATAAGTAGAATGGATCTCATGCTTGGTGTGATTGGAATCTTTGACAACTCGTTGATTGCCATGATTGAATGTGTTCTCTTACTTACCTTGGATTTTGGAATCTAGGTATAGTTTTGTATTGTGCTCCCTCTCTTGTGACTAGAATTAGTCATGTAGTTCAAGTGTTATGTAACTTTAAAAATTTGATATTTTAATTCTATTTTATTGACTTTGATTAATTTACTAAATGTTGTAAAGTCTAGCATTGAATTTTTATTTGTGTTTGTGAGTAAGTATATATCCATCAGATTTTGATACTTATCTATCTTGTGACTATTATGGTCATGTGCAAATTATTGTTGAAATTGTGCACATTTTATGCCTTATTGTTGAAATTGAATTTTATTTTTTTTCTTTGGTTTGAATTATTTTCTAACGATGGCTATGCTTGAATGTTTTAAACTGCTAGTCAAGTTTCATGTTATGTGCTCTATCGTGTCCATGATGGGCCTCTGATAGATTGTATGAGGGAGTAGAATATGGAGAATATACTAGGTCTTGGTGTGTAAGATGTTAGAATTAATAGATTGAATTTCCTTGATCATATGTTAGATACAAGTGTTTATTATGTAAAATGACAAGAAGGTTTGAAATCACTAGTGTTGCTATGGATCAATTGATGTGAATATTTTGTTGATTATTATTAGGAGGACGCCATGTCTAGATTGTAAAAAAAAGGGAATTTGAGAATATGCTTAAATGATGATTTTTTTTAATTATATATGTGTCCTTGAACATGCTTAAAGGTTGACTCCTAATTATGTGTATTCCATGAGTTATGAGAGAACTTGTTTTTGTATATGATGAAATAACAAATACTGGTAGGAGGAATGTTAGTTGAGGAAGCAAAGTAGTTGTGTAGCGAAATTCAATTGAAGATGGATAAAATAAAGAAGTAAGAATGAAAAAATTCTATAGGATAAACGTAAAACAAGGAATAAGTGGTAAAAGATAAGATTGAAAGAGTTGATTGAAGTTTGACAGATAGAATGTATTGCTAAAAAAAGGATTAAAAAAAAGTGTTGTAGAACTAAAAATGGATAAGGAAGTTACTACAAGGTGTTCTAAACTAGAATCAACCAATAGATGGTAAATCCTAAAGTAAAACTACAAGATAGAGAAGGATGAATATAGATTGGTTAAGGAATATATAATATAGTAAGATGGAAAAGATAAATTAAATGAAGTATAATTCAAAATGAGATGAAGATATGATTCAAATTCAAATTGGGAACTAAACATAAAGAAGAGATAGTTCAATAAATGAAGATACATATGTAGATAATGATGGAAATGGGAGAAGTACAAGAAGGTACAAGTCAAGATACATGGAAAGTTCAAAAAATCTGAATTATCAAAGGAATGGATTGCAAGTGTCCTAGTCTCAAAAGAGTCAGTATGCACGATGGTTGGTTTGGACCTAATTGGTGCATCTTTGGAAATTGTCTTGTTATTTTGTAACCTCAACCTAGTAATGGTTAGGAGGTAAGATCTTTTAAAAATATGTAGTTTTTTGTCAAATTTGAGATGCTTATTTTCATGCTTTGAGTAGCATTGATGGATAATGATTTATGCCTTGTCTAGTGGGCATCAAGAGTGTGATTAAGTTTGTATGGTTGAATATTGTGATGTTATTCCTTTATGCTCTGGAAAATGAGCCATATGTTAATTGGATGTAATTGGATGGTAGTAGTACCATGTGTTGCTAAATGTATAAGTAGATGTACCATGTATGTGGTGGGCATGATTGGCATACTTAGTAGGCAGGGGTGGTGCTAGTGCAGCCACCAGGATTTTTAGAGAGATGCAATGTTGAGTTGTAGAAACAAAATGTTGTGCATTATAATGTCTGATGGGATGAGAATTTGGTGGGAAGGGCCACCTCTGTGAATGCAAAGGATGTTGATAGATCCTCTCCAAATAAATGTGCTTCTAGCATACTTTCTATTTTATGCTTATTATGACTCTTTTATAAACTGGTTGTTTCAAATTCTATTATGTAGATGTTTGTGATAAAGACATCGACATGATGTCTCTTCCAAGTGGGGAAGGATGTCATGTCTCAAACTTTGATACTGCTTGATTTTACTTTATATAGAACTTAAATATGAGTGTGTGGTAGAATAAGTGTGAAATTTGAATGATGGAATAAATGAATGTTATTTTATTTTATAAAAATGAAATGTGATTATTATTATTGAAATTCCAATGATGTAACATAGAGAATGATATATTAGAATGATGAATTGTATTTCTTTGATTTATATTTTTGGACACTAATCTATTAATGGGTGCTTGAGTTTACATGAGATGCAGGTTTTTCGAAGACCAAGAGTGTGGTTGAGGTAGAGGAGATTAGTCACTTGGTAGGGTTAAGTTGGAACAAATCCTCTCCCACACACCACTTAGTAACATATAAATTGCATTTAGGATGTTATTTAATTAATTATTTATATTTTTTTACTTTGCAATGTTTATTTAAATTAATTAGTGGTAAATTTAAAATGCATAGAAATAAAAGAATTAGTTTAGTATATTTTTAGTTGATGCTTTATTTGAGAATTAAGATGTTATTTATTTTATTAAATTGAGGATAATGTGTTACATAGAAAACAAATATTTCTTTCTTTTAAAATTAGATTTATTGGAAAACTTAGAATAAAATGGAAAATGGGAAGATTTTATAAAACAAAGTGATATGATAGAAGACATAAAAAGTTAGAAAAATATGAGAAAAGATGATTAAAATTAGAAATTAAAACAGAAAACAAAGCAAAATAAAGCTGGAAAAAGAGGAAGAAAGTAATAAAAAGTTTATAAAAACTCTTATTTTCTTAAGGAGAGCATTCATTCTAAAATTATTATTTTCTTTTATCTTTCTTCACTTTCTCTCTGGAAATTAAAAAAAATGGATGAAAAACAAGAACAGTAGAATTGGATAGAAATTTGGAAAAGAAGAGGAACTGATTGAGAAAGGATAACAAAACTAGAGCAATTTCATCAAGATAGCATTGGATTCTAGGTTTTTAATCATTTTCCCATTATGTTTTTAATTCAAATTGTGTGAGAAATAAAATTGTCTTTGTTTGTCTTGTGTAAAAGATTTAATTTTATTATTGATACCAGTTGAATATATTCTTTGTAAATATGCAATTGATGGGAAAATCAACTATCCTTCTATATGAAAATTGGAAATCATGGCTATAGAAATCTATATTTTATTTCTATTATAATATATATAGTATAAATGTATTTCAAACTATAAAAATGTAGCTGCGAATATATATAGTAATACTATAAATGACTTGGGAATGCTGCATTGTGGAGGCAACACTTCCACCATGGTGGTCATTGCCCCCTCATCAAACCCCCTTTTGCAGTGCGGGAAAAATATGAATCATGGTAGAAGTAGCTTTTAAAACTAGCGTAACTTGATATTTCCTCTATCTGCAATCCCCTCTCTACCATTAAAATTGTTGATAAGGAATTCTATGACTACGTTTCTCCTGTGATGTATTTAACAACAAAAATTTACATATGTTTCAATTTATTTAAATGAAACCTATATCCATAGATTAATATATTTATATATATATATATATATGACTGTGAATTCCTTATAATTGTTCTGAGATGAAAATATATACACTTTGCTGTGATTTGGAAGTTTTATATATATAAAATGGATATCGATTCCACTATGAATTCCATTGGCCCTAATTTTGTTTTCCAGGTGAAAGTTTTAGACATGTATTAGGTACTAGCAATGACCGTTTGGTATTTTAAGAACTCAAATGAGTTCAGAAACCATCAATTTCTTTATAAAATTTGAATCTTGCTTTTGTTAAAACATATGTATTGAGATAGCTGAATTTTATGAAAGGTTGTATATATATGTGTGTAAATGTATATATGTGTACGTATATACAAATGCATGTGCAAAATTTATATATAGTTAATCTGTATTTGTTGTATAAATATTTTGATTATTAATGAAATCTATATTTATTTTGAGATTTTCATTCTGATTTTAATGACTCTTTCCTGAATATAAATGATATGAATATATTATGGGGTTTTATTTCTATTCCTGTTTTAGATTGGAGACTTTCTTGAAAGTATATATATTTATGAGTATATAAACATATACACACACATATATATACTGAATTGTATTGAAAAGAATATTTAAATCTAATTTTTTAGAAAGTGTTTAAACTTGCTGGAAAAATTATAAATTTGTTTTTTTATTTCATTTGGAAATTGGAAAATAAATAGAAATCCATTATACAATAGAATAGGAATATAAGCTCATGTAATTTCTTTTCTCTATTTGAAACATAAGTAAATTGAATAGGATTTAAGTTGTAGAATTAAATAGTTGGATTGTTAATTGCATTATTTATTGGATATTTCCTTGTCAATGAAATCGAAAGCTTGTATAAATTTTAGAGAATTTGATGATAAAACTATATTGGAAAGAGTTGAAATATTAGAAAACGCTTGAAATATTATAAACTTGAGAAAATTATGCTAAATTTATTTCTTTTATGAAACCACTTCCAGGACAGGATGCCAAATGTGGGCTTCCAGAGATGATAGTTTTTCTTTTCAAAACTACCATTTATATTCTTTTATTTGCTTGCCCAAGCTAGATGCAACATTGAAACAGATGGATTTAAAAGCCTAGAATTTATATATATATATGTCTCTGCCACATCCTGATAGCAAGTAATATGTCATTCTCGTGTTAGGAATTGCATATAGGATACAAGCTTGCATCAAGAGTTCCCTCCTGCTTCTTTGTTCCAGGTTGCTAGGTTCCTCGTGCAGGGTTAGAGTTTTCTTCGAGCTAGGAAGAAATCCAGGGAAGTATTATGCTTTGTGGTTGGGCAGAAAAGGCGACTAGGCCCACTCTTTTTTTTGGCTTTGCAGAATAAAAAGCAATGTCATGGTGGTCGAGCACTGAGGATTCCTCATCATATGGATACTTATGCACATTTCTTGTATTACTTTGTATGGATTGCATAGCCAATTGTAAACTTAACTTGTGAACTTGAAGTAATAATTGATATGTACTTATATCTGTAACATTGAAATAGATGTTGTAACACCACTTGGTGTAAAGTTTTACATTCAACATTGTAATTGTGTTGGAGCAATCTTATATATATATATATATATATATATATATATATATTGTTTCATTATTGTTATGTGGAAATGAACTTTGTATCAATATCCTTAATTGGAAATGTGAATATTCTTTGAGATTTCCATGTTTAGTTAGTAAGGTTGACATACCTTTACAAGATGACAAGATAGAAGAAAAGACAGAAATGGAATTTAAGGCAATAAAGATTGAGAAGGAACCAGATAGCGATGATGTTGATGAGTTGGAAGCTAACTTCACTAGGAATTTGAAGAAAGGTACCCGAAAGCATAAAGGTATGTTTCCCTTTAAATTCTTTAGTTGTGGTAATATTGGTCATTACGCTTCAAGATGTCTGAATAGGGCTGCACATAAAAAGAACAAGGATTATAAGGATAAGGATAGGAAGGATAAGAAGTATAAGAAGCTATAATATGTTAAGGAAGAGGCAGGTATTTCTAATGAAGAATTTAAAAATGAGGTTGATGATAGTGAATGCTTATTCTTAGCTTTGGAAAATAAATCTATATCCACTAACCCTAGAAAGTATGTAAGCAAAAGGGCTCCAAAATTTAAGAAGAATAGGATGAAAGGTACTTTGGTTACTGCATTTCATGCAAGATGGGATGAAGACTACTGGGTAATTGAAAGTGGATGTTCAAATCACATGACTGGAGATAAGAGTGATTTCACTAAACTTGAAAAATATGATGGTGGTTTAGTCATGTTCAGTGATGATTCAGGAGCTAAGATCTGTGGTAAAGGTTCAATTAGTTTTGATGGAGTGCATAGTACTGATGATGTATATTATGTGAAGGGTTTGAGGCATAATATTTTGAGTTTTGGTAAGATGTGTAGCAATGGCCTTAAGCTTGTGTTTCAAAACAAAACCTATGAAATCAAAAAAGGATCTAAAAATGGAGATATGATTGTTTTTGGAAGAACTCATGAAAACATCTATCAACTAAAGGGATTAGATGGTCATTGTCTTGTATCTTAGATTAGTGAAATTTGGTTATGGCACCAGAGAATGGGACATCTAAACTTTGATAACTTGGTCAAGATCAGTAAAAAGGAAATAGTTTGAGGACTACCTAGAATCACAAGACCCGCTAATGCTATCTATAGAAGTTGCCAATTGGGGAAGTAGACAAGATGTAGCTTTAAAGGAAAAGAATATTCTACTACCAGTATGCTAGAGTTGGCACATACTTATCTTTGTGGTTTGACTAAGACTGGAAGCCTGAATGGTGATAGATATTTTATGTTGCTTGTTGATTATTACACTCAAATGACATGGGTTGCTTTTCTCAGAGAAAAGAATCATGCCCTGGATAGGTTTAAGGTATTCAAAGTAAGAGTGTAGAATGAAATAAATTTGAAATTAAAATGTTTAAGGTTAGATAGAGGTGGTGAATTCACTTTTGGTGAATTTAATGCATTTTTTGAGATGCATGGCATAAAAAGATAGTATTATGCCCCTAGAACCCCTCGGCAAAATGGAGTAGTTGAAAGGAAAACATAACAATATAGGAAGCTGCTAGAACTATGATGAAAGAATCTAATGTACCAGATGAATATTGGAGAGAAGTGATACATACTGCTATTTATATTCTTAATAGAGTTCAAATCAAACACAACATCACAAAGACACCTTTTGAGTTATGGAATGGTAAGATTCCTACTATGAAATATTTTAAGGTATTTTGAAGGAAATGCTATATTAAAAGAGATGATGAAAATTTTGGAAAGTTTGATGCTAGATGTGATGAAGGAATATTTCTTGGATATGCTACCACTAGCAATGCATACAAATGCTTTAACAAAAGATTAAGGAAGATCATTGAAAGTGCTAATGTGAAATTTGATGAAGATATATGTAGACCTATTGAGATAAGTGATGTTGAACTTGATGATCCTATCTATGGACATATACCTAAAGAAAATAAGAAGGAAGAAGAAGAAGAACAACAACAACAACAACAAGTAGAAGGAGAAGAAGAGAATGAACCAGAACTTATTGTTAGAACTCCTAAATATGTATAGAAGAATCATTTGGAAGATTAGATAATTGGAGACAAGAGTGAAGGTGTAAAGACAAGAAGCAAAGTTGCAACTGGGTAAATTTATGTTTACTTTATGAAATAGAACCTAAATCTAGAAAAGAAGCATGTGAAGATGAAAGTTGGATGAGAGCTATAAAAGAGGACTTGTAGCAGATAGAGAAGAATCAGACATGGGAACTAGTCCCTAGACTTGTGGACAAGAATGTGATTGGTTCAAAATGGGTGTTCCAAAAAAAAATTGAATGAAAATGGAGAAGTAGAAAGGAATAAGGAAAGATTGGTATGCAAAGGATATTCACAAGTTGAAGGCATAGATTTTGAGGAGACATTTTCCCTTATGGCTAGAACGGAAGCTATCGGGATGTTTTTGGCATTTTTTGCACACAAGGACTTCAAAGTATATCAAATGGATGTTAAGTCAGCTTTTTTGAATGGTGAGTTGGAGGAAGAAGTGTACATGGAGCAACTTGAAGGGTTTCATTTATCTAACAAGCCAGACATGGTTTGTAAATTGAGGGAGACATTGTATGGATTAAAGCAAGCTCCCAGAGCTTGGTATGAAAGATTGGATAGATATCTGACAAAGCAAGGATTCAGAAAAGGTTTTGTTGATAGCAACCTCTACATAAAAGTGTAAGGTAATACGATGTTGATTGTAGTAGTTTATGTTGATGATATCATTTTTGTAGGAAATGAAGGCATGTGTAAAAATTTTGTTGAAGAAATGTATAAAGAATTTGAGATGTCTATGATTGGTGAATTGAATTTCTTCCTTGGCCTACAAGTGAATCAAAATGACAAATGGGATATTTATTTCACAATCTAAGTATGTAAAAGAGTTGTTGAAATTTTTTGGAATGGAAGATTCTAAACTGGTTTGTACTCCTATGGTAACCAGATGTAAACTAAGCAAGGATGATGAATCTGCTAAGACTGATCAGAGCAAATACAAATCCATGATTAGTGGACTATTGTACCTTACTACTACTAGAATAGATGTTATGCATACAGTGTGTTTAGTTGCTAGATTCCAAGCAGATCCTAGAGAAGCACATCTTATGGCTATACAAAGAATATTTAAATATCTTAAAGGCACACTGGATTATGGACTATGGTATCCTAAGAGTAATGATTTCACCCTCAGTTCTTATACAGATGTTGATTGGGTTGGATGTATAGATGGACGAAAGAGTACCACTGGTGGTGCTTTCTTTCTTGGTAGAAGACTAGTTTCATGGTTTAGTAAAAAGAAAGAATCAATTTATTTATCCACTACAGAGGTTGAATATATTGTTGCAACGTCTTGTACACAAGTTCTGTGGATGAAGAAAACTCTGAAGGACATTGGAGTAGTATGTGATGAGCCTACTTCTATTTTCTATGATAATACAAGTGCAATAAACATTTTGAAGAATCTGGTTATGCATTTAAGAACAAAGCACATATCTATCAAGTATCATTTTCTGAGAGAGAAAGTGTTGGAGAATGAGGTCAGATTGGAGTATGTGACAAGAAAGGAACAAATTGCAGACATATTTACTATGGCTCTTCTGAAGGATACTTTCGAGCATCTTAGGGAGAGGTTGGGGGTCATTGGCCCTCCCAACTAGGTGAACATGAAGGTGCATCAGTCTAGTGAATTCACATATTCTTCATTTACCTAGACTGATTGATGGGTCTACTTCGTCGGGGGAGTAGAAAATATTTTCATTGTTGTAGTATGAGTGTACTCCTAAGGGGGAGTAATTAGATTAGTTGTTCTTTTCCATTGATGTCAAAGGGGGAGAAAAGATTATGTGTTGCCACCAATGACAAAGGGGGAGATTGTTGCAGATATTAGCTAGTTTGGTGGTGTTGAGGGAAATCATCCTTAGGGCATGCTTTGTTTAGGTCCCTGAAGTTAGTGTAGCTATGGATGCCCCCAGTGGGCTTAGAGATAGGTGCAAGATTGGAAACCCATTCTAGATAATCAATTGTTGTATGAAGCCAATGCCAAGGATTTTTTGTAATCCAAGGTTGACTAGTAATGTGATCTACAAATGCATCTTTCTCAACTTGTCTTACTAGTTTCACCTCTGGATAGATAGCTAGATGATAAACCATGACCTCTGGATCAAGGTCGGGCATGTCAACATAGGTCCATGCAAAATTCACTTTCCTATCTCTCAGAAATGTAGCCAGAAGTTCTTGTTCCTTAGTCAAAAGTGACTCTACATAGAAAGTGATGTGCGACATTTCTTCAGTTCCTAGATTGATTGGGTTGCACTTTTCTGCCAGTACAACTAATTTTTCCTGATGAATAACACTAAGGGGAAGATTGAATCACTCATACTTTGGCATCTCAAAGAGGTTTTCACCATCGTATATGTCCTTTGTTTTTACTATTTTTGGGTTAGAAAGTGCCATACTATGATTTTCACTTAAAGACCTAGATATTACTCTTAGATTTTCTATAGATTTTCTATTTTGTGAATGAGAGATTCAATTGTTTCCCCATAGTATGTATGTGTGTCTAGCTCAATATCAAACCCTAATTTATGATCTCCATATGGTAAATTATCTTGTAATCCCATGAATTCTGAGAGAGCCTCATCATTTTTGAATGTGTCTAAGATCGGTGATCCTCATTGTTAATAGTCTATCAGTTGGGGGTAGACAAGCTTTAATTCAGTGGTTTGGTTACTTGGATCGAAAGAAATGGTAGTGATCATAAAAATGGAGGAATCCTAAAATAACATGGCTAGGTTAGTAATGGGATCCTCATCACACACATCAGTTATATCAAAGGTATAGTTATCTAGAGGTAGACCTGTGGATACTAGTAACTGAGAAGGAGCTTTGAAATTTTTTAATGAGGGTACCTTTTCTAAGAATGGTTATCTTTCTATGGGTACATCCAAGACTAAGATTCTTTAGGTGCTTCTCAGGAATAATGGGTTCCAATAGGCCATTGTCATTTTTCCTGAGCTTTTCATTTTTGTTATAACCCCATCCACGCATTAACTATAGTCCTTTGTTATCATCATCCATGGGAAGATCACGTACAGGCCTTTCATCTTGATACAACAGGCTTGATACATATTTCTCATCTACTACCTCTTTGCTTAGGTCTCACCACTTTCTGAAGGTGGTGGGTTTTGCTTTGAAGGTGTATGATGTTTGTCAATTGGATGGAGTTCCCCATGAGATCTAAGAGATTGAGGTAACTCTCCTATCAAAAATGGAAGGTGTCTTTGGCTCAAAAGTGGAGGCTCAGGTGGATGGGTCTATATATGGAGATGTGGGTACCTCATCATTCTTTAGGACTTGAGGGATCTTGTAATATTTGGCATCCAAATTTTTGCAATAATAGAATGGTTTAGGATCACCATGGATTGTGGATTCTTGGTTCTAATAAGGGAATTTGACACATTGATGGAATGTGGATGCCACAACTTGCATCCCATTGATCCATGGGTGCCCTAGGAGGATATTGTACAAGAGTTCAAAATCAAGGACTTGGCATGTAGTCTCCATGACTATTGGCCCCACTTGAATAGGGAGTTGAATGGTGCCTTGAGACACCTATTCGTGGTCATCCTAGGACTTGATAGTGATACATTTACCCTTCTTAAGGACATCTTTAAAGAATCCTAAATTCTTTACCAACTTCAAAGTACATATATTTAGACCTGCACCTCCATCCACCAAGACTCTTTTGACTTTGTTCTTATGAACTAGGACTTCAAGATGGAGAGCATGGTTGTGGGATGGTTGGGTTAGAAGATCATGCTCTAAAAAAGTGAGGAGATGTAATGTAGTGATATGTCTGACCATAGCCTAGAACTAGTTAACATCAAGATATGTGGGGATGGAAGATGTAGCCAATGCTTTCTCTAGGATGTCCCTATGTGCGGGTGAGATTTTTACCAACTTCATGATGGAGATTTGGGTGGGGGTTCTTTCCAGTTGATGTAGGACATTATAGCCATTGGGGGTGGATTTTGGATTGGCGGCAGGTGCCCTGGGTTGTTGTGAAGGTCTTAGAATGGTAATTTTGTTGCCCTATGTGGTGACTCTAGACTCAGCTCTAGATCCCTTGATGTTGACAATTGTGACCCATTCATCCAAGGATGCAACAACATGGTCATAAATATGGTTTACATTATTGTAGCTCTTTCCTTTACCATTGTTGTTTCCTTTATTATGATCTAGCATTGAGTTCATGTATATCTTGAGGTCTTGGTTGCTAGCGGATTATTCAATGATTGTGGTCTTATTTTTAATGAGATCTTGGATCAAGTTTTTAAATTGCATACAACTAGTTGTTGTGTGTCCCTTTATCTTGTGAATGTCACAAAGGTGCTTCTCGTTATACCACAATGGTTTAACTTGAGGCTCTTGGTAATTTTCATAGACTGGGATTTTGATGAGGTTTGCTTGTACTAGCTGCTACATGATAGATTTGATTGGTTCCCCAAGTGGTGTGTATTTTTGTTTAGGGGGATACTTTTTCCTTTGGGGTGGTCTCCCTTGATCATTTATATTTTTGATGGTTTGATTAGTGGGTTGTTATGATGATGGGTTGATTTGTGCATTGTTTTGGGAATTGATTGGTGGTTGTTGGTATGATTGTTGTGTATTTTGCCTTGCGGCACTGATATTACTTTGGTATCAATGACATCATCCTTAGTGTTATTTTTTTTCCTTTCCCACATGTAAGGTTTTTCATTGTAACTAGTTGATGGTTGATTGTCTTGATATGTGGGTGTGCCCCCTTGTGTTATGAGGGCTCTTTCTCTATTGAGCACCTTGGGGATCAATTGGTCATACGTTGCTATGCATTGCATTTTCAAATGAAAGGATAGGGTCCCTTCAAGGTTAGAGATGATAGTCTGAATTTGTTGTTCTTTAGGCATAGTCCATTTGCTCCTATTGGCCTTAAATCACCATAGTTGTAAGAAGGATGCAAATGTTTCCCCCTTGGCTTGTTTTAAGGCAGAAAATTCTTCTAGACTCTCATCCATGCCTATGTTAAATGAGTAATTATGTATGAATAAGTCCACAATTTCTTGAATTTTTTTTTATTCCAAGGGGAAGGCGGGAGAACCATTCCATTGCTGGACCAACCAAACTCTAAGGGAAGAGCCACATTAGATAAGAATCATTGTATGCAACTTCCATTTATTGTACATGAAATTCTCTGATGTGATCTTTACAATTTCTATTCCCATGATATTTGTCAAATTTTGGTATCTTGAATCCTTGTAGGAATGGAACCATCACAATGCTTTTTTCAAATGGATAGGGGCACAAATTCCCTTGTGATTTTTTTGTATTTCCTGATTGTAGGTTAATACTTGTTGTCAGAGAAATTTATTTTGTGTGGACACATCATTTTGTGGATCGGGTGGTGGGATGGATGTGTTTTGGGGTGGTTTTGTCGCTTGAGTGAGTGGTGGTGTGGTTTGTGTGTTCATGGGAGGCTGCTGAAAGTTTTGTTGTGCCAACAACACTTGTTGGCATGCCTATAATTGTTGATGTGCCAACAATGCTTGTTGTTGTGCCAATAATGTTTGTTGTTGGTCTTGCTACTATTGTGCAAACAATAGTTGTTGTTGTGCTTCGTATTGTTACAAAGCTTACTAATAAGCTTGTTGTTGTAACAATGCTTGTGCTTGAGCTTGTTACACTTGATATTGAGCTTGTTGGGTGGCTTGTGTAGCTTGGGAAGCTTGTGCAGCCTGTGCATCTTGTGTAGTTTGTGTAGCTTGTGCGGCTTGTTGTTTTGCAATAAAGCTTGGGCTTGTGCTTGGGAAGCTTGTTGTGCAGCTTGTTGTGTAGCTTACTGAGTAGCTTGTGTATTTTTTCCAACTTGTGTAGTTTTTTGAGCTTGTAATTGTTGAAGAACCTTTTGATAGGCTTGCCAGGTTGCTTTCATTGTAATGTTCTATTGATTTTCTGTGTTGAGGTTTGGCGGTCGAAATGGAGGATTTGGAATGGTGTGGAATGGTGTGATGATATTTTGTTGAGGTGGTTGTGGAGGTGTTGTTTTAGTGATGATAAGGGGTTGTGTGGTAGATGGTATGGTTGATAAGATAGGTCCTTGGGAGACCACATTTTGGGGTGTTATAGATGGTGTAGTGATTGATTGTGTTGCTTGGATTGATGCCACTTGGTGTTGCAATATTGGCGGCATGCTCAGAGGATTTGGTATGTTGAATTGATTCACAATTGGAGGATTGTTTTGACTTAATATGTTGGGTAAAAAGGGTTTCCCTAAACCTTGGGTTGATGTTGATGTTGGAGGGAGAAACGGTGGGAAGATTGGTAGTGTGTTTCCTTGGAAAAGTGAGGATGATGCATTAAAAGTTCCCATTTTTCCAAATGAATCTACTTGTCGTTGTGATACCATGGGGAGAGAAACTTGTGTATCAAGAGAATAAGTTGGTGATGTGGCAAAGGTGGATGAATTTTTAGTGTCATGGAAAATTAGTAGAACATATGGATGCTTTGGGTCTTGAGGGACAGTATTTGGTAAACCCAAGATGGTATTTGTGTCCAAGTTTTGGTTATTTACAAGAGGATGTGTTTGAAGAGCGTGGAGCAATGAACTCCCCTTGGTAATCATGGGTTGACTTGGAGCATAAGATGATGTGGATTGTATGATGGGTTGGATGACATTTTGGAAGGATGGTGTAAATGATACTAGTGGCATATTCCTAAGAGGTTTTTCCATAATAGTGATCACATCATAATCAAAAGGGAGTTTAGGCCCTTCCTTTTCTAATGCTAAAATGTATTGTGAAGGATTGAGTTTCATCATTGTGTTGACAATCTTGTGGTTTTCAATATTTTGGACTAGCTCCATGATTTCATCTTGGGTCATTCCTTGGACATTGTTGGTGACATCCTCCACTTGGAAAGCTCCCTCTTGAAGATCTTGTGGTAATTGAGGGGGATTAAATGGGGGATTGGTAGATTCCATGCGATTGTATTATGATGTTTCCTAGCTTAGATCACTTGAAGTAGATGTTTCTTTGTTTTGTTCCATGTTCTTCTTGTGTTGATATCTAGTTTGGACCATAAAATAAGGATCAAATTTTAGGAATATGGGAGGTAAACCTCTAACTCCTTAGGTTGGTCTAAAATTAATGTACAAAAAAGAATATTTAGGATGTTAAGGATCAAATGATGGTGATGAGATAAATGAAAGATGAATCATGTGGATGTTTGAAATTTTAAGACCCTTGGAGGAATACTAGACTTTAGGGATTTTAGGTTTGGTTTGGATTTAGTTTGATTTGATTTTGGATAATGGACTTATAAACCCCAAGATGTTGGATGTTTGGAATAAAATTTTCCACAAGGATGATAATTTATCTAGATGTATGAGGAAGGATTCATCCACTCATACTTAGCCAAACAAGGTGATTTTGATTTTGATTTGAAGGATTTACCAAAAGTATAGTATGAATGACTTTTCCAAGGTTAAAAAGTTGTTTGTGGGACGGGATTTGATTGATGTTTGAAATAGATGAAGGTGTTGATTTTGATCCTAGATGAACCTAGAGAGACTTTTGTTTACAAGACCTAGATATTGAATAACATGTTATACTTCTAAGAACTTTTCACCCAAGAAGTAGTTCAAAGGAATGAGTCTATAGTACCTTGTGAACTTCTTGGCTATCATGAGATGTTGTTTTAGGTTGCACTTCCTAATGTACTTCTTGATGGATTTTTGAGTATGACACCTAAACTTGAAGTTTTTGCACAAATAATTTTGTTTTGGGATCTTGACCTTTTTGGAAATCATGAGAACAGGCATATATGTGGGGTCCAATTGTCTTTTATCTAGATTAAATGAGTTGTTTTTACCACATCAATGCTTCTTGCTTAGTTTTCAAACTTGAATGTCTATGTATCAATTGATTCTCATTCACAAGGTCCATTATGTGAAAATAAAGAGAATCAAGGCAATAGTTTCCTTAATGTTGACTTTAGAGAGAGAAAATTGAGATATAGGCCCAAATATTTAGAAGCCTTTAAGGATAGAATCCCTAGGGACAAGTAGTAATATGTGGAATTTTCAAAGGTATTTTCTCTTTCCAAAGGGATTGAAATTTGATGACCTTGTTGAATGTTTGTTTCCAGGTTTTGAGATTTCAAGCAATGTATTTGACTAACTCGCAAATTGTACAACCCTAGGATAGAAAAGACAATAGTTTTTGAGTTTCCACTCAGATTTCTCTAAACACTAGACAAAGTGAATAGTTAGAGATTTGGCGACATTGGCTCTCCTCCATGACACACACTTCTAGGGACCACCAAATCTCAAAATCCTTAAAATCTAGAGATCAAAAGGATTTTTTTGTTTCTACTTTTGAATAGTACATATGTGAAGCGTCTTCAAAATGATCATTTTTGCACCAAAAAATAGTAAGGATTTTGGCTTCTATACAAATTGGTTTTTAGTCAGGGTAATTAGGGACATGGCACCTTGCGAGCATACAACAAGCCACTAAAAACTTTAATCAATCCTACTAGTCACTCTTATACTTTTTATAGTAGTACCTCATTCTAAAAGACACTGTACGGATAAGGCCTACATACCATGAGGACTTGATATTTTAGTCTTATCCATTTATATACTAGCTTGAGTAAAAAACTAGTTGGATTCACCTTTGAATTGGTCTTAGGAAGGCCCCTATAAAGGGAAAAAAAGAGAGGGAGTACACTTGTAGTTCAACCGCCCAGTTCAGGTAAAGCACAAGGAGGGAGCACACACAATGTCTCTTTCTCACACTAGCATGATTTGTTCAATTTTAGACCTAAACATGAAATGTGTAGGTAATA